>OY978218.1:4000458-4377958 GCA_963854785.1 Vaccinium vitis-idaea | reverse complement strand
GTTTTACTGTGATTCAAGTTTTTATTTAACAATTATATTACCATGTTTACGAGCGATTAATTTTTTTTATCATAAAAATTGTGATATGTGATCACAGGACTAAAATTTGGAAATAATATCATTCCTAATTTTGAATCTCAACCATTTTTCATATTCCTTGATTTTAGGAAAGAGAATCATTCACCATTTTAAAAATTCCTTAATTTTTGGCAAGAGAATCAAACAAAATATTGGCAATCCCTAAAAAGCAGTAACTAACATTCATTTAAAAAAGAAGTAATCAAGAAGGGTAATAATGGTAAATCACATTAAAAGAGGATGAAAACATAACCCCATAAAGTAAGGGAGGATGAAAATCAATTTGGTGTCCAAAAAATGGATGAATATTTAATTACCTCTTAAAAAATAGATATACTTAAGGTCAGGTTTGGCCAAATAAGTCACTTGACTTAGTTTTTGTCTTTATTTAATTTTTTTGTTAGTTTGTTTTGCAACAACCTTTTTGTGTGTGTATTATTGGTTCTTCTCGAACAGAAGAATCGGAGAAATAAAAATTATGATCCAAACTCAAATTTTGATGGATGAAGACAAAAGGAAGTAAAAAAAGACATGCTCTCTCCGTCCCTAAATATTGGTCTAGTAGTATTTCATTTTGAGCAGTCCTAAAATGTTATTCCCTTTACATAAATTTTTTTGATCGACATTCCTTTACATAAATGTAATTTATTTGACAGTAAATTTTCAATTCTACCTATATTTTTTTGATGTAACAAAAATTATTCCAATGAAAAGTTGCAATGATTATGGGTTAACTTAGAAAAATAAAAATAAAAACGTGTAATGATTATGTGTTGGAAAATCTCAAAGGGCCCCTAACATTTTGGAACAGAGAGTATTTTTTTGGCTTATTTTTGTTTATATTTAAAAAGTTACGAGTTTCGATCAATTTTTTTTTTTTACTTTTTCGATTTCTCTCATCGAGACAAACCAATATTCACACAAAAACTTGACGCAAAACTGATCAAAACTATAAAAAAAAATCAAATAAAGACAAAAAAAAAAAGTCAAGTGACTAATTAGGCTCAACCTGGCCTTAAGAAGTAATGGTACTATTCGTCTAATGTCAAATGCTCCTTAAATTTTAGCTTCCCCGTACTAGGAGTATTATTTGAGCACCGTTACATACCTAGAATAGATATCTAGAAAGTATTCAGAATTTGAAATTTAATAGTCGAGATTCACTTAACTATTAAATTTCATATTCTCACCTTGTTCGAATGGGTTTTTGAGACCCAGTTCCCACTTTTTGGAATGGTGGGGCCACTGTCCCTTTTTCTGTAAAAGCAATGACTTTGACAAGTCTCTTATATCAGAAGCCAAGTGTACAGCTGAGAGTTTGACAGGTGTCCTATATCAATAGCCAAGGGTACAGGTCTCCCATATCAAAAGCAACGACTTTAACACGTGTCATGCTTTGGTCATGATATGGCCCATTCGAAAAGTCTGGCAACTAGAAATCATAGTGGCCCCACCGTTCCAAAAAGTGGGAACTGGGTCTCAAAAACCCATTCGAACACGGCCTCTGAGTACCTCAAAAAAGACGCTAACGTCTTGGCTTCCTTGAGGAAAAAGCAAGACTCACGTTGAGTAAAGAACATGATTTGGGTTGGGTTGAGCTAACATGTCTTGGCTTTCTCAAAACCACGTGGCTTTCTAAAAAACCACCTCGTATTTGATGAAAACTGCCCTGAATATTTAATATTTTATTTAGCGGCCGGCCAGATCTAACTCTTCTACTTATCCAAAACCACCTCGTATTACTTCTCTATTAAGGCAAAGTTCTCCGTAGATAAAATCAACACATTGATTTTATCCATTCGTGAAGACATTTGATAAAAAAAATTGTGAATTTTTGCATTCAAAAATTTAAAAAATCTACAGATTTTATCAAATGTCTTCACGAATGGATAAAATCAAGGGGTTGATGTTATCAAAATCTTGATAAAATCCATTGAAGAACGTAGTCTAATCCATCCTAAGATTTCAGATTCCAAACATTTTTGGTGCTATCAATTTTTTTGAAACCCAGAGCTAATTCATGACATAAGTCAATGAAGCCAAGGTTTTAGATCCCGAAAAATATTTTAAATAAGGGCCCCAAATATTTAAGTCCCGTTTATATAGGGAAGTGATTTCTACACACCCCAAATTGTTTTCTACACACCCCAAATTGTTGTCTACACTCCTTTTTTTGTCTTTTAGTAAAAAATTTATATCTTCTAGTGAAATTTTCATGTGTAAAAATTTTACTAAAAGACAAAAAGAGAGTGTATGTGGATAACAATTTGGAGGGTGTGAATATCAATTACCTTTATATAGTATTAGACTCAAATAATTTTCAATTTTCCTCTGTTATGAAATGAATAAGTCCACTTTAAATTTTAGTTTTAGCTTGATTATGAAGGCAAATTTGTACTTTCGAAACTAGAAGTGCGAGAAAAGTAATCAAATGATAGAATTTGAAGTATTGTAATAGTTGTTTATTTTAGGATGATTATATTTATAAATTTTTGCAACGGAATGTCTTTTGTACTGATTTTTTTATGAAGACTTTGTGGTGAGTAATTTTTTCACTCAAAATATATGAAGGGTCTCATTGGGTCTCCGAAACTCTTGAGCCGACACTAGGGGCCATTCCATAATGAATTTTGCTCTCCTGTAATAGGGACCCAGGGGCCTGTAGTGACTTGATCACTATAAGCGTGTAGTGAGTAATCACAACAATTTCTTCTATTTTGGACGGTCCGTATTTTAAATACTTCCTCCGTCCCAAAATGATAGTCTCTTTTGGAACTGCGTTCTATTTTCAACGGTTTATATTTTTTAATATGAACATCAAAATATATGCATTATGAATCTTGTTTGATAGATCTTAATTAATTCTATTATAAAAAATATTATCAATTAAAAATATACGCAGTTGAAAATGGCTCGCAGTTTGCAAAGGGACTATCATTTTAGGACGAAGAGAAGAGTTTGTTTTAAAATTTGGACCGTTCGAAACACTTTTAACAGTCAGAATTTACTTAATAAGCTCACTAAACGCCCCCAGATCCCTGTAGTATAAGGTGGATTGGACGTCTAGGATTAATCGGGGTGCGCACAATGGCCAGCTAGAAAATGTTCTCTTTTTCTTTGGTCAAGAGAAAATATTCTCTCTTTTTTCTTTCTTTCTTAGAACAGCCTCGCGCGGTTGCGGGACGCTGGCAATTTCCCACAGGAACGGCGTTCGTTTGTGCGAGGCTTATGAGTATAACGTGATGTACACTTGATTCCTTCTTTCTTTGGTTTTTCTTGGTTTCGATAGCTGTTCAAACCATCTTACGTGACGTGACTCGGAGAGATTTCTTTCTTGCCATGTCAACGCTGTGCGCGCGAGGCTGGATGCAGGGCCGGCCCTGGGCATTGGCAAACCAGGCGGCCGCCAAGGGCCCCCGGTTTTTGGTCCAAGAAAAGGGCCCCCCAAATAGAGAAAAGGGCCCCCAAATAGAGGAAAATATTAAATATAATATATGTCAACCATTGCAACAGCCGGCGATTGTAGCATGGTGGAAACGTTTCCACCTCTTAAGACAGAGGTCGCGAGTTCAATCCCTGCTTGCTGCGACAATTTTTCGATGTTTTACAAAAATTTGCTTTAAAATGAAGGCACTGGGACTCGAAATCGGGACCTTCATCATGGAACCCAGTAATCTTTCCACTGAACTGCAAGGTAAACTTACTAGACTTTACACAAAGAATATATATATATAGTAAAATTGAAGGCCCCATTTGAAAATCCCGCTTAGGGCCCCGAAAAACTCAGGGCCGGGCCTGGCTGGATGAGAACCTCCTCTAGTCCTCCCCTCCTTGTTTGAGCCTGGAGGACATCTCTCTCTCTCTCTCTCTAGAATATCAATAGTTCAAACCCTCTGCAGTCTGGTTTTGTTTGTAGAAGAAAACTTGAGAGAAAATGACGAGAACCCGAAAAAAGTCTCGTTCCGACGTCCCATCGGAGCTTGTGTTTGCGATGGAGATGGAGGAGGCTATGATCGGAAGCCAAGATTACATGTCCCGACTTCCCGACGATTGCTTGGCCTCTGTTTTCAACTTCCTCTGCTCCGACGACCGGAAAAACGTCTCTCTCGTCTCCAAACGGATGCTGAAAGTCGAAGCACAGACCCGCCGCCGGGTGACTCTCAACCCCGCCCGATCGGATTTCACCGGCTTCGGCTCAGTGTTCTCCCGCTTCAAGTCCATAACCGAGCTCGTTCTCCGTTGCGTTGACCGCCGATCGGCCAATGTCGACGACGCTCTGATTCTGATTGGTAAGCACTGTGGCAATAAAATTAAGGAACTTGTTTTAATTGGTTTGAATTTGAGTTGTATTGGCCTTGGGTCGGTATCTACGCTATTCCCGAAGCTGGAGGGATTAGCGATGTATGATTGTAAGACACTTGGGGATGTAGAAATCTCGTGTATTGCTTCGAAATGCGTGGGGTTGAAGAAGGTGTGTATAAAGGGGTGTGCCGTGACGGATGAGGGGATTAAAGCTTTTTGTTGGGGGTGTCCTAATTTGGTGGAAATTAAGGTTAACAAGTGCAGTGGACTGACGAGGGATGTCGTGGATTGGTTTGGGGCAAGGAGGGGATCATTGGTGGTGAAGTTGGATGTGAGTGAGATTGAAGCTGATGATGGGTTGGAGTTGGATTCTTCAAGTGATAGTGACGGTGGCGGCGGTGGTGGTGGTGGTGTGGACATTCCACAAATTGTGGTGAGACACCCGGTTAGTAATTGGCGGCCGCCCATTTTCAGGTCGAGGTATGGTAATTTTGGAGGTAGGAATCCGGCAAGGGGCGCATAGAAATTTTTAAGACGTGATGGAAGTCGTTGGTATAAAAAAACTGTATATAAATAAACTTTGTACTTATTTTGGTTCAAAGTTTTATCGGGTCTAGTTTATTATCTTAATTTCCTATGTACTTTTGGTGTTGATTTTGTTTGCTTTTGAATGCAATTTTTTATTTTTTTTTGTATTATGCCCAACTATATGTACCCATGTGATTTTTGTTGTCACGATCAGCTTGTTAGCATTCAAAATTTTAGACGAGATACAGGTGGTAAAAGGAGTACAGGAAAAGGCTAGGTTTTTTTTTTAAAGGGGTAATAAGTTATTTGGTTTTTTTCCGGGTAAGGGATATAAGCGTATGATGACATTTTTCATGAATTATAGTAAATTTTTTTTTTTGATATCCAGGTCAACTTGTGCGCAATTTAACTAATTTTGAAAGTCTAAAGGTAAAGATCGGACATAATTCCAATGGCCCCAAAAATAATTATAGTAATATTTGTGTTATTACAAGCCGGATATCTAGTGTCCAAATTTTTTGACATAGGTTGGGATGTCCAAATATTATCCTTTGTGTAGTAGTAGTACAAGATATTCGAGACAAAAAAAGTCAAACGAACATTGGATTTCAAGCATCCCTATTTCCAACCCCAAAATGTTAGGATTTAGGGGAAAAAAAATCGAAAATATCCACACAAAAAAAAGAGAAATCAAATGGGGCGAAGGGATTTCTACCCTGGTCTATTAGGGGTGCTCGTGGTCCGGATTGGTCCGGATTAGCATGAATCCAATTCTAATCCGTGAGTCACGGTTTTTTGAAAATAAAATCCGTGTTCAATCCAAAACCAAAAGTCTCACGGTTCGGTTCCAATCCGATCCGCGAGTCACGGATCGGTTCCGGATTTGTCCACGGATTTTCAACTTATTCTAAAAAAAATCATCAACTCATTCAAATTACCCAAACTCAATATTGAAATAAACACTTCAGTGTAAATATAAAGGGCAACAAAGGCAGTTCATCATCCAATTCACAAATAAATGTTGTTTAGTTCAGTTACATAGTGGAATACAAATACTTCAGTAGTACATCAAAGCCCAATAAAAAAAAAACTACTGACAAAAAAACAACTACTGAATTCAATGAACAACTTCAAATGCATATCAAAATATCAAATTGACAATATTTACAAAAGTGGTAAAATTATTTATCTATACATATATATTTATATTTCTATAACAATTTTATATACTAAAAATCTCACGGTCCGGATCGGTTAATCCACGGTTTCAAAATCAAAATCCGTGTTCAGACCACGAGCCACGATTTTTTATTTTTTGAATCCGTGTCCGGACCATTAATCCACGGTTAAAATCCAAAATGTACGGATCGGTTCGGTCCGGACCGGATTCACGGTTCACCGATTTTTTTGAGCTGCCCTACGGTCTATTGGCTTGGTTTGCGCCTCAATTTCTTGAATCATTTTGGTCCTCCGTTGTTCCGAAAAAAGAAAAAAAAAAAATCAATTCAGCCGTTATTTGCAACTCCCTTTTAACTTTCATTTCATGTATGTGTAGGTCTTATCTAATTTGAAAAAAGCATTACAATCTCCATTGCATTATAAAAATTTCTCATCATAGCTTTGACCTTCAGTAATCTCGACAACTTGCTTTGACTAAGTTGTCCGGTGATGAGAGGTTATTTTTAGTCCACTTTTCAAGTCTTCGTCCTGATATTTGTGAGACACGCCTTCGCTTTAATTTACGCGTACAAAATGCGGGGAATAGAAAATGTACTGACCGGCTCGGCGACCCACTTGTTGATCCTACTAAACGATCCGAACCGTTTGTTCATCTTACAATGATTTGTAGGCCATTTCGGATCCAACATATGAACAAATAAATCAAACAGTAGGTTTTGAGTTGCCAGCTAAAATTTAGATGATTAAAAATGCTTTATCTAATTGTCTAACAATTCAGTTCAATTTCTGTATGAAAAATGAAAAGATCGAATGGAACACTTAATGTCATTTGAGCGAGCTAAAACATTTTCAAAGCAATTCAAAATTTTATTTTACTAACGAACGGCTCAAATCATTTACATAGATCCCGAAATTAATCCCGCAAAACTTATCCGTTGACAGTGGTTGGTACTCTCGTAGCATTTTGGCTTGTTTCCTCTTTGCGAGCACCCAATATCCTTATTGGAGTCATGAATGAATGATTAGCAATGAATTAAAAACAGATGTCTAATTTAAGGGGAAAGCCTAAGTGCCGAACTAAGGATTACGAGAAGGGATAATTCTATTAGCCACGGGTGGAAACCCCACAATTGCCAACATTGCCTGTGGTCCCACCAGATTTTTTCGTTAATAATCTAAACTGTTCATTTTGCAATAATTTGAACTGTTTATCTTGTAGGACATGAAGAGTAATATATTTAGGTATTATTACATCTAGGTCTAGAAAAGAGATGTCTAATTACTACTAAGGTAAGTCACTTTTTTTAATTATCATTAAGGTAAGCCACTCTTTTTTGAGGTTTAGTTTTAGGGTGCACTTTCCTATTATAGAGATTTAGTGGTTTAGGAACTTTCATAGGGTACCTAAGATTTTAGGCACTTTCACATGGTACCATAGTCATAAGTATACCCTAGGGTTTAGGTTTAGAGTGCACTTTGATATTATATGGTTTAGTGGTTTAGGTACTTTCATAGGGTACCCTACAATTTAGTTTTGGGGATTTTAAAATTTAAAATTTCCAATGAGACAAATGTCGGGTAATTCGGTAAGTCTGACCGTATTTCCCTTCCTCTAGTTTCCCGTACTGACAAGCGGCGCAGGCGGAAGTCTGGGAAATGTGGTTGACTTGCTAGTAATTACATTCTGCCAATTGGACCGGTAGGGAATTACCCCATATATTTATGTAAAAAATCAGTTTGATCGGATATTGATAAGTCATGTATTGAAAATTGGATTTTGATTTATAAAATGGAAGGTCATAGATTTTGAAGGTAAACTGTCAATGACTTTCCATTTTATATACTAAATTCGATTTTTGATACACCTATAGGTGTCCGATTTAGTTGATTTTTGTGCGGCTAAACTACTCTATGGGCCTTACAAAATAGACGATTCGAACTACAACAAAAAAATGCACAGTGGAGCCCAAAACAGGATGTGGTGGAAAACCAAGGTTTGCACCACACGCGGAAAGAATTTAAAATTTTACCCTATGAAAGTATTTAAACCTAAACCCTAGGGTACCCTATAAAAGTGTTTAAAATCTTAGGGTACCCTATGAAAGTGCCTAAATCACTAAAAATCTTATAATAGGAAAGTGCACCTAAGCCTCATCATCAGGCCGGGCTAGCCCAGCCTGCGAACTTCCAGCCCAAGCCCGCCCGCGGGCCAGGCTTAGCAGGCTTTTTCTTTTTAACGGGCCGGCCGGGCCAGACTATCTCTCAAAAAATGAAGCCCAAGCCCACCCACGGGCTGGCGGACCAGTCTTCAGGTGGGCTGAACTAGGCTATTAGGGTAGGCCAAAATGCTTATTGTTTTTTTTGGGCCAAGATTAATGATTTTTTTTAGATATGCTGTTTGGGCCCAAACAAGACTTAAGTTATTGATTTTTTGGGGCCAATACTTAAGCTATGTACCACTTGGTTCTCTCAAAAGCAATTTTGTTTGGAATTTGTTTAGTGGGTAATGGGTTAGACAGATTTTTTACATGGGGAAGTGGATGGGGTATTGGTATGCATACAACTATGCATGCATGTTTGACTGGCAACAACCAACAAGGCAGAAACAGTACCAATATTTTTTATTTTTTATTTTGATCAGCACATTACCAAATACCAAGATTGTTCAATAGATTAATTTAATTAGGGATACGTGTTCCCTGTTTTAGGCGGGCTGACTGACGAGCCGATGGGCTGGGCTTACGGCGTGGGCGAGTCAGCAAGAAAATATTTAGGCTCAAACCCTGCCCATAGAAAATCCGGGCTGGGCTAGCCCGCCCATTTGTCGGGCTCGGGCCGGGTAAAAGCCCGGCGGGCCTAGCGGGCTTCGGGCGAGCTGCAGGCCGATGGGCCAAATGATGAGGCTTAAGTGCACTCTAAACCTAAACCCTAGGGTACCCTATGAAAGTGCCTAAAATCCTAGGCCTTGTTTGTTTTGGTTTTCAAGAACCGGTTTTCTCAATTATTATTCAATTATTACCCCTATTTTTAAATATTATTTTTATTTTTCTCTCTATCTCTCTCCAATCATTAATACCTATTTTTTAAATTATTATCCCTATTTCTCCCTCTAATCATTACAAAAACCAAAATTCAAAACCCAAACCAAACACAACCTAGGGTACCCTATGAAAGTGTCTAAACAACTACTCCTAAAAATCATATAGCAATAGGAAAGTACCCTAAGTGCCTAAACCCCCCAAAAAAGTGATTGACCTTAATAGTAATTAAAAAAGAATGACTGACCTTAATGGTAATAAATATTTATTTTTTGTACCGGCTCGTAATAAAACCTAATTATTTAGGCCATTTTGAAAATAAGATTGAGCCTTTTAATTTTAATTTTTTGTTTTGGGTAAAATAGAACTCTACTCAAGTCTATTATAAAAAAAATGTGAGTAATTTTTTTGGAGTGTCCTAGGCTTAGGACTTGGGCCGGCTCTGCTTATGCCACTTGAACCAAAACTAAAAACAGGGCATGATTGTCAACCGAGTCCCTGGTGCCGTTAACGATTTATTTGGAACTTGCAGAAAGAAAAGTAAGAAGGGAAAAAAATATTGTACAGTAAAATTTTTCTGTCACATTTTTTTGTTAACCCAAAGGAGTTGGTAATGTGGTCTTGCCTTGAGACTTAAGGTCTCAGGTTCGATTCCGTTGCAACAATACTCTTGGGGTCACTGGGAGTTATGACCGGTCGTTACCTCCAAGGCCCCGGAATTAATCGAGGTGCACGGAAGATGACTCCGACATCCGATTAAAAAAAAATATATGTTTTGTTTGCAATTTTTTTTAATAAAGCCGAAATACTTGGATTATTAGCAAATAATCCACGTATTTCGGCTTTATTCAAAAAAATATTTGGTTTGACCATAATTTTATACTTGTTAGATTCGTCTCGTCGAGAGGAATCCAAAAACCACAAAATCTTGACGCGAAACTAACAAATGCAAAAAAAAATTGAATAAAAACGAAACGAAAAAACGAAAAAACCATAATCCACTTTTAGGCCAAACCATCCCTCAGAAATAGCGAAATTTCCCTTCAATTTTCCTACCCTTTTCTTTTCTCTTCTTTTCCGTCCCCTTTCCTTCCTCAAAGTTCCAAACGCCTGGTGTCTCTCTCTCTCTCTCCATGTGTATATGTATTCGAAATTATAGTTAACCATTACTACATAAAAATGGAAAATGGAAGTGGGGGGGTATACGAGAGCTACGTGGTGGTCCACAACATAGCCAAGAGGCACAACGTTGGGACCTTAGCTCGCAGCGCCACGGCGTTGGGCGTGTCGGAGATGATACTGGTGGGCCGCCGCGACTTCAACGCCTTCGGCAGCCACGGCTCCACCTCTCACCTCCGCTTCCGACACTTCCACTCTCTCTCCGACGCCCGCCTCTTCCTCAAGGTCCCTCTCTCTCTCTCTCTCTCTCTATCTCTCTAAACCCCCTCTTTCAGTTATTAGGGTTTTGGACTTTACTGCTTTCTTAGTATGCGAAACGATCCTCTCCGGTCCCAAAAATCACGTTGTCGCACCTTGCGGGCCCTTCCCGGTCTAACTTCAATAATTTCACAGTTACATTTATAAGAATCATGTATTTTTTTAGGACTCTACTGCACGCATCACTCGTACCAAACTGTTCGACTTCTTCGGTATTCGTTCATTTTGCACTTAAAAGATAATGTGTTCATTAGATTTTTTTGGGACAAAAAATCGTGTTTATACATTATTTTTTGCGGGCAAAGCAAACAATTACCCAAAAAGGTCAAGCTATCTAGGACGGAGGGAGGAGCACATTTATCTTGAAAAGATTGCAACACTGGAACAGGACTCAGTTTTAACAACATGAAGTTTAGCGTGATTGATGTTCTCGACGAGTTCGCAAAGATAAATGCTTTTGATTATTGAAGTGGGTTTGGGCCAACTTGGACCATCCAGTCCTATTTTGGGATTGGATAGGATCTGTTTCCTTCTTGTATAAGCAAATGAGGGGTTTGTGGAATTTGTAGGACAGAGACTGCGATATATGCGGGGTAGAGATTACGGATAATGCGGTTGCTGTGAATCAACATCCTTTCAAGAAGAGCACTGCTTTCCTCCTCGGCAATGAGGTATGTTAACCAGTAATTCTTTTGAAATTAAGAGTGGTAATGAAATCGAGAGTGGTAAATAAACAGTTGATTTTGGATTTAATGTATTCATCCTAATTCTATGCTAAACTGATCTTACCTATGTCAAATTACTTCTCAAGATCCTAGCTTTGATGGGATTGTGTTTTTTTATATTCAAACATGTGGAGATGTGGTACATATCTTTTAAGATGTGTTTATGTTAGATCATCTTCGGACCTTTACTCAAGAGTCAAGTGTTTACTTAGTTTGAGTAAGCTTTTTATTCTTTAAAGCATTAATTTAGTTGGAAGCTTTCATAAGTTGCTCAGTAGTGAATTTGAAAGAACAAAGTAGCGTTGAAATTTTGAAAAAGAAAAGAGTTTCCCTTGATGCGAGTAAAACTCATTTTGATATGAAAGATGGGAAAGCACACGAGAAATCCTTTGGAGTCCGAGTTGAAGGATATGAGATGTCCTTTTCAACTCTGAACTTGAAGTTTGAGTCAATGTTTTAGCAAGGGCTTCTCCAGCCCTTGGGCAATTTCCAACTGACGTAGTGAGTCGGGTGACTCGGGTCAAACATTGGGAGGTGTTCGATGTTTTCTGTCTATTGTCAAGTCATCTATGAGTGTATATAAACTATGTGACATGTTGCTTTCTCTTTCGTAGGGAACTGGGCTTTCTGCTAAAGAATGTGATATATGCGACTTCTTTGTTTATATTCCACAATATGGGTGTGGCACTGCTTCACTGAATGTTACAGTAGCAGCTTCTATTGTTCTGCATCATTTTGGAGGTAAAATTCATTCAATAATCACCTTGTTACCCTATCAATCATCGGAAGTTTGCCAGCCGGATGATATGCTCATTTGTGTTACTAAATCACCATCTGGCGTACACTTATAGTAGGAGCTAGAACATTTCTGTATGGAGACAGATAGGAAGAGGGATTTCGCGATGGGGGTGCCACTTCAGTACTAATAGTAGGTTACCCATGTCAAAGTTTATCATCAAAATAAGACTATATGTCTATACCTAGCGCTATGGTCAGCACATTCCTAGCTTTCTTTCTTTCTAGTATAGTCATGTTTTCTGGGAATATTTTTATTTCCTCATTACGTCCATGATGACAGATCTGGAAGATCATTTTCAGAAGGAAGATCATTCGTGATAAAAAAATTGGTACCATTTCGGTACTCAATTGGCAGTTTGGATGGCTTTCTCTAGTGTTTTCGTAGAGTATAATCCAAAATGGAAAAATCACTATAGGAAGCTCCTCAGCGTTGCTATCCACATACTCCTTTCTGTTCACCGCCTTTGTATCTTGACCATGCCCATTTTTTTGCTTGACTTGTCTGGAGGAATTTGGCTTTAAGACTTTCTAAATCTGTAGGTCACAAGGCTGATCTTCTATGTCTTGACACATAATTGATATTTATTTTTGTTGCCGATGGTTGCATGGCTAGACCGCTAGAGAACAATTGTTGTGTCCCAGAAGCGAATGATCTGCGAGAAGTGCCTAGTGCCACATCAAAAGAAGGTGATAAAAGGTTGCCTGAGAAAGTTGGTCGTAGGCAGTGAAAAGTAGGGTTGTCAAACGGGTGGGTTTTGGTGAGTTGTAAATTGATTGGGTCTGCAATAGGTCAAATTCTCCTTGCAACCCGAATAGATACAAAGTTGTTGCTCATACCCTATAGATCTAGGGAAACCCTACTCGCCCATTAACCTAACTTCATGTCAAATATAATACAACACTCATAAAAAGTGGTGTCCACTAGAAATTTCGGTATGTTGTTAGTAGATTTTGATGTGACATCAGGAGTTTTGGCGTGGCGCTGGAAAATTTGGTGCGGCATTAGTGATTTTCACGTAGCGATAGTAAATACAGTGTGATAATAGTGAGTGTTGCGGTACTAATGAGCAACTTATTGGGTAATATAGTTTGACCCATTTGATCCATTTAAGCCATTTATTTACAACTCATTTGATATGGTTAAATTGAGTTAGGAGTTCGGACCTATTATGACCCATCTACAAAGCAAGTTGGGTTTGACCTATCTATGACATTTTGATATGGTTGTCTATTGCCTGTTATATATGCAAACTCACAAATTTCAGCTGTAGGCCTCTGGCTTATATAAATTTTCTTGCTGACATGTTTGAAATTATGCACATCATTAGTTGTTTGGAGGGCGTGGATATGAATAGCAGAGTATGAAATTGTTTTCCCATTTTTGCTTCATGGTCTTTATGTGATTTGTGATTTTAAATGAAGTTCACTTATCCTTGGTGGACATTATCACTGTTTTCCCTTGACCTATTGAATTGATCTGCATATTGTTATTGCTGCTTTTGTGCAAGTATTTTTAGTTGAATTAAAGGTGTCAAGTTATTAAACTTAGTGAAAGTACCAATAATAGTGTGATCATCGCTGTATTTAAAATCTTAGTTGGACTGAAGCTTGCATGTACCTTGTCGAGGTACGATATGCAGTGGAATAAGCTACTATATGTGTCTACGCAAAGGCCATTAGTAAGAAGAACAGAAGAAGATTTGATATTTTTTTAGTGGCTGAAGTCAGAAGGTTACTTTGAATATGCTTAGATTCCAAGTGATCCTTGGGGTCCATTTGTTACTCAGGAGTCAGGAATTCATCTTACAAGATTTCTGTGAATATCGGTTGTATATGTCTTATTATCTTCAATCTTAGGCCGTCTGTGAATATTGAACTATACTTTCATTAGTTTCAACCATTGAGCTGTTTCAGACTTTCAGTAGTTTGATTGGGCAATAGTAAATGGACGCACCTGGGTTTGTTCCTTCATTTGAGTCATGTGGCATGTATTTGGACTAGGCTGAGGCAGAGGGAACCTTCCAATCTTCATTCACTGAATAGTCAAGACTATCAGTATACATGTTGGTCATTCGTCTTAAATTCTTCCACCCGTTTTGCATTCTTGACAACTTAGACAGTCTCTTTGGATTTCCACTGGTTAACCGTTCGAATAGAAACAAAAACAAAAGTTCAAATAGATTTCTTCCCATTATAAAGTGCAAGTTTCAATTTGCATTGGTAAACCTAACCTGAAACATCTGAATTTGAATTACACGAAAAATGAGCTACTCTCATGTCTGATAAAATTATAGGCCATGATTCATTCATTGTGATACAAGGTTGTATTTCAGTTTGGGCAGGATTCTCTGAGAGAACTCGTGATGGGAACAAATTTATTGTGGCTGAAAGACCTGTGAATCAGGCGAGACGGAACTACTGTGCAGAAACAGCAGATACTATCATTGAGGAGCGGAAATTGAAAAAGGAAAATGCTGCTAATGGGTTTTTTGATGCGAGTGGAAAGGATGATTCTTCGCCTTCCAACCTTTTGGATGTATTGTTTGATGAGTAATGAAGAACGAAGACATGATGGTCTTTTCCTGATCTAAGACTCAAGACCTTGTAATACTGAAATCAGTTTTTTGATTTTGGTAAACATTCTTTCCTGCCAATTTTAAGAAGCAAACAACCTGTGAATGAACAATTACAGAAGAGAGTGTTGTCAGTTAAGAGTCTCTGAATTTTGTGCGGTTATTCGTAGTTATGCTTTGATGTTGGAGGTTTTCTGTATCATTTTTTGCGTTGGATAGAGTTATGTACCAGTGAAATCCCAAGGAACTCGATGTTTCTTCATTCTGATTAATTTACAGCTTAGTTTGGAAACTCTCTCTCTCTCTCTGAGTTACAATGGGTTAAAACTTCAAAAAATGATACTGATTGGTTACTTTGAGCTTAGTTGCACAATATGTGAACGTGCAAAAGTGGTAGTGCAAGCATGAAAGCGTTTTCTGAATGCAGTCCAAATAATTGAAATCTGCGACAATGAGTATCAGTAACGGGAGCGTAGGGCGAGGATTGAGAGCAAGAACAGAGGGTCAGGGACGATTATGTGACTTTAGGCTCTGGATTATGTGACTTGGCCTTTAGGTCAGCTGTAGACAAGCAACCCTGTCCTTTCCCAACTCTATTAAGCAAAAGTCTCTTCCCTTGTTTTTTTCCACACATGATTGCCTCATTACCGTGACTTAGCTATTGTCCTTGATAGTTACACATGCTGTGTTTGGTTAGATAGTTTAGTTTAGTTTTGATGACGTCATCATGTGTAATGAGTAGAGAGAGATAGAGAGGGAAATGAGGAAAATGATGATGTCATCAAAACTAAAACTAAAACTAAACTGGGAAACAAACAGGGTCCAACCTCTCTCTCTCTCTCTCCTTTGGAATTATAGACCTAAGGAAACCAACATCCACAAGGCTCCAAGGACAGTCAAATGAACTTTTTGATTTAATTATGAGGCCCTCAGTTCACCTAATCCAAGGAAAGAAATAGCTTTGCATCAACTCAGAAAAGGCCATTTGGAGATCATCAAGCCAATAATCATGCCAAGGCCTCCCAAAAAGTCAAAAAATTGTTCCTCTTTCCTATCATGGAAAAGGATTCTGATTGGCTGCTGTTTGCTAGTTTTACAGGTAAGAGTAGTTGTTGTTTAGCTTTCATGTAAAAAAGAGGTTCCAACAAAATTGCTTCCTTTTCAAACTTCTTCCTCATTTTGTTGGAGCAGTTGGGATCCCATTTTTTCCCTCTCTAAATAACTACCCTTTTCCCCTTTGTCAAAACATCCACCAATACCTCACATTGACTCCTGTCTCTTTATATATTCCTATATATATTGCTATATATATGTATAAAGCTTTCACTGTATTGTATATTTCAATAAGCTTTTTTTAGCTGAAAGAAATGCAACCAAGAACTTTCAGGGAAGGCCTGTGCAACACTCCCATATCTTACTTCTTGTATCTTTTTAGCAGGAAATTCCGGCAACTATGCTCGAGGATCCGGTGGCTGATCCGGAGGCGTCCGAGGCCTAAACTCGTTATTCGGAGATTCGGGAAGTTGAATGTCAACGGCCGGTTTAAGGTAAACCCGAAAAGAATCAACTCCCCGACGCATCTCCATGGCCGAGTGTATGGTGCTGCTATTCCAGAGAGACCTATTCGTATCGCCACGTTCAATGTTGCTATGTTCTCTCTTGCACCTGCTATACCCAAGTCCGAAAAACCGGAGGATGCAAAGTCCGGTAATCTTCGCCCCAAAGGCATTCTAAAGCAATCTCCGCTGCATCCCATGATTCATGATGACTTATCCAACCAGACAAGCCTCCTCAAGTCGAAGCTAAAAGTTTCAATCAATCTTCCGGATAACGAAATCTCTTTAGCACAAAATCCTATACTTAGCCCGCAAGTCCACGCGCCAATGAGATCTCCGGTGTGCTTCCCTGCCGGGATGTTCAATTATATGGACGATGGAAGCGTAATGAGAGGAAGTAGAACGATTCTCGACGTGCTTAGAGAGGTGGATGCCGATATCTTGGCTTTGCAAGATGTGAAGGCTGAGGAGGAGAAAAACATGACGCCCTTATCGGATTTGGCTCGTATGTTGGGGATGAATTATGTTTTCGCTGAGAGCTGGGCGCCCGAGTATGGAAACGCTATCTTGTCCAAATGGCCGATTAAGCGATGGAGAGTTCAGAAAATTTTCGATGATCAAGATTTCAGGTACCCTTGGCTTTGCCATCATCTCTTGAAATTTGCATTTTTTTTTATCGGCCTAACTTGCATTTTAGGCAACAGGGCAGAATAATACAACTAAGAGCAAGTCCACTGATAGATCTATTGGCTGCCAAATTTGACAGCTTTTTTAGCAAATTCATATCCACAGAGTCAAGAATTGCTGATGAATAATGGCAAAGCCATGCTTGGTGCTAAATTTGGCAGCAACTTTGGATTTGCAAAATTTGTTATAACACACGAGTCAATTGAAAAATGAGATGGGTTTAATCCAACATTACTTTTTTGATACTGTAGCAAGCCAAGAAATGACACCACCATGTGGACTTGTTATAAACTATAAAGAACTTATTGATGAAGTAGGTAATGGGGAATGAAGAAACACATTAGAGAAATGCTTAATTTGCATAGAAGGTGCAAGGAAAAAAGATTTGTACTAATTTTGTTTTGGTTGTGAATAGGAATGTGTTGAGGGCTACAATTGATGTGCCATGGATAGGGGAAGTTAACTTCCATTGTACCCAACTTGATCATTTGGATGAGAGATGGAGAATGAAGCAGATTGATGCAATTATCCAGTCAAATGATGGCCCTCACATTTTGGCAGGTGGTTTGAATTCTCTAAATGGTGCAGATTACTCATCTGAGAGATGGGCTGACATTGTAAAGGTATGCTTCTATTGCCTAAAAACAAAACAAATTAGATCCCTGGAGAGAGAAAGAGAGTTATGCTTCCAAGGGTTAGTCCGGTTGGTTGATGAGTTTGTTCTCCACACAATTGATTAGGTTTGATTCTTTAGGAAAGGCCGCAAGAGTAATTTTTTGTGAATCCCTTAGTCCTGACGTGAATGGACTGCCTTTGATCAGACCAAGGAGGGGATTAGTTGAAATGCGTGTAAGAAATTTATACTTTCCATGAGGATTATGACCTAACATAATGAAAAGTGTTAAATGTAGAGATACATAAAGTGGGATAAGATGCCTTTATGGTGGAGTCTTAGTATGTCCTGAAGAATAATGTTATTTATGGTCCCAACCATACATGGTCTCCCACTTGCAGAGTTAGTCCTAACTTTTCAGGGGCCTAAAGCGAAGATTAAAGATGAGGCCTTTTTTGCTGGACTATGATAAGAGGTACCAAAATAAGAGGGGCCCTTAATATATATAAGTTTTCGAGGGGCCTAAAGCGACCGCAACTCGAGCTTTAGCCCAGGTCGGCTTTGCCCACTCAAAATAAAAGTGGAATAGATTTACTTAAGAAAACCTCCTTTGAAAGAGAAATGTCTCATCTGGAACGTGGAAACTTATGGTACTAAAATGGCAGGCCATAAGTGGATAAGACTACAAATAACGTGATGATGAGAGACCCTCAAATTCACCACTCTTTTATGTTATTCACCACTCTTTTATGTTACCTTTATTGTGGAAAACTATAGACGAGAAGCTTGTGCACCGGATACAAGCTGTTTAAGCAGGTCTTGTTCAGGCTTTTTAAGCTAGTCCATATAGAACTTTTGCTATAGTTTAAATGGAGCCCCAACTAGTGAACGGTGAGATTGATCTCTCAGGATTAGTTGAGGTGGCCGGGTGCAAGCTGGCCCAGACACCTGGTTATCAAAAAAGCTAGTCTTGTTCTGAAGCAACATTTTCATTGCAGTATTATGAGGAGATAGGGAAGCCAACACCAAAGGTTGAGGTGATGAAGTTTCTGAAGTGGAAAGGGTACAAAGATGCCAAGGACTATGCAGGGGAATGTGAGCCAGTGGTCATCATTGCCAAAGGCCAAAGTACAAGAAACTCTATCCCTATAACTATTTCCTCTACAATTTGCATATTAACTGGAGTATTTTTCCGTAACATATTAAAGATTACAGAATTTTGGTAATTCAGATGTGCAGGGGACATGTAAGTACGGAACAAGGGTCGATTACATTTTGAATTCACCGGATTTACGCTGCAAATTCGTACCGGGATCGTACTCAGTCGTTTCATCGAAAGGCACTTCCGATCACCACATCGTTAAAGTCGAAATTGTAAGAGAAGTTGAGAGAGTTCAAGAGCGTGTCAAACGAAGAAAACACAAAGCGAAGGAAAAGGTTGTAAGGATAACAAACTCTTGTTCTTCAAGAGGACTATGGAGAATAGACACTTGATTTCCTTTAATAGATCTTTATCCATTTTTATTGTTTCAAATTATTGTTTGTTAGTTGTTTCAAGTACGGGATAGTGATATAAGTTGATCTATAGGTATGTAGATTTCCCTTTTGTGTACCATACATTATTTTTGTCCTTGCATAAGATAATAAGATAACAAAGACATCTCAAATTATTCCAAGCAAAGTCTCTCTTCTCATGGCTTTTATTAATGGGTGTTGCTAACTTCCACCAATTAGGTCGAAGTTAATAGGCATATAATGATGAATAAGTTTGGATATCAATACATATTTTATAGATATCAGTACATTTTTCTCGGATATTGATGCACTTTCTACACATTATCCACCACCCTATGAGCTGAAGTTTAGCATGTCCCTTTATTAATTGCAATGACTAATGCTAGGATGTCAACAACCATTGTGATAGCCTATAAAATTTGTAAAGAAAGCAAAGCCTCAAATATTGAAGGACGTGTGCTTAATCATTTAACTCTAATATGTACGTGATCGGGGGACAAAACCATGTACACTCATGGAAATTTAAGACAACCTAAAATTAGGTATATAACGGAGACCATGAACACTAAGGTCCGTTTTGGCTTAATAATTGATTTAGATTTTTTTTTCTTATTTATTTATTTTTTTCATTTACTTATTTTGCGACATTTTTTTGATGGATTATTAATTCGTCTTGACGAGAAGAATTTAAAAGGTAAAAAAACTACGAACCAAACTATTAATTTTTATTTAAGACGAGAAATTCTAAATTCTGTAATTTTTTTGGATTACTTTTGTCTTTAGTGAACCTTTTTTTAAAAAATTATCATAATTTTTTACTTTTAATACTTCTCTCGATGAGAGTTGAGACGAATCAATAATCAAAAAAAAAAAAAAACAACAACAACAACAAACTAACAAAAAAAAAAATCTGAACTAGGACAAATAAAAATCCAAAAGGAATACTTAAGCGAAAAAACCCCTAATTATTGAGGTCAAGATGATTAGGTAATTTTGGCACAAAAAGTAGGCATGTGGACCGTAGGCTTTTGAAGGGCATCTTTTGTGTAGTGGTGTGGCTTTCAAGTTTCAATAGTCCAAAACCAGCCATATGCAAGCCTATGGCCTCATATAAGGTTCACCAACTTCTCATGGAAAACATATATGGTGTAAATCTATAACTATATTGGCTACAACTCATTGATCAAGATCCTAGACGTCTCCTCCTTCCCGTGACGTAAAATGAACACGTGCTCTCGTGTGTGGGATCGACATTTCTCCCACATTTCCGGTTGGTGTAGGCTATGCTACCATTTGTAATGACTCATTCCCACCTCATGAACTTTCCAATAGTTCAACCATCCTAATTCCTAGCAGTATTACAGGACAAGCACGGTTAACTGCAAAGCTTCATAGGGTTTTGATATCCTCGTGACGTTAAAAGGCTTTATACAAGATAAGGTCGTGATCTATTGTATATAGCACTGAATTTTGCATTCAACAAGTAATATCGGACTTGTGACCACTATTTTTGTCCTTACATAAGATAATAAAGAAATCTCAAATTATTCCAAGCAAAGGCTCTCTTTTCATGGCTTTTATTAATGGCTATTGTTAACGTCCACCAATTAGGTGGAGGTTAATAGGCATGTAATGATGAATAAGTTTGGATATCAATACATATTTTATGGATATATATCAGTACATTTTTTTCGGATATCGATACACTTTTTACATATTATCCACCACCCTATGAGCTGAGATTAGCATGTTCCTTTATTAATTGCAATGACTAATGCTGGGATGTCAACAACCATTGTGCTAGCTTATAAAATTTGTAAAGAAAGCAAAGCCTCAAATATTGAAGGACATGTGCTTAATCATTTAACTCTAACATGTACGTGATCGGGGGACAAAACCATATACACTCATGGAAATTTAAGACAACCCAAAATTAGGTATATAACGGAGACCATGAACACTAAGGTCCGTTTTGGCTTTGCGTCATTTTTTCAATGGATTATTATTTTGTCTTGACGAGAAGAATTTAAAAGGTAAAAAAACTACAAACCAAACTATTATTTTTTATTTAAGACAAGAAATTCTAAATTCTGCAATTTTTTTGGATTACTTTTGTCTTTAGCGAACCTTTTTAAAAAAAATTGATCATAATTTTTTACTTTTAATACTTCTCTCGATGAGAGTTGAGACGAATCAATAATAATAATAATAATAATAATAATAAACAACGCACAACTAACAAATGCAAAAAAAAAAAAAAAAATGAACTAGGACAAATAAAAATCCAAAAGGAATACTCAAGCGAAAAAACCCCTAATTATTGAGGTCGAGATGATTAGTAATTTTGGCACAAAAGTAGGCATGTGAACCGTAGGCTTTTGAAGGGCATATTTTGTCGGCTATGTTTGGTAACACTTCTGTTTTCTGTTTTTCTAAAAAACAAAAATATAAAAAATATGTTTGTGTGAAATTATTTATAAAAAAAAAAGAAGTAAAAATATAATTATGAGTCGGTTGGAGGGTGCCAGCGGGAGGCTGGAGGTGGCGGGTGGTGGCGGTGATGGTGGGTGGAGGTGGTGGTTGGGGTGGTGGGTGGTGGCGGTGATGGTGGGTGGTGGTGGTGCGTGGTGGCTGGAGGTGGTGGTGGGTGGTAGTGGTGGTGCGTGGTGGCTAGGGGTGGTGGTTGGGAGTGGGAAAACAAAAACAAAAAGTGAAAGTTGAGATTTTCAACTTCCCCAAATTTCATAAATAGTGGAAGTAAGAAGTAGAATTTGAAAGTGGAATTGGCACACAAACAACATTCCTTTCTTTAAATTTTGAAAATTCTGAAAACAGAAACAGAAAACAGAAGTGCCACCAAACAAGGCCGCAGTGGTGTGGCTTTCAAGTTTCAATAGTCCAAAACCAGCCATATGCAAGCCTATGGCCTCATATAAGGTTCACCAACTTCTCATGGAAAACATATATGGTGTAAATCTACAACTATATTGGCTACAACTCATTGATCAAGATCCTAGAAGTCTCCTCCTTCCCGTGACGTAAAATGAACACGTGCTCTCGTGTGTGGGATCAACATTTCTCCCACATTTCCGGTTGGGGTAGGTTATGCTACCATTTGTAATGACTCATTCCCACCTCGTGAACTTTCCAATGGTTCAACCATCCTAATTCCTAGCAGTATTACGGGACAAGCACGGTTCACTGCAAAGCTTCATAGGGTTTTGATATCCTCGTGACTTTAAAAGACTTTATACAAGGTAAGGCCGTGATCTACTGTATATATGGCACCGAACTTTGCAGTTAGTAAGTAATATCGGACTTGTGACCACCCATCCTTGCTTTTGTTCTTGCATATAGATAGTAGGGTAGATTTTGTTCTTGCTTTTTTCTATGTTGTAATTGCATTTGTTCGTTGAATTGAAAGAAAAGCTTTTGCCTTCTATACTCTGTTTAGGCTTCTGGTTCCCATAAACACCAGTCCGCCGGGCCCTATCCTAGGCCCAATCTCAAAAGAGGCTCAAAATGTCATTTGTTTGTTAAATCAATATTCACATGAATACTAATCCAAGGCCTATTCCAAGACTTACAAAAAGAGAAGACAGTGACTCTAGGGGTGCAAACGAGCCGAGCCGAGCCGAGTTTTGTACTATTCAAGCTTGGCTCGTTAAGTAAATGAGCCGAGCCGGGTAATTTACTAAACGAGCCACCTTAAACGAGCCGAGCCTATACGATTGAGTCGAGTCGAACTTTTGCGAGCTTGTTAACTAAACGAGCCTGAAAATCAAGCTCGACCTCGGCTTGATTACCTAACGAGTCGAGCTGAGCCGAGCCACGAGTTGCTCTCGAGCAGCTCGGTTCGTTTGCGGCCCTAACAATGAGTGGAAGTGTCGAAAAATTATTTGGTGAGCCCATGACAACTGAAGAATTACTCCACAGTACTATCATTTGATTGAATAGGTAAGTTCTTGCTCAATTGTTTGAGTTTACAATGATTATAGCACTCCAAGCGCACGGTGAAATTCCAACTTTGATCCCGATATTAGTGCGCGATAAGATCTCTCTGCAAATAGTTATATCATGCCGATGATAAATATCTTTGAATAATTATATTATTATACTTTTTTTTTACAACACAGAAAATAATAGTAGTAAAAGTATCGGAATAATTATAAAGACATAATCTCTATTCGCTCAAAAAAAGTAATCAATGTCTACTTTCGGCAATGATTGAACGAAAATGATAAGGTACCGAATAAAGGAGTATCGAAAATGTAATAACGGAATGTGAAATCCACTTTTGGGTTCTACGTGAATAATTCAAACCGTTTATTAATTTTTAAATAATTTTACGAGTGTCCCTGAATTTTTTTTAGCTCAATTGGATATACGTAAATGAGTGATCTAATATTTCAATTTCTCATTCAGAATTTAATATCTTAAAGTCTGAATAAAAACTTGATATTTGAATTAACTACTTACACTTATTTAATTGAGCTAATTTTTTACGAGGTCGATTGAAAAGTTATTTTAATATTAATAAACAGTTTGAATCATTCATATGAAACCCAAAAGCAAACCCAACATCTCTTTAATACATTTTCGATACCCCTTTATTTGATACTCATAGTGGAGTCCATGATTCAACGTTAAAGCTTACAAGAGTAACCTAGCAGTTTAAAAAAAAAAAAAAAAAACTAATTACGTAACCTCAAGTAATTTTTTTTGGAACTATTATGTTGACTAATCTTTTTTCCGTTAACCGGTCAAAGGTGTCCGAATCAATTTACACGCATCTCAACAACTTATACATACCTTAACGGTCAAAGACGTCCAAAATCAACTTACACGCATCTTGACAACTTATACACACCTCAACTACTCCCTCCCGGCTCCTAAGTCCAAACTTTCGACAACTTAAACGCACCTCGACTACTCCCTCCTGGGCCCATGATCATGTTCTATCCATATTCCAAAACTATCCTGGAAACCACATGTTTCAGCCAAACAAGACAAAAACCCCAAATAATGAAAACCCCACACCAGTTCCCCTTATCCCTCCCACATACTCTCATATACAGTTCTGTTCCTGTATCTATACCTCCATATATAAATAATAAAAAAACCCAAATTTAAATTCACATAATATTCCGAAAAGATGCTGGCGAAGGAATCGGCGGGAGGGAACTTCGACCTTCCCGAGGAGGTATTGGAAGTGCTCCCCTCCGATCCCTTCGAACAACTCGATGTGGCTCGAAAAATCACCTCCATTGCGCTGTCGACGCGTGTCTCCGCCCTCGAATTGGAAGCGTCTGTCCTCCGCTCTAACCTTACCGAGAAGGACGGTATCATCGCCGACCTCAAGACCCAGATCGAGGAACTCGATGCCTCCCTCTCTGACTCCAACGATAAACTCGCTCAAGCCGCCGACGAGAAGGCCGGTTTACTTGAACCCGGTTCACGTACTGGTTTGATATAGTACCCAATTCGTTTTCTGAATTTCTGTCATTTATGTGGTTGCAGGAGAGTTTGATGAAAGAGAACGCTTTGTTGTCGAATCAAGTGAGGAAGCTCAACCGTGATGTCTCCAAGGTAATTGGAAAGTCAACTTGGGTAATTTTGTCACTTTTGGAAGGTCAACGTGGTCAAAAAATTTCTCCCTCCAACTTTGAATTTCTGATAAAGTTTTTTTTTTGTTTTTTTTTTTGGGGGGGGGTAATTATTAGAGTTCGGTTTGGTCCGATTGTTTGGCTAATTATAATGTTACAATTGTTTTGTGGAGTCTTTTGTTGGAAGAGTGTACGAATTGTGAAGTACTAACAGTGAACTTTGTTGGAGTTTTTTTTTGGTAAGAGGAACTTTGTTGGAGTTTATGTCGTCAGTGTTCTAAAAGTCGGTTGCCTAGGCCGACTAGTTCCTGCCTAGGTGCTAGGCGGTGGTCCAACGCCTAGGTGCCCCTTCTCTGCCCGACTATTGCTTGGCGAGTTTTAGAACATTGCATGTAGTAAGTAGTAACAATTTGAAGCTGGCGTTTTTGTTTCCTGGAAATTCAGACTGGAACACCTTAGCGTGCGTGTGAACAATAGCGTGCATTTGGATCTTGTAATTGTAAAGGGAAATGAAAATCAAAGTACTTGTAGATATTCTGTTTCTAGAGGTAAACTAAATACAAAAAAATGATTTTTATTTATTTATTTTAAAATGCTTACACGCTTCTGTAAGCAAACCAAAAACCAAAGAGAATATTTGGAACATTGCTTTGAGGGTGAGTTTTTAATCCCTGCTGCTGTTGACTTTCTGGAATTGGGCAATTTTGTATTTCTTGCTTACTTCAGGCATTCAAAGTTTTTTTGGGGCTTGTGAAGGCTGAAGATTATCTTCAGAGTCAGTTTCCTCGTGCGGTTTATGTAGTCAACAAAAAGCTGGATTTTTCTCTCATACATTGTAGAGAATGATTGAGACACAAGTTTGGTTTTGTTTGTGGTCTAAAAAGATTGTGAAATTACTTCAGCCAGTTAACATTTAATTTTTATTAACTAGTGCTCAATAAGAGTTTTCGGTAATTTAAGAAAAGGTGCTCAATGCTCAATAAGAGTATTTAATAATTCAAGAAAAGGAGACAGTGAATAAGATTTGTCTTTTAAGGATGTTGTTATAGTTTGGAATGATTGATGCGGTAGCTACAATGGGATTGCATCGTCTTTGTAATGGCAACGGGATTTATGATTTCATGAAGTTGTATAGTCAAAATTCAATGTGCATCCAAACAACACCACAATATTAATCTGAATTTTTATGCATTTCTATCTCCTTATATTTTTAACTTCCAAGAGTAAGGGAAAATTTGAACTTCCCCCAATTTGTCTAGAACAATCAGTAGATGTATGCAATATAATCTTTACAAGGAGTGGATGTGGTGAATTTAACCGAGGATCTTATGAAAACATGTCATTTCCAGCCGTTTGTCTTAGTTGGAAAATTGTATATGCTCAACTCCACCTCCCCATCTCCTTTTCCCTTTTTCTTTCCAGTAGTGGTAAAGATGTCTGACTACCTTGAATACACACAGTTGGAAATCTTCAAAAAGACACTCATGCAATCACTTCAAGAGGATGACGACGGTTCTGTAAGTACTCTGAATCCACATTTTGTGAAGTTAGAACATAAGAACTATCCAATCCATTGCTTGAGGTTTTAATCTGGAAAAAAAGTAACTTGCAACTCTAGTGATACACGCAATGACGCAATCAAAACGCAAAAGACACGATTTTGTTAAATACCAACTTTAACGGCTAACAAAACTTCTTTGCCTCAGGCAGGAGGCTCGAAGGTCACTGCTATACATATGTCGAGTCAGGCAAGCTTGTCTTCTCAATCTCTTGCTGGAGGTAATATCAACTGTCTGTTTGCTTCCATGAAAATTGTAGAAATTCTGAAGTGCCCTGTCCATTTACTGTAAGAGTGGTCTACCAACAGCGTTTGATTTACTTCCAATTTCTCATTGGAGCATCCAACTCTGAAATTGTACATGAGATCTTCCAATATCTTGTTCAATTTTCTATGTAAAGATCCATTACATGAGGATTACCCTTCTTAAGTGCTATGTCCTTCATACTATGTTTTCTGTCATTAACTTTTGAATGGTTTTCGGGGACAGTCCAGGATGAAGCCTTTCTTTGAAGTTAACTTCTGCCGATTGTCAACTACAGTAATATTTTACCGACTGTTGTCTAATTTGTTTCAGAAGAGGATGATACGTTGCCCCCTTCAAGAACTTCTTCAATACGCAGTCAGTTCTCAGAAATAGGAAATTCGTATGGAGAGGATCAAGAGACAGATGGTACATTTCTGTTTCCGTTTCTCATTTTAACCGTAGAGAAGTTTTTTCCTTTTTTCTCATATAAACCTGATAATACAAAAGATTCCCATTTCTGATAATGCAAAAGATTTTCGCATATGCTGTGCCAAACAAAGATTGCAAACCTTGCAATTAAGTGTGATCATCACTCTTTCTAATATGATCGTTTTACCATGGCAGCCCCAAGGCCTCGGGTATCAGAAGGCGTGTTGTTGGCATCTCAAACCAGCACACCACGGTTTACTCCTTCTGTTTCTCCTCCTAGTCTATCTGCATCTGTATCTCCAACAAGAACATCTAAGCCACCGTCCCCAAGGCGACATTCAATTTCAATTTCTACGGCAAGAGGAATGCATGATGATACATCTTCAGTATTTTCTTCGGCACCTTCAAGGCAGCACAGTTCAATGTCAAGCTCGGAAGCGGGATCACAATCTGGTAAAAACTTAATTCTTGCAAAATGGAGAAAAACTGAGTGAAATGGTAGACAAGATTTTGTTCTGAAAACCTCATGGAAAAGTTGATATCATTCAACTAGACTGGACATTATTAGACGTTACTGTTACTTAAGCAATCAAATTGTCTAGAAGTTGGATCATCTTCTCCTTCATGGTTTAGATATTCAACGAAATCGGTGGCCTGTACACAGTTTTTTCATCTTCTATGATGGTGGTGACCTATTAAAAACTTAGAACGGAGGAACTATATATTAAAACATAGAACATAAGAACTATGCCCCTTTTTCCTTCCATTGGGATTGAGTGAGCAGATTGTTGGGCATGCCGTTTGCTTTTGATAGATTTCCTCCTCTGATACACCTTGTGTGAAGCAAGTCTCACATCGCCTAGGTAATGAAGTTATATGAAATATATAAGTGCGAAGGCAGCGTCACTTCAACAGCTAGCTTTTGGGGTTGAATTCTACCGAAGACCGTTCAACATGATCTCAAGACTAGTTATCAAGGATGGGTAGGGTGGGTTTCTTCAGCCATAGTAGCCAACACACTGCAAGTTCTGCCGAGTGAGCATACTACGAGTGTGGGTGAGTGTGAAGAGAAGTCTAACATCGTCTGTATACAAAAGTATACCCCCTCTTTACTGTTTGGTTTTGTCTACCTTCTGATATTTACGTGTCCCAAAATATTGTCCAATTTTAGTTGACTTGCAAAAGTTCCCTGACTTTCTCTTTTCAAAAATTGTACATTGGAGAGTTGAAGTGCACTATCATTTAATTGCCAAAAAAAGTGATGGGTATTCCTGGAAAGTCGAACACTGTGTTTACTTCACATTTCTAAAAAAAATTCCAGAAAGATTTCTTTTCTCATCTCTCATCTCTCCAAACATTAATTACATTTCTCTCTCTACTCATACCCCTCTCTTCAATCATTATTCTCATTTCTCTCTCTCTCTCTCTCCAATTATTACACATCTCTCTAATTATTACTTTTTCTAAAAACCAATCCAAACACTATCTCAAAAATATTTCTCAAAATATTTTTCTCAAAACTCTCAACCAAACAAAGCGAAAGTCTTTTGGTAGTAATCATTGTGTTCCCATAATCAGTTGAAAGTCCAAGATTGGACAAACAGATTGGGACGGAGGGAGTATGAGGTATATAAGGGTGAGGACACCTTTGCTTCTTCAGCTACTTTGGAGGTTGAATTCAACCCAAGACCGAAGACTGTGTGACAAATGCACTTGTTAAACTATACATTTGGAGACACCAAGGTGTTCTATATTTGTTGAAGGGGTGCTTATGCACTAAAGTGATTGACGAGGCTAGATTGATAGATATTGATTTTAGTGTTTATACATCTTGTAACCCAGGACAGTAATTTATTTGCATTTTTTTTAGGACGGACTCGAGTTGATGGAAAGGAATTCTTCCGCCAAGTCAGGTAAATAGTTGAAACTGGTGCTTCTTTTCTTTGTGAAATCATTTTTGGAATTTTTTTGCAAAACGATACTCATCCTCTTGAAGAGATGCCGAATAAATAGCCAATTCCTGTGCTTCACGCCAGAAACTTTGGTTTGAAGCCGTGACCTGTTTTCTCACATTGGTATCTATAGTGCCGTGTTTTATACTAGAATGAAATAATGAATAGCTAACGACTTCAATTCTTGGCCCATGTACAATTTTTACCAAATATGAGAATCCAGAAAAAGTGGCAATCTGACCACTCTTCTTTCATCAGGAGCCGTTTGTCTTACGAGCAATTTGGTGCGTTTCTAGCAAATGTCAAGGAACTGAATTCCCACAAGCACACTAAGGAGGTATATATCTCTCTCTCTCTCTCTCTCTCTCTCTCTCTCTCTCTCTCTCTCTCTCTCTGTGTGTGTGCGCGCGCGCGCGCGCGCACTTATTCTCTTGCCATCGATGTCTCATTTGCCTGTATTATGTGGAAAATTCCAGGAGACCCTACAGAAAGCTGATGAAATATTTGGCCCTGATAACAAGGACCTGTATGCTATATTTGAGGGATTGATCACTCGTAAGTAACGTTCATTGACGGAGACGTTGCGTTACTGCTGTGAAGTTTAATGTGTTGTTTATATCATGTAAATGCAAAAAGTGTCATTGACATCATTCTTTGGAAACCAGTTCCTCAATTTCACTCCGAACGCTGTTAGAATAAAATGAAATGAAAGTCGAGATGCCTCGTTCTTTATCTGAATAGCAGACTCGAAAGTTGGTTTCTTGGCAGTAGTCGGCAACCGGATTCGAACTGCCATGGTTCTTGATGGCTATACTTGCAGGGGGGGAAGAGTTGGCTTAGGCAACTTCCAACGAGGGAGTTATATGCTTTGTTATTCACTGGCTACACATTTTACCATTTTCGCACTAGACATGAGCCTTTGGATGTGTTAACTTGAGTATAGCTTCTTGCTGATATTGGTTCTTCCAGCGTTTTAGATGGTGTAATATGGTAAAATAGGAATTTGGATAGTCACAGTCCTTAACTTGGACTGGACGAGACAGTCCAAATCTGAACCATTCAAAAACTATTACTAGGTAGAGTTTTTGAGCAAGTTCGAACATTGATTATACCAATGGATAGATTTGAACTGTTTCGTCCAATTCAAGCTTTGGATTAACGAGGAACTGAATCTGGTAAAACATTGATTTTAAAACTTCTTCTGCCCGGTTTGCATTGGCACTAGTTTCTGATTAGTGCTAATAAATGAACCAAATTACTGTATGGGTTGTCATACAGTAAAAAACAAGCCCAACGCATTATTTGGGCTGTTATTTGTTTGTCTCATACAGCAAGAGATTGTGGCCGGTTCAAGTGGGCCGAATACCAAATGGGTTGTCAAATCCCTTCCTTCAAAGGTGAAGTCCAAGTTCCATGATTTAGTACATGTATCAAGCACCTAATTTTTTTTTAATTTTTTTTTCTTTTCCCTCTTTTTTAGATGGATAGGAAATAATTGTTGCATTTTCTTATAGCCCTATGTAGCCATTTGGCGTAGGTAGTTATAAAAAAAAAATCTCTTTTTTTTTTCTTTTCCTCTTGGAGCCCTATGTAGGCATTTGCCGTAGGTAGTTATAAATTTTTTTTCTTTTTTTTTTCTCCTTTCCTCTTGGAGTATGTCCCTTGTAGGTTGTACATTTTCTTAGACTCTTTTCTATTTAAGTTTATCCAAAAAAAAAACCTACTCGAGTTGGAGCTTGTATTTGTTTGTTGAGATCTCGTTCAAGGTTCGTTTGTTACATAGGTAAACAAAACTGGGTCATACCGAGTTGAGACCTTTTATCTAAACACATTAAACTTGAATATATTTTTAAAGCTTGTTTAGGTTCTAAATTGATCAATTTGATGATTCCAGCCAATGGTGTTACTCCCACATCTAAGTTATGCTATTTCTAAGCTTAACAGACAGCCATAAGTTCATACACTAAACTAATAGAACTGAGTGATATGAAGTTGAAACGAGCTAAGCCTCGAGCTGATTGCGAGTAGTGTTTGCAGCCCTAAGTTCGATCTCAGCTCGAGCAGCCCGAGTTTTGCGTGCCAAAATATGAGAGGTGAAAAGAAGGGGCAACGGTACCCTTAGTCACATAATCCTTCAAAATGTCTTGCGCTTCCGTTCTCAATTCTCGCACTCGCGAATTTTAGTTGTTTGAGATATGATTTACAAACACTTGTATGCTCGCGGTCTTGCCCACACAGATCATGTGACTTAAGCGTGTAGCCTAAAATTGAAAGAAGAAAAAAAAAGGCAAGACAGGATTTCCAAAATCTTAGCTGTATTTGGCAAAATCAGAATCGACTGCGACGGCGTCGTATTGATGCGCGGCCATTACTACCGCGGGAAACGATGAGTTTGCTTAAACTGTGAGTCTGTGACCATATTTCAGAGACAATCTGACGAATGAGAGAAGAAGAAGAAGAAGAAGAAGAATAAAAAGATACCCAGATCAAGTTCAGAGCTTTTACACAAAATTTTCCCGAGAAAATTACCAAGAAAGTTTTTTCCCTCCTTTCGTGCCCATCACAAAAAATGGTTAGATTTCCGCTGCTTTCCCTCATCTTCTTGTCCTTAATCTGTTCGATTATATACGAATCTTCGAGTTCCTCAATCATCAACCCCTCTAAAGTCAAGAAAGTTTCATTGGCACCCAGGAACTGATTATGGGAAACTTGAATGAAAAAAATTCGAAGTTTGTAACTTTGATGGATTTAATGTTAATCCCCACTAACTCAGCTCAATTGATGATTTTGCAGAGCTTTTTTGTACGAGGGTTTTCTCACGGACGAAGAGTGCAATCATTTGATATCTCTTGTGAGTCTTTGTTAGAATCCTTCTCAATTTGTGTTTACAAGCGCGTTACCCGAACTATGCACAGGACTACCAAAGACAACAGTACATCTTTTCTACCTACACTCCATCTTCCGCATAAGTATTACGAGCCAGCTTTGGCTAATTTCTTTAGGGTCCATTTGTTTGACGGGAGTAATAGTGAAGGAATACAGAATTTCGTAGGACATATAATTCCATTCGACTTAGAATGAAGGGATTAATAATAGCATACTAGCATCTCTCATGGTATTGTATGTCCCACACTTTGTTGGATTGTATGTTCGATGTATGTTTAATCTGGTGGTAACAATTTTAACTATACATTGAATGTGTAGTCTCTTTGGATTTATTCCCATCCGATATCCTAGCAAACAAATGGGCCCTTAGATCTTCTTCTTCTTTGTGACAAGTTTAATTGTGTTCTGTTTTTGGGAATGTACTAGGCAATATCGGAGCTGACAAGATCAGCCGTTGCTGATAATGTGTCTGGAGAGGGCAAGCTCAGCGAGGTTCGAACAAGCTCTGGGATGTTCATTCCTAAGGGAAAGGTTTGACGTTTGTGAACTATTACCTGATCAGCCTTGTGGCCCCTTTTCTATTGTTGATTTTTTTGCCCGGCGCTATTAGGCTCTCCTCGGATTGAAAGTTTGAAACAAGGGAAACTGGTTCTATTAGTAAACATAAGCACCAAGAGAATTAACCACTCCAAGTCTCTGTGGCAAGATGGTTTGATGTATAACCTTTACTGAAGCTCTTTAGAAGAATTGGAATCGCTATGTTGAAGAGGAGATAGAAATATGCACGTCTTGAAGGGAGAATTAACCCAAATGGAATCCACTCAGCTAGCCATTTTGGTTGTGTTCTTGTGGTTATAATATCCCCCAATTTAAGTTGGAGCAGTGAAACCAAATGACATCCCGTAAAGCATCTCCAACACAAGTCTCTCAAATGCAGGTCCAAAGAATTGTTTTCTTAATAAAAAACTGATCATGGAGTAGGGTCTCTATTTTAGAGACACAAAAGTAGAATGGTTGGGTGGTTTGAATCGTTTGATTCTTCTAAAATCGGGAAACAGAGCTTAATTGGGAATGCTTTGATAGGCTAAGGATCAATGGATGCTGCTTGTGTAAATTGGAATCGAAGTTATAAAATATGTGTGTGTGAGCCATCAAAATATGAGAAAAAAAATTGTAGTCGCCATTTTTTTTTTTAACTCAGGGTGTTTGGGCCAGCTTACGCGCACCTCGGCTAAACTCTGGGGGACCAATGACCAATCCCACCATCCACTAGTGGCAGGGATGGAACTAGAGTTTCACATACAAGGGGGCCACAACATGGACAACGACATTTTAAAATTTCAATGTTCTAGAAACTAAACATTTCAATATCTAAACAATTCCCAAAACAATATCTAGCTAGGTGCTCTTTTTTTGTTTTTTTATATGGGCAAAGAGAAGTATATTATAGCAAAAAAAGAAGATACCACCCTAAATTTTGAGATGAAATGCCAAGTTCGCAACAGCAGCAGACACTGGAGCAAGAAACAACATCAGCATAAATAGCTAAACCTTGTGGAGTTCTTTTTTTTTTTTTTTTGAAGGAAAATGCTAACCTCCACCAAATAAGTAGAAAGTGCATGCATAGATATCCGAGAAAAGTGTATTAACACCTGTGAAAATATATTGATATCCGTGAAATGTGTATTCTGAACTAGTTTGTCATTATATGCATATTATCTCCCACCTATTGTAATTAGAGCCTTGTGGAGTTGCTTGATGAGATTTGGAGTAGATTTGGTAGGAATTTCACCAAAGGGCCTGGGGCGACCATGAAAACTTTTACTATTAAAATTTAAGAAAAAGCTAGATAATTCTATCGAGATTCTGATGGGGGAGGCGTTGGCCCCCCAATGCCCCAACCTAGTTCCGTCTTTGACTAGCGGGGGGCTCATCTAAAGCTTGGGCAACGCCCCATATGGACTATTCCACAAGAGTTGGTAGTATCTATGAGGTTTTGAACTTGAGATATAGAAGGGAGCGAAATCCTAAGTTCCAGGACTAGTGAACCCCCTTGGTATGGCAGTTGACTGTGTTGCCACTGCCATAAATGGAAATACGAGGAAAGAATATAAATGCATGTAATGAATTAGCTACAAAAAGTTGAAATTGCTTATTGTGAATGAAACATGAGCAACAGAAACATAGTACCTTATGACATTGAAATGAAAAGATAACAGAAGTCCAACTATCTATGCCTACAAGGATTTATTTTTCTACATCTTCCGTTGATCTCTCTCCCTTGATATTCTACTAAAAGGTTCAAGATGAGCACCTCTCTCTCTCTCTCTCTCTCTCTCTCTCTCTCTCTCTCTCTCTCTCTCTCTCTCTCTCTCTCTCTCTCTCTCTCTCTCATATTTACGTTATGTTAATGTAGGATCCTATTGTTGTGGTATAGAGGACAAGATAGCGTTGTGGACCTTCTTACCTGAAGGTAAACTAGTGAAAAATCAGGGTTCCTTAACAATCCGTAAAAAACCCTACAATATGAATGCGAATCACTAATCAATCCTACCAGTAGAAAATAACGCAAGCAATCAAATCTCACAACACAGAGAGATACGTGGAAAACCCTAAATGGGTAAAAAACCACGGGAAGGATCAAAATCACTATAACCATTGTGCAGTTACAGATATACCTATCCAAACGAAGTAAATCCTCACAACGTTCTAAGTATCACCTGCCGAGTCACACGTACACCGCACCCAGTGATCTTGATCGCCAACGGCCTTGAGTCCACAAGCCCTCCAATATATCTAATGGAAATCGCCCTTGGAAAACACTCTCAAAAATTGCCGTCACACGTTTGCATCTGCCGCAGCTATTATTCTCTCTCACAGTGGCCGGATGTATGTGATGGCTTTTATTTTCCACACTTTCCTTTGCTGCCTTTATTCCTTTTATAAGACCACGGTCAACAGTAAACCCTATGTGCCAAATGACAAGGCTTTAATTTAAGGCCTTTTGGCTGGGCCTTTTATTTCCTTTTTTTTTTTACTTTTCCGTTAATAAAAAAACTGAAGATGTCGATTGAGCAACGATCGGTCCGTCTTCGCCAAAATCCATCTCATTGTAGTCGAGTTGTCAACCTCCTTTCATGAACCGGACCAATAATAACTTGACTAACATCTACCGCACTCAAATACAAAAAATAAGATTCCCTTCCACATCCTAGCACAGACTCTCTAAGAATAAATAAATAATAAAATTACAACTCGATATAAATATGTGTTTTGTCATACGGAATTGCCAATAAACAATGTCTCCGGAATTTGGTCCTTACAATCTCCCCCTTTGGCACTTCCATGACAAAACACACTACAAAGTCAATCTATCCTATATGAATGAGTTGTAGAGGGCCTGCAAACAAAACTCAACATCCAAACCCATTAGAACAATAGGCAAACTACTGGCAAACTACTCCCCCTTTCATCATTCTCCCCCTTTTTGACATGAAGTGACAAAGGGCGAATAGATAAACAATGAAGCAATAAAATACAGATAGAAGCAATTAGTGACCAACAGAAGCAGCCACATAAAAAAAAAAAACGGAGTGCGGAGACTAGCATAAATAATATGACATCTAATATCAGACAAGGAACTAAAAGCACACAAAGCTCAATAAAACAAAAACTAAATCAAATGCTAAAAGATAACGAAAAATTTGAAGATATGAGCATAAAAATACTTTAGTGCAAGTATTATATCATGAGATGAGATGAGCAAGACATCCAAACTTTAAGACACAACTTGATGATATAAAATCATGCAAGGCAGAAGAAATACAACATACCATGATCAACGACATGTGAGGAAAGTGTGTGTGTGCATCCATGGCCTAGAAATCAGGTTAGCTCAATTTAGGACCCATATTCTCATGAACAATAGGAGTATCAAGATGACTCCCCCTCAAGAAGTCAAACCAAGCTAGGTCCTCAATGATTTTTTTGTTGATAAGTACTTGCGGAGCTCCCCCTCAACCTCCAATTTTTTTTTTTTTTACTTTTTTTTTTTTTACAAAGTATTCTCTTTTACCCCGCTCGCCATTTGACGCGACTGTCCGGACTGGATAGAGCCGAATGCAACCGGTTACTAAGCAAGTGGTCCAATACTAATACCACCATCTCCATAAACTCTCATTTTTTATATAATCTCACCAATGGAAATTTTATTTTTTTACTGTATTTTGCACTATCATCGGCGGCTTTCACACTACTAGGACTTTTGTCCTATAGGTAGCCCTTTCCTCAAGTCATCCATTATCTCAATTTCAGAGGGGGAGATGGAGACAAAAAAATAAATGGTGGTGGATGGATTTCAACATCACATTTGGAATTCTAACCACGGGTCAATCTCGAAAAGAAATCACAAGATACAAACTAAGTTTATGAGAACAAGACCCCTAACTGTCAACCATCTATAAGAGCCATGAATAAGTGTACAGAATGTCGGATACTCATGGTTTATTGGCATTCAAATGTTCTTGCAGAGAGAATACCAAAAAGAAGTGCAATAAAAAATAAGGACGAACATGTTCATAAAGTCCAATGATATTCAACTACACACTAAAAACTATCATGCGCAATCCACACAACAACTAATAAAACAGACTCAAATTTTTTGATTTTTTTTAATAAAATAACTCAAAGAAAACAAAAATAAGACAACTATGAAACAAACTATAAAACTCCATAAATCTAGGTATTAAGATATGCATGATCAATTAAACCTAGTTTATGGAACCAGAAACTAGCATCAAAAGGCAAGGCCGACCTCTCCAAATGAACTATAGTCATCTAGAGAGTCAAGATCATCATCAACCGCAGAGACCAAATCCATTTTACGAACCCACATCTGTCTAGGCTTGCCCTTTTCAACACGAGTCTTTTTAATGGGCATAGGCTTTGGGTTTACCTTAGTAGAATTAGCATGCGAAGATGTCCTATGTCTAGGCCTTTGAAAATACTCCCTATGATTGTTCATGTTATAGTAATGGGGAGGAATCCTATGATAACCATGAAGGGCAAAACAGTAGGGACGAATATGGCCTCTAATTCCACAATGATGGCAAGTGGGCACAAAATTATTATGACCATAAGAATGAGCTACATATGCATCATGTGAAGTGTTTGATTCATGCATCTTCCTACAGTGCGGTCTAATATGACCAGTCATACCACAATAATGACAAGTAGGTACAAATTTAACGACAGGAGGAAACACTTGAGACTTAACATTATTAATAACTTTAGTTTTTACCTCATTGCGTTTGAGATGTCCGTTTACCACTGTTGTCGTTTGCTTCTTTGGCGTGGGAGAATTGAGCCTGTTCTTCATGCCATTAGCATTCTTCTTCTTATCTTTACGATTGGTCTCTTCTTTCCCAATTGGCGGAGTAGAAGATGTCGCCTGATAACCCAGCCCTGAACGATCGCTAGGATGCCGTTGGATGGAAAGAATATGATCCAACACTTGGGTCCCTGTCTTTGTATCATCCTCTAATTTCTCCTTAGACTTCGCACTAGTCAATGCCTTATTTTTCTCAAGAAGGAGCTCAATTTCTTTATTCCTCTCATCCCTCTCTTGAGTGCGTTCATTCAAAATAGCTTCTAAACTCTTGACCTTATCAGAAAGCTTATCATTCACCTTCATTAATTTTTTACTAAAAACACGGAGTTTGTTATACTCCTCTCTGGCCTCATCTAAATCATCACAGCTTTCTGGCTCGCTATTATCTGTCTCAGAATTACTCGATTCGGAAAGACTCTGTGGGTTTAAAGAAACTCCAAAAGCCAAAAAGTTTTTATCATTATTTTCTTCGCCACCTTCTTCTTCATTCGATTCATCAGAATCGCTATCATCCCACGTTTGAGCAACAAAAACCTTCTTTTTCTTTTTGTTAGCACAATCTAGGGCATAATGACCAAAACCATGACACTCAAAACACTATGGTCCCTCAGGTGGTCCTTTTCCCTCCTTTTTAATTTTTTTAAAAAATTCTACTTTTCCTTTATCATTTTTCTTTTTCATACTATTTTTAAATTGTTTGAAAAAAGCTTTCATCTCCTCAAAATCGACATCACTATCACTATCTGAACCTTTCTTATTTTTTTGAGTACTTTTAAAAGCAATTGAAGACTCCGAATGTTTTACTTTAGGCTGAACAGGTTCAGATTGCAATAGGTCAGCCTCATAAGTTTGGAGAATCCCAACTATTTCTTGAACAGATTTTTCTTTTAGTTTTCTCTTACCCTCTAGCATAGTTACTTGAGTTTTAAATCTAGGAGGTAAGGAGCGTAATATTTTTTTAATAATACGAAATGAAGGAATTGGCTCACCCAAGTTCTCACAGCTATTGACGATGGCGATGAGCTTAGAATAAAATTGATTGAAAGTCTCTTCCTCCTGCATTCTGATGGTCTCAAACTCCGTAGTAAGCCTTTGCAGCTTAGACTGCTTAACCACGTCTGTCCCCTCGTGACAAGTAACTAGAATGTCCCATGCCTCTTTCGCTATTTCACAGTTAGCTATTTTCCTGTGCTCATTAATATCAACAGCAGAAAATAAAATATCAAGTGCACGGTTGTTAGCCTGAAGTAATGCTTTTTCAGCGACTGATAACTCAGATTGGGGTTTTTTAACCTGTTTGTCCTCTACAGTTATCATGGGCCGAGTGTACCCCACGATACATGAATCCCAAATTTCTTCACCTGCAGATCTCATTATAGCCTTTATTCTAGATTTCCAGTAATCAAAATTATCAGCATCAAGTATAGGCAAATTTCTAGACACGTGATTCATATTCATACTCATGATGGATCTGCTCTAGGAAAATAAATCCTAACGGAAGGAGCAGCTAGCTCTGATACCAATTGAAAAATCAGGGTTCCTTAACAATCCGTAAAAAACCCTACAATATGAATGCGAATCACTAATCAATCCTACCAGTAGAAAATAACGCAAGCAATCAAATCTCACAACACAGAGAGATACGTGGAAAACCCTAAATGGGTAAAAAACCACGGGAAGGAATCAAAATCACTATAACCATTGTGCAGTTACAGATATACCTATCCAAACGAAGTAAATCCTCACAACGTTCTAAGTATCACCTGCTGAGTCACACGTACACCGCACCCAGTGATCTTGATCGCCAACGGCCTTGAGTCCACAAGCCCTCCAATATATCTAATGGAAATCGCCCTTGGAAAACACTCTCAAAAATTGCCGTCACACGTTTGCATCTGCCGCAGCTATTATTCTCTCTCACAGTGGCCAGATGTATGTGATGGCTTTTATTTTCCACACTTTCCTTTGCTGCCTTTATTCCTTTTATAAGACCACGGTCAACAGTAAACCCTATGTGCCAAATGACAAGGCTTTAATTTAAGGCCTTTTGGCTGGGCCTTTTATTTCCTTTTTTTTTTTACTTTTCCGTTAATAAAAAAACTGAAGATGTCGATTGAGCAACGATCGGTCCGTCTTCGCCAAAATCCATCTCATTGTAGTCGAGTCGTCAACCTCCTTTCATGAACCGGACCAATAATAACTTGACTAACATCTACCGCACTCAAATACAAAAAATAAGATTCCCTTCCACATCCTAGCACAGACTCTCTAAGAATAAATAAATAATAAAATTACAACTCGATATAAATATGTGTTTTGTCATACGGAATTGCCAATAAACAATGTCTCCGGAATTTGGTCCTTACAACTAGTTATACTTTTATTCGTGTAACAGTTGCTTGAAATCATACTATGTGATGTTACATGATCCTGGTGGAACTTTTAGTCCTTGTCTCTTGGGATTATTTCATTTCGTTCAAACCCTGTTATATTTGACTTTTCTTTCAAGATTGAGAAAAGTTGTAATAAAGCCAGTGTTGAATATTGAAATTTGAACTAAATGATTTGTGAAGTATGAAGGAGAGTCTGCTAGCTTTGATTTGTGTTTCTCTTTTGCAGAAAATGGAGAAGACATGCAAGTTTTGAGATATGAGCAAGGCCAGAAATATGATCCACACTATGATTATTTCACCGACAAGGTAAATATTGTACAGGGTGGACATCGCATGGCGACTGTGCTAATGTATCTCAGCGATGTGGCAAAAGGTGGTGAAACAGTGTTCCCCTCAGCAGTTCAAAATTCTTGCCTAGTTAAGTAGAATGCGGCTGGTATCCTGCCATACATTGAACAACCGACTATCTCAGGATTTCAGAATATGCACTAACTCATGCATCCGGGGATTCTATTTGCTTAGTCCTTCAAATATTCTGTCAAGGAGCGCACAAAGTTTGATTTAGACATACATAAGACAGTAACAAATAGCTAATTTTGGTTGAGATCCTTAATCACTGGGCTGGACCAAGGTACTAGAGTTTGACTGTTTGAGCTCATATTTGGCTTGTTAAAACTAGTTCATGACAGGTTCGTTGCATAAACAAACCAAGCTGGAACATTTGTTGAATCTCGTTATGCTTTCCAACCAAGCTTGAACAAGTTAGATTAGGTTTGTTCAGTTTGAAATGTTCAAAAACTGTAAGTTGGTTTGAGATTGTCCCTCTGATGAACAAGCCAAGATTGAACAAATTTTTGAAGATTGTTAAGTTTTCAGACCGAACTTGAACAATTCAGTGTTCGAATATCTACCCTATTATTAATTACACGCTTGTAAATCTTGTCCTTTTTTAGATTGCTACAGCTGGCTGAGCAACAATCTAAATATTGCCTACCACGTTATATTTTGGTATTGTCTGAACTCTGAAACAATATGGATTATCCAGTTAATTCCAGTTTAAAGCTGGAATCCTCGGTATGCTGGTTGTTTAAGTAGTCAATCCTGGTAGATTCACTTTGTTTGTTTTTCTACTGAAGTCTTGATTTCTTGTTTCTACACTCTCCAATATGCATTATGATTAGATAATCTTTACGTAACTTTTACGGTGAATTTAAAACTGTCAACAGGAGCCCCCTCACCACAGGTCTTCTACATCAGATGACGATCTGTCCGAGTGTGCAAAGAAAGTTGTTTCAGGTGAGTCTTTCCCTAACACAAATCTTTTTAAGAATTCAGAACTGCATTTTCAAATGCTTGACGTTTCCCTTACCCACCACTTATGAAACGCCAAGTAAAACCACGAAAAGGCGATGCACTCCTCTTCTTCAGTCTCTACCCAACTGCCATTCTGGATCCTAGCAGTCTCCACGGGGGATGCCCGGTGTTAGAAGGTGAGAAGTGGTCGGCTACAAAGTGGATCCACGTAGATTCTTTCGACAAGATTGTGGGATCCCCCGGTGGTGATTGTGCAGATGAGAATGACAATTGTGAGAGATGGGCCTCTTTGGGAGAATGCACCAATAATCGAGAGTACATGATGGGAACTCCAGAACGTCCGGGATACTGTAGGAGGAGCTGTCAGTTATGTTAATCTATATGCTTTTTAGGTACTACTCTTTTTTTTTCTTACATGTTTTATTGGTAAATCAATTTTTGGTTCTCTCATAAGTGACTGTTAGTTTGAGATTTTACTAATCATTGCTGCAATTTGGATATTGAGATGGTACAGAGGTCTGTTGTAAGCCCCATCGGCCGAGCTTCTTTTGGTTTGGCAAGTCCATGTCCCAAACATACATTTCCGTGTATCGTTCTTTATGGCACTGTAATCTTTGGTATTTAATTTTTAGAGTGTCTGTTTTAGGTGTGGAAAAGGAATCATATCAATATGTATTTTTATTTCGAGTGCGGTAGTTTTTTAGTCAAGACGGATTGCTCTTTTTGAAGACAAGTTTGGGTGCTACATGTTTTGCTCACGCATTTCAAGGATTTCTAATAGCACAACATTTTGATGGAGGTTGCTGGATGTTTTGTTCGAGCAAAACAGTCGGCAAAAATGCACAAGGCAAAAGGTAGATGCTGCACGTTTTTGCTCGAGCATTTCAAGGCCTTTATTTAGCAAAACATTCTGTTTGTTTTTGCTGGATTTTTTGCTCGAGCAAAACAGCCGGCAAAAATGCCCGATTCAGCAACTATAAAATCTCAGCGATTAGGTCTTTTCTTTTTTCACTCAGCAGCCGATTATTCGACCCTCTGCGCCTCTCTCTTCAAAATAACAGCCAAGAGTGCTAGGGTTTATGTACTTTGAAGATTCGTGAAGGTTTTCTATTACCGTGCAATCAAGATCATCTTCAAAGGGTTCTATCGTTGATATTAAATTCAAAGGTTCTATATCAAAGTCCTTTCGTGGAGTTCGAAAGGCAAAACAGTTGGAAGGCTTGAGGATTCAAGACGTGGCAATCATGCAAGGGTGTGATGTACGTGGATTCGGCAAGTAGGGCTTAGGATTCGTGGTGAGGATACACGGTCGTCGAGTAAGTATACTTGTAATCACACATTTATTTAGTGCATGATTCCTTCCCGTGGTTTTTTACCCTTTTCGGGGTTTTTCCACGTAAATCTTGTGCCTTGTTCTTTATTGTTTAGTTTGGAGTAATCTCTTACTATTATTATTATTCATCGCATCGATTTAGAAATTTCATTTGGTATCAGAGCAGGTCGCTCTTTGTGGAATTTTCTTATTCTTAGCGGATCCTGTTTTTCTCATATCGTTAGCGATGGAGTTAAATACAAATAGACCACCGATATTAGAAAGGACTAATTTTGATCATTGGAAAGCAAAAATGGTGGCCTATCTTAAGGCTATTGACGAGGACGTCTGGAATGCTTGTGAGGTTAAATATACACCTCCAAAAGTTACGGTTGATGGTGTCACAACACCAAAACCTAGTGCTAGTTATACCTCAGCCGAGAAATCTGAAAGAGCTGCGAATAGTCGTGCCTTAAACGTACTTTTTACTTATGTTGATACTAAGGAGTTTCATCGTATCTCTACTTGTACGTTTGCAAAGGAAGCTTGGGATATTTTGGTTACAACGCATGAAGGGACGGACACGGTAAAACAAGGAAAACTTCAGCGAGTAACCACACAGTTTGAGATGATTAGGATGAAGGAGGATGAGACATTCGACGAGTTTTATGCTAAACTAAATCACATTGTCAACACTAGCTATACATTGGGTGAGCCCATATCTCCTTTTCGTGTTGTTAAAAAAATTTTGCGATCCCTTCCAGAACGCTTTAATACTAAAGTTGATATTTTAGAAGGAAAACGAAAATTACCCGAAATGTCTGTTGAAGAAATTGTTGGTCAATTTCAAAACTATGAACTAACTCATTTTGGCCAAGATTTGATTCTCAAGAAAGGAGTTACTAAAACTGTGGAAAAATCCATAGCTTTTTCGAGTAAACATAAAGAGACTAAAAAAGATACTAGTGACTCAGATAGTGATGACGATTCTGATATGGAGGCTATTGCTCTATTTGCCAAAAAATTTAAGCGTTTTTTAAAGAAAAAAACTAATAAAAATGATGATAGTGTGAAAAAGGGTAATGGTAAAAGTGAGTCATCAGCGAATAAAGAACGAAAAGGAATTAGGGGACCACCCTCTGGGCCGAAGTGTTATGAATGTCATGGATATGGACATCTAGCTCAGGATTGTGCGAATAAGAAAATGAAGCAGAAAGTGTATAATGTAAAGACATGGGATGATGATTCCGTTAGTGAAAAGTCAGAAAGTGATAGAGATGAGGATAGTGGAAAGAATTACTTAGCATTTGTAGCCAAACATCAAACAGATGAGAACGATAATGAAACAGAAGAGAACAGTGAAGTTGAAGAAGAGGCAGTGGATTCTGATGATCTTCAAGTAGCGTATAACATGTTATACAAAGAAAGCTTGAAAATTAAAAAGAAATATGTTAAGCTAGAGAGTAAGAGTGACATAACAAGTAGAGAGTTGATCAAGGCCGTGTCTGCGGCCAAGGAGTCATCAAAATCTTTAGAACTTATGTCTCAAGAGAGAGATCAATTGACAAGGGAAGTTATACGACTCCGGGAGAAAGTCTGTGAATTGGAAGATCTAAATGTATCAAACAAAGGTATAATAAATGATCTATCTACTGAACTGAGTAATGCTAATTGTGCTTTCAAGCGTTTTAACACAGGCTCGAAGATTTTGGATGAAATACTGGATATTCAAAGATCACCCAGTGATCGATCAGGATTGGGGTTTCATGGCTCGCCATCAGACCCAGAAAAGGAAGGAAAGCTATCAAAGAATGAGGAGATGATGCCCGAACATCCAGCAAGTACTTCTAAAAAACAGAATCTTCACAAGGAAATAGGTATTAACTCTGTTCGGAAAGCTGCAAAATCAAAAATGTTTGTCAAAATGCCTGGGTACATTCAAAGGACTAGTGTTAAGAATTTTGTTCCTGTGTGTCACTATTGTGGTGTTTTGGGTCATATTCGTCCAAACTGTTTTCAACTTTATGGTTATCCTTCACATCATTACATCCATAGTAACAAAAATAAAATGCAAAATACTAGAGGATATTACACCAAGCATGTGCATAGAAATGCCAATCATGATAAACTCTATTTTAAACAATCAGCGAATCCTTTTAATACCAAAACTAGGTCCATATGGATTAAAAGGGATGATTTGCGTTGCATGGTGGTTCATACTGCTTTTAAAGCACAAAATACTCACATGTGGTATTTGGATAGTGGTTGTTCACGCCACATGTCTGGTGATAAATCTTTATTTTCTAATCTTGAGAATTATGATGGCGGGTATGTTACTTTTGGTGATGGAAGTAGGTCGAAGGTTGTTGGAAGAGGAAGCATTCAAGCTCCAGGTATTAAAAAATTAGATAATGTTCTTTTTGTAGAAGGACTAAAAGCTAACTTGATAAGTATAAGTCAGTTGTGTGACTCTCAACATGAAGTTAATTTCTCTAAAAATGATTGTTTTATCCTTGATGTTAATGGCTCTACTGTTATGCATGGTTCGAGAACTTCTGATAATTGCTATGGCATTGTTTTGTCTGAGAATATTACTTGCAATTCTACTAAAATAGATGAAGTCGATCTTTGGCATCAACGTTTAGGGCACATAAATTACAAAGACCTATCTACTTTAACAAAGAAGGAGTTAATTCTAGGTGTTCCCAAACTTAGTCGTCCCTCCAATCACATATGCGGTCCTTGTCAAGTAGGAAAGCAAACCAAAGCTATTCATAAAAAGACTAATAGGTTGGCGACCACGAGACCTTTAGAGCTTTTGCATATGGATTTAATGGGACCATCCCGGGTTGAAAGTATTGGGAGAAAGAAATATATCCTTGTTATTGTAGATGATTTTTCACGTTTCTCTTGGGTTAGTTTTCTTCGTGAAAAGTCTGATACTTTCTCTCAGTTTAAAGCTTTTGTAAAAAATGTTCAAAATGAGAAAGACATGAAAATTGGTAGCATTGTGCGCATACGGTCTGATCATGGTACAGAATTTGAGAATACTGATTATGCTGAGTTCTGTGATGATCAAGGAATTCGACATGAATTTTCTGCTCCTAAAACTCCACAGCAGAATGGAGTAGTAGAACGTAAGAATAGAGTTATTCAGGAGATGGCTCGTGTTATGCTTCATTCTCATAAGCTTGCTCTTAGATTTTGGGCTGAGGCTGTTAATACCGCCTGTTATATCATCAATCGAGTCTACCTTCGCCCAGGTACTAAGAACACTCCCTATGAATTGTGGAAAGGGAAAAAGCCAAATGTTAAATATTTTAAAACCTTTGGAAGTAAGTGTTATGTTATGAAAGATAGAAAAAAATTAGGTAAGTTCGACTCTCGTAGTGACGAAGGTATATTTTTAGGATATTCTCCAAACAGTCGTGCTTTTCGAGTGTATAATCTACGCACTTCTACTATTGTGGAATCTATTAATGTTGTAATTGATGACATGTCTCCTTCAGATATTGATCCTTCTAACGGGGAAATTTTCGAGCCTTTTAATATTTATGAGGATACAGGAAATATTAAATCTCAAGGGGATAGAGAACAGGAAAATGCAAGTGAAAATGAAGAGGAAGCAACCACTGAGGAAAGTGACGAAGAAATAAAGGGAAGAGACGCAACTGTTGAGTTGAAACCATCTGCTAGGGTCAAACTAAATCACCCGGAAACACAAGTCATTGGTAAGGTTACTGACCCTATGAAAACGCGCAGGCAAGTTCGAGATGAGGTAACCCATTTATGTTATGTGTCATTTATTGAACCTAAGAACGTTAAAGAAGCATTACTTGATGATTGTTGGATTACTGCTATGCATGATGAATTACACCAATTTGAAAGGAATGATGTGTGGGAATTGGTTCCTAGGCCTAACAACACTAATATAATTGGAACTAAATGGATTTTCAAGAATAAAACTAATGAAGAAGGTGTAGTGGTCAGAAACAAAGCTAGATTGGTAGCACAAGGATATACTCAAGTAGAGGGCGTAGACTTTGACGAAACTTTTGCACCTGTAGCCCGTCTTGAATCTATTCGCCTTATGCTAGCTGTTGCATGTCACATGGGTTTTAAACTGTTCCAGATGGATGTTAAAAGCGCTTTTCTAAACGGCATTATTAAGGAAGAGGTTTATGTTTCACAACCCAAAGGTTTCGAAGATCCTCATAAGTTAGATCACGTTTTCCATTTAAAGAAGGCTTTATACGGATTAAAACAAGCTCCACGTGCGTGGTATGAACGGTTGACACATTTTCTAACTCAAAATGGTTTTGCTCGGGGAAATGTTGATAAGACCTTGTTTGTTAAACGAAAAGGTAAGCATATTCTTGTTGCACAAATTTATGTTGATGACATAATTTTTGGTTCAACATCTTCATCTCTTGTAAAATACTTTTCCAACACCATGCAAAGTGAATTCGAAATGAGTATGATGGGAGAGTTATCCTATTTTCTTGGTCTTCAGGTTAAACAACTCGAGAAGGGCATGTTTATCTCTCAGTCTAAGTATGCTAAGGGACTAGTTAGCAAATTCGGTTTAGAGTCAGCAAAACATGCTCGTACCCCAATGAGCACTACAACTAAGCTTGGCCGGGATAGTGAGGGTGTTGATGTGGATCAAACCCTATATCGTAGTATGATAGGAAGTCTTTTGTATCTCACTGCGAGTCGACCTGACATTGCATTTAGTGTTGGAGTTTGTGCACGTTATCAAGCTTGTCCTAAAGAGTCTCATCTTTCAGCTGTTAAACGTATCATTAAATATGTGAGCGGAACAGTTAACTATGGAATTTGGTTTACTCATGATACCACAGCTAATTTAGCTGGCTACACTGATGCCGATTGGGCAGGATGCACTGACGATAGAAAAAGTACGTCTGGTGGGTGTTTTTATATAGGAAATAATCTTGTCGCGTGGATTAGTAAAAAACAGAATTCTATATCTTTGTCCACAGCCGAAGCAGAATATATTGCCGTTGGTAGTGGTTGTTCCCAACTCCTTTGGATGAAACAGATGCTCACTGACTACGGTCTTCCTCAAGGATCTATCACTTTATATTGCGATAACACCAGTGCTATAAACATATCTAGAAACCCTGTCCAACATTCTCGCACTAAGCACATAGATATTCGTCATCATTTCATTCGCGATCTGGTTGAGGATAAAGTTATTCTCTTAGAATATCTAGACACTGAACATCAAAAAGCCGATCTCTTCACCAAACCTCTTGATTTTATCCGTTTTGACTACCTGCGCAAATCCGTAGGGGTGTGTTCACTTGAGTGATTCTGGCCCCAATGCTTCAGTTTTATGTTATTTTGTTTGCTTTATTTTTTTTTATTTTTTTTTCCTTCCAAACTTTAATAATAGATAATTAACCACAAAAAAAAAAAAAGGTATAAAAAGTTATTAATTTTTTTTTTTTTTTAGTGTTATTTTTATCAGTCTGGTGGGTAGATTGCTTATTATTGGTTTTTATGAACATCTTTATATGGTGTCTGCCTGTGCATCTCTTTAGTTCATTATAGCTTGGATGATATGCTAGAGATCACATGTATTATGGGTCATGTTCTGTGATTTACACTTCTTTCACGTCGCTTATAACCAGCTCCTTAAATCCTGACCGACATTTATCATGTAGCTGGCATGTGACTCGTGCAACTCCTTTGAGATTGACCGCTTAGCAGTTATGATTATGTCAAGGCCATTTATATATTTATAAAAAATGTGTGGGTGTTTAGTTGAAAAGTGTGATGAGAGTTGGTTCATATTCTCTGCAGTTTCGAGCTTTTCACTTAGTAACCGGGCCTCTTGCCTCAGTAAGCAGTGAGTGTTCGCGTCAAACGGTGGAGAGTTTCGAGATTGTAATATGTGGTTTGCTTGAGTTCGTAGCCTTTTTGACTCGAGTAATTACGTCCGTTGGGGTATTCTCTATACCTAGTGCCCTAAGGCCATTTGGTTTGGGTGTCACTGACCTAAAACTCGCTACACGGGTCAATTAGAAAGCTTAAGGGACTTTGGCATTGCACGACCACATTACGAGCTTTGAACTTAGTTCAGGAGGTTCTGTGCCAAAAAAAAAAAAAAAAAAAAAATCACGTAGTATCTGTTGAGGGGGAGTTTGGATCATTGACAAATCCAATAAAACTTGCTTGGTTTGACTTCTTGAGAGGAGTTTATCTTGCCACTCCATGCCTACATGAGAAACCAAGTTTTGTGTTGAGTTGAACTCGGTAAAATTTGACGTGACTCACACACTCACTTTTGTCATCGGTACTTGACTCGTGATTCATCAGCTGTCTACATATCTTCTTGCTATTTGAATTTAAGATGAGTCCATGCAGTCCTTTTAATGTGTGTTCATCGAATCCCATAACAACTAGTCTACTCTGCTTGTGTTAAGGAGGTGTCGAAAAAAATTAAAATAAAAAAATGTTTGATTATTTTTGAGTCGGTTGTTTTTAAATAACATACATATATACATCCAAATATTATGATATCTTATCCCATGGCGGTGCTAATTCTGTCCTATATCTACATTACTCTATATGTTTGGTTTGGCAACTATCATTTTCTATTCTTGTTATTCCAGAAAGCATATCTTCTTTTCAATATTTTCTTTCTATATTTTTTTCTCCTCTATTTCTTCTTTCTTTATTTTTTTTTGGCAACTAAACTTCCTAAGTCTCTGGCCACTTCGTACATTCCTTTGTGGTCCATATTCCTCTACTATCTGTTTCCTATTAATTTTGGCAACTAAATTTTCTCATTATTCTTACTCTTTTCGTCCAACTTCTTGCCTTTACTCATTCACCTTTTTAAAAGCCCCACCACCAAATCTAGGGATTTGTCTCACTTGTTCTCTGAGTATTGAAACACACCGACTCCGCCGACTTCTTTCCATCTCCGTTCAATCCAAGGTACTCCATCACTCTCATGTTCTCTGCGTGTGTTGCTTGCGTACTGCTGGTTTTTCCATGGGGTTCTATGTTCACCCGATCCATATATTGTAGTTCAGTTTTTGTTTTATCACACACTCTTCATTAATTGTATACATTTTGGTTGCTTTGTCGTTTTTTTTTTTCCAGTGTTCTCATGGCTGATCGTGAACGCCGTGTTCGAGGGGGCCGTGGTGCCCGAGGCAGAGGGGATGCTCGGGGAGGTCGAGCTCTTGGTGGTCGTTTTGCGGCCCGTCGTCCCGAGGCAGGGCGTGGGGGACTAAATCACATTGACAGGTTTCCTTCGACTGAGGCCGAAACTAAATTTGCTCTTTTTCATAATCGTAATATCCTCTTTGAGCGCCAATTAGATTTATCCACCACTGGAATCCCTGAATTGACTCAGTGGATTAATGAGCTGAATTGGGGTCCCTTGGCTAGTATTGAGGGCTATGTTTATCTCAACCTTGTTCGCGAATTTTATTCTAATATCACGAACATTGACCGTAATCGTGAGACTATTACTTCTTGGGTTCGAGGTCATGTTGTTACTGTTACTCCGACCACTTTGGGTAGGGTTGTTCACTTAGCACCACTTGAAAACTATGTTTACCCCGTTTCCCGTCGTGACCGTCGTATGATTAATGCCACTTCCCGTGATTCTATTGCCGTTGCTCTTACTGGGGAAACACGTGATTGGGGGCGTGCACTCCATCTTACTCAGAGAGATCTGTTTCGTCGTTTTCGTGTCTTGAATTTGTTTGTGTGCACTGCTGTTGAGCCCTGCTCTCATACCTCTCACATCTCTGCTTCTCGCGGTCTTCTTCTCCAGCACATTAGTGAGGGCCATCGGGTTGATTGGTGTCGCGTTGCTTTTGGCCAGATTGCACGTTTTAAACCCGTCGGTTTTCCTCGTAATGCCATTCTTCCGTATGGTGTTATCTTGTCTACACTCTTAATTACACAGGTCAATGTTCCTCTTTTTCCCGGTGAGCCTCGTGAATACTCCACGGATATCCATGGTCCTTTAAATGCTCACTCTCGTGCTCTTAGTACGGCTCATGTGGATGACATAACAGATGATGAGGATGGTGTTTCGGATGATGAGGGGGCAGATCCTGAGGGGGAGCCCGCTGCACCTCGTGGTCGACATCCTCGTGCCAATTCGCTTGCTAACTTGGCAGGTCAATTTGCCGACGTTCATGCTGACATTTGGCGCCTTGAGCAAAGTTTAAATGAACAAATTTCCTGTATTGAGCGCTTGGGTGCCCGTCAAGCGCAGCTAGATGCCACTGTTGGCGAAATTAGCTTTCGTCTCTCTACCGTCGAGTCTCTTCTTATTGCAGTCCGTGATGAACAGCAGCGTCAAGGAAATCAATTGCTTGATTGGCATGCTTCGCAAATGCTCCAGGTTGGTTCTTTGGCCAATTTCATGCAGACTGTGCAGCTGTTCATTGACAAGTTTCAGGGCATGGCACCTTCGCCTCCACCACCTCAGTGATTTCTGTTTCATGCCTTGTGATATTCTGTTAGTTATTTTTGGGTACTCTACTGCTCGTTGGTTCTTTTGTTTTGGGTTCACCATGTGTGGTATTTTTTTTTTGTTGGCCTTAGCTTCTTCTGGTACTTTATAGTATTGCAGCTTATAACCTTCTCGAATTATAAACTTGTTATCCTATCTCGTCTAATTTGTTTACTAGCTGTTTTTTTTCGGTTGCAAATTATTATCTCCATATTCTTGCTTGTGCTTGGTTATTGTTTATTCTTGCTTGTTCTTCATCCCTTTGCCATTCCGGGACAAAAAGGGGGAGAAGCTTACTAACACTAACTGTTTGCATGAGATGTTTGTGTCTGGGTGCAGTTTGCAGGATTCCGTTTTCACACTCTTTTTAGGGATACCGTGTTTTTTAGTGTTTAGTATGTTTTGTCATGGAAGTGCCAAAGGGGGAGATTGTAAGCCCCATCGGCCGAGCTTCTTTTGGTTTGGCAAGTCCATGTCCCAAACATACATTTCCGTGTATCGTTCTTTATGGCACTGTAATCTTTGGTATTTAATTTTTAGAGTGTCTGTTTTAGGTGTGGAAAAGGAATCATATCAATATGTATTTTTATTTCGAGTGCGGTAGTTTTTTAGTCAAGACGGATTGCTCTTTTTGAAGACAAGTTTGGGTGCTACATGTTTTGCTCACGCATTTCAAGGATTTCTAATAGCACAACATTTTGATGGAGGTTGCTGGATGTTTTGTTCGAGCAAAACAGTCGGCAAAAATGCACAAGGCAAAAGGTAGATGCTGCACGTTTTTGCTCGAGCATTTCAAGGCCTTTATTTAGCAAAACATTCTGTTTGTTTTTGCTGGATTTTTTGCTCGAGCAAAACAGCCGGCAAAAATGCCCGATTCAGCAACTATAAAATCTCAGCGATTAGGTCTTTTCTTTTTTCACTCAGCAGCCGATTATTCGACCCTCTGCGCCTCTCTCTTCAAAATAACAGCCAAGAGTGCTAGGGTTTATGTACTTTGAAGATTCGTGAAGGTTTTCTATTACCGTGCAATCAAGATCATCTTCAAAGGGTTCTATCGTTGATATTAAATTCAAAGGTTCTATATCAAAGTCCTTTCGTGGAGTTCGAAAGGCAAAACAGTTGGAAGGCTTGAGGATTCAAGACGTGGCAATCATGCAAGGGTGTGATGTACGTGGATTCGGCAAGTAGGGCTTAGGATTCGTGGTGAGGATACACGGTCGTCGAGTAAGTATACTTGTAATCACACATTTATTTAGTGCATGATTCCTTCCCGTGGTTTTTTACCCTTTTCGGGGTTTTTCCACGTAAATCTTGTGCCTTGTTCTTTATTGTTTAGTTTGGAGTAATCTCTTACTATTATTATTATTCATCGCATCGATTTAGAAATTTCATCTGTGAAAATGGAATTTGCATTTTATTGGGCTTCTCTCTTTGGTAGGGGAAGTTGCAGAAATTTTGAGCAACTTGCTTACATGATTAATATGATTGTAAGAATTTGTTGATCAGGATCACATGACTCCGATTATCGATCAGTCTAAGAGATTCATTGTTTACTTATCCACATCCGAGTTTTGAGCAACGTGCAAGGGAGTGTTGGAGTTTGTTTCCCAGATCAATTCCTCCGCTTATTGTCAATTAATTCTGAGTTGATTACTTTAACAAAAGATGACAAATCATTAGAACATATGATAGGCCCACAATGGGGATAGGATCAGAGTTGTGCATGGGGAGGTTTTGAGCGAGACATCTTTATTGATTGATTTTTTCCTTGTTTGCGCCAAGTAAGTGTCGAGCCAACTTACACGCACTTCGATTAATTTTAGGAGACCAATCCCACCATCTTCTTAGAGAGTTCCATTTCAACCCAGAGCAAAGCTACATATCGACTAACCCTGAAAGAACTGATAGCACCCGAGAGTTTTCGAATATGAAATCTTAAGAGGGAGCATAACTCCAAATCTCATACCTCCACCACTAGTGCAACCTGGGGTTTGCATACAAGAGAGTGTTGGAGTGCCTTGCCGTTGAAAATTTTTTGGGTGCCAAGCGGGCATGGCCGTGTCCGAGCACTCATCCCGACTGTCTAATAGTGTTCTAGAAGGCTGAAATGTGTGCTTGGGCACGGCCACATGGTGCCCGCTCGACACCAAAAAACTTCTCCTCGCAGTTGCCCTAGATGACCTCTCAGCTTATTTTTTAACTAATTAATTTTGAACCCGATACGTCAATAAAAGACGACAAATCGATCAAAGGTATATTTGCCATTTGATTTCGAACTGGATAATTTAGTAGAAGGCGACAAAATCCTTAAATGTTTGTCGACCCCACAATGGTTCGCTCTACAATCCCAATTCTGGATTTGGGCAAAATGTTGAAAAGGACTTGAACAATATCGACAATTTTGATTTTTTTTTTTAATCTACAGAAAATTTCATCCATAGGTTAGGAAAATTCTTTAATCCACCCGACATGTGGAATGTAATACTTGCATGGCCCCCCCGTTAGAGAATCACAAGAAAATTAGAGCATCTCGGTTCTTAGAAAATGTATGTTAAGTTGGGGGCCGTGACTGTGTTGGTTGCACCAGCTTCATTTGAGGTTTGGGTCGTGCAGTGGGTCTAATTAGTGGCCTGCTGTAGGATTGTGCCTCGGTTATAAAATAAATAAAAAGTTTGTATTAACTTATTAAAATTAAGACTCATTTATGTATGTTAGGCATGTATTAAAGCAAGTGCAGCAAGGATAAGGCAAACTATCTACGGAACAGTGGAAAAATACTTTTTTTTTTTATCCCTTTTTACCTTTCACTTAGCAGCAGTCCTCTCTATAATTCTCTCTCATTAAAGTACTATAAACTATGACTTTGTGGTAAAAAATACTCCCTCCGTTCCTAAATAAGAGCCTCACTTTCTCTCTCTTGCCATTTTTCAAATAAAAAAATGAAGTACTTTAATTCGGTGTGAAAAAATTCAAAAAATGATTTACTGAAGTAGTTCATTTTTTTATTTGAAAAATGGCACGACTTTTCGTAGTTGAACATTATTTTGGAACGGAGGAAGTATAAAACAAAGAGGAAAACCAAAGGAGTAGGTGACAGGTGGGATAGGATAGAAGAGAGAGAAAGTCATTTTGGAATAAATGCCAATAAAACAAGCAATTGCTATGGAACAGGGACAGCGGATCCAGTCCTCCGTTATGTTTAGCATGATACTGTTGCAAGGAAGCGGGGGGCCTGTGGTGACTTAGTCACCATAGGCGGTGTAGTGACAGCAAACGGCAACGTTTCGTGTGAGACTCTAAGCCTTTGCAAAATGTAATTTTGTGGGACCCACTTTCGGGTCCCACACAAAGGATCCGAACCGTTAAATAATTTTAAAATAATTATTAAGGTGACCTCGGAGAAAATCAGGCCCATTGGATATTTTTACGTTCCTCATTCATTTTTTTATTTTCATTCAAAATTTAGGACTCTACCAGTTTGAAAGAATCTTCAAGAAAATTTATAAAATTATGGGTTTAGAAAATCATTAATCTGAACCATAAGAGTCGTAGGGCTCGTTGAGAAGAGCATCCAATAAAAAAAAATCTTGATCGGACATCGATAGGTAAAAAAAATACTCATATTTTTAGTGTTTTAATACCTATCGATGTCCGAACAAGATTATTTTTTTACTGGATATTCTTCTTAACGAGCCCTACGACTCTTATGGTTCAGATCAATGATTTTCTAATCCCATAATTTTATAATTTTTCCTGAAGATTCTTTCAAATTGGCAGGATCCTGAATTCTGAATGAAAATTAAAGAATGGATGAGCAACGTAAAAATATCCAATGAGCCTGATTTTCTCCGAGGTCGCTTGAATAATTATTTTAAAATTATTTAACGGTTCGGATCGTTTGTGTGGGACCCGAAAGTGGGTCCCACAAAATTACATTTTGCAAAGGCTTGGAGTCTCACACGAAACGTTGCCGTTTGCTATCACTACACCGCCTGTGGTGACTAAGTCACCACAGGCCCCCCGCTTCCCTGTTGCAAAGGTAAGGATACCGAAGTCGATACCCAAGCTGACGAATGTGTGATTTTTGGGAAAATCTCTCTACTTTACCGAATTTGAGAGATATACCGTATGAACTAAAGTACCGTAAATTCATTAAAACAGTTACATGTATCCTTGTCAAGTGTCACTAATAAATTTTAATGCCGAAAAAAAAAATTAAAATAGTTATAGTCTTTTCTCTCTTATTAATTATGAAATAATTAAAATAGTTACATGTATCCTTTCTCTCTCCTCTCCCTCACTTTTCAAGTATGCTAACAAGAGATTCCCTAAAATTTGGCACACTTTCTAGCACACTATAGAACAAGCATAGCAAGTGGTGGCTAACTCATACAGTAGAGCTCTTAGATGCCATACACTGCATCAGGGGGATCGAGTCTTAGTCCCTCCTTCTCTTTTATAATAGATTGGGAATGACGAATGAAAAAAAAAATCATATATTGTATTTAGAGCACACATTTGTTTGTTAGTTCTTCGCACACACCACTATACAAAACACCTATTGGAGATGCTCTTAGTTTTAAAATTTTCAAAACTAGGAACCTGTAGCGCAAGAGTGCACTACAACAGTGTAATATGCAATTCCAGCCATCAAAGATATTTCTAATGGTCTAGATTTCAAAACAATATTTATAACTTGGACCAATAATTGGTAGAGATTGATGGCATCACAAGGTCCCCGTTCCTGAGTTTTCGGCCACACACTCTCTCAGGAAGTAGAACCATCAGCCTTTGATCTTTAGAAAACCGGGTTTCACTTTTCCAGTGGCCCCCCCACATCAGCCTTTGATCTTTCTCTCTCCTCTCCATTCCTAGAAATGTTACTCCAGTACATATCTTGTGCGAGATGGGTTTAAGGGGTCCACTTCAAAGACCCACACAAATGATCCAAGCCGTCCATTAGTTTTGAAATTATTTTTTGAGTCATCCAGAAAAAAATCAGGTCAATCTTATAATTTTAAGTAATTGATCTAGTTGTCTAACTTTATTTCAAATTTCGGTCAAAATTCAGGATCTTAAATTATGAATGAATAATTATAAGACGGATCAACCATTTATAATTTTTCGAACGAGCTGATTTTTCAGAAGTAACCCAAAAAAGTATTTATAAAATTAATGAACGGCGCGGATCATTTGTGTGGGTCTTCAAAGTGGTTCCCAAGAACACATCTCGCACAAGGTACGCACTAGAGTAACATTTTTAAAAATGGAAAGGAGAGAGAAAGATGAAAGGCTGATGTGGGGGGGGGGGGGGCACTGGAAAAGTGAAACCCGGTTTTCTAAGGGGGAGTTCTTGAATGGATTTTGTGAGATAAAATGGAAAAGTTGATTTTAGTTGGTGTTTTATGGAGGGGTGATAAAATCACCTTGTTTTCCCAATAGATAAAATCTAGGTGATAAAATAATTGTGAACCACTATGAGTTTAAAAAATGGTTGATAAAATCTAGTGTGATAAAATCTATTCATAAAAGATAATGATAAAATCAAACAAAATTAAATTAAATAATCCATTTAAGAACTCCCCCTAAACCAAAACCGAAATGCCCTGGGAAAACAATAAGGGGGGCATATGTAACTCATTTTCCTTCTTTGTTTGTTATTGAACAACGGCCAACCAATCAAAATTATGGAGCAAATATGACAAAGGGGTGGTACGATTCCATTTATTGCAAGGAGAATTCAAGACAACTGATGGGACATTTTTTAGGGTAAGTTCAATGGAAAGGCAATGTCGTGATGAAAATCACGGGAGCGATGCCCATAGTGTGGAGCTCACTAAAGCTCGGCCATTTAATCGGTGATCGACAATTTAGATCATCTTACACTTTAAATAAAACAATTTACATATAATTTAAGGCTCATTTATCCGAACCGTCGATTGACGATCAAATGACCGAGCGGAACTTTTTTTTTGCACGGCGAAAAAGGAGATATTATTCATAAGAGAAATCTGGATACACTTGAGGAAGCAAAATACCCGACATCACAACGTGAGGGAAACATCCCAACTAGGTTGGCACCAACCCTCTCGAAAATCATGTGCCCGACATCACCGAGCGGAATCCTCTACGTGGTAGATTATCCTTCGTGTCACCCTTCATAGGACGTACGGAAAATGGGTTCACTACAATTTCATTTGAATCCAAATTTTCCATTTTGTAAGTCTTGATGTGTTTCAAAAAATAAGTTGATCGAACAGTAATACCTTGAACAAAGCGTATTTGTCGTAAGAAAAAAACAATCACTTATGATTTATTTCTCTTATGACAAATTATGATTCCACTAGTCTTCGTCGCTTTGTTTTTGTTTGGTGGACTTGATTTTTTTCCCAAAGATGATAAACACGTCACATGACTAGATCTTTTTTTTTAAGTAGCTCGCAACTTTTAGACGAATAATATTGTAGAACTTATTATTTCAAGCTTTGTGGTAAGGAATAATCTTTCTCACACCAATTATGGGAGCAAAAAGCCCATTATTCTGGAGAAGAAAAAAAAAAAGAACTTTACAAAAAGCAAGACAGCAGCAAAAATTTAAAAGAAAGAAATAAAAGAAACATTTAGAAGAAAAACACCCACAGTTATATACATTTCTAAATAACCATATATGTCTGATGATATGTCAAAGTTAATTAAGTTGGATAAGGTTGTTTTAGAAATAATTGGACTTGAATATGATATTTAGGGATGCTGGCTGAAAATTGCATTCAGAAATAACCATTAACGAGGTTCATTAATGGCCTTTTGGTTACCTTTATCTTCTTTTCACCTTTCGATTTAATGTCAAGCATTAGAAAAATTAGAAAAATGTATCTTCACATATGGCATACAAATTACTATAATGTGCCATTACATCTGATCCAACCGAAGTAAGTGAATTAACAAGATAGTGGTGTCCAGCTCATGCGGTAAAGCTATTGGATTTCACACACTGCTTCTCGAGATTGAGTCTCATTCCTCTCGTGTAATAGATTAGGAATGACGAATGACAAAAAAAAAAAAAAGTGAATTAAACAATATACAAATAGTCTCATGGAGACAAGAAACTAATCAACAAACAAAGGGTCCAACAAATGCAAATAATACTCCCTCCGTCCCAATTTCTTGGTCCTTCTTTCCATTTTGGGATGTCCTAAAATATTTGTCCAACTTCTAAAAACATCCATCAAAATTGGGTCTCTTTCCAGTTTTACCCTTAAAAAGTACTTTTCCCATCTTAATTGGCTAGTCTATTATCTTTTATTTTATAACGGTTTTTATGATTTTGAAAATTTTGTATAATAAAACTAATTGATATCTATCAAACAAGATCCATATTGAATATGTTTTGACTTTCATATAATAAATTAGCCTCACAAATTTGGGCACAGTAATATTGACTGGATTTAGGGGCAAAATAAAAAAGTCAATACAAAGTTTTTATACCCCTTAAAAACCCATTTCCCCAAAAGGGGCCAAGAAATTGGGACGGAGGGAGTTGTAATTACTCCCTTTGTCCCATTTTAAATGCTCCCTACGAATATTCGTGTCATTTTCAAACGTCTATATCTTTTTATTTGTAATGTTTTCAATGTTTTTTAAAAAATTGACTAATAGAACTAATTGAGATCTATCAAATAAGATCCATATTGCATATAAAATACATTATAGAATGAAAACTACAAGAGTTTTAAAAAGGCACGCATAACCGTAGGGAGCAATTAAATTGGGACGGAGAGAGTATCAATTTCTGTAATATTTGACATATTGATCTTTAATCTTTTAGTTACGGGTGTACAAAAATGAACAATTTTGTGTATTTACTTATATAATTATACAATAAGCAATTAACAAGGAAGATGATTTGGTGTACACTTAATTTCTTATTCTGTGAAAATTAAAAACTAAAATAAGGAAATACTAAACCAATAAGCAATCTTTCAACAAAACAAGCTTACTTTATTTTCACCTGGCAGCAATGCAAACCAAATGAGCCCTAAAAGCCGCTTGAAAATAGAATTTCGCATTTGGCGTAGGCATTTTGGCAGATACGCTAGAAATGCTCTATTTACAATCTTCAAATAAAAGCATCTCACCTTTCAAGTCAACCACTTGTAAAGCAAGGAAAGAACAAGGAAATATAGATACCACAAAAATAGGTTACCTATAAAAACAGGTTACTACTTATAAATTAGTGGTACATGACAAATATAATTAGAAAAATTGGTTTTTTGGTTTTTTTTCGTTTTATCCTTATTCAAATTTTTTTTTGCATTTGTTAGTTTTCGGTCGATTTTTTGTGGTTTCTTGGCTTTTCTCGATGAGAGGAATCTAAAAAGTATAAAATTATTAGCCAAACTTAAAGTTTTGTGAATAAAGACGAAAAATAATACAAAAAACTGGTTTATTTTCGGCTTTATTAAAAAAACTATTACTTTTGACCATAATTTTATACTCTTTGGATTCGTCTCGACGAGATAAATCTAGAAATCACAAAATCTTGACGCAAAACTAACAAATGCAAAAAAAATTTGAATAAAGACAAAACGAAAAAAACCAAAAAACCAATTTTTTAAATTTAGCCAAAGGAGGCCTTAATAAGTTGGATAAAGATGGTTTTAAAAGTGAAAGGATTGAGTATGATGTTTAGGCATGCTTGCTGAAAATGACATTCAGATATAAAGAGACAAATTAAGGGCTCTTGGTGACTTTGATTGTGTTTTTCCCCCTAACCTTTAATGTCAAACAGCTGAAAAATACACACTCACATATATCATAGGAATTATAATGTGATATTATATAAATATTATTGTACTGTTTTATTAATTTTCTCGCTAATAAAAAGATCAATAAAAGTCAGAATTCACTAAAATGCAATTTTTATTTTATTTTAAAAAGTGGTGAAGTATGATTTTAAACAAAATGAAATCTAAATTGCGCTCAAGAAAATACTCCAATGGAAATGCAAGCAGAGGAGAAATATTGGTTATCGATCATGTGACAATTTGATTTTTTCAATCAATGATAAACGCACTGATACCTACAAAATAAAACTGTTTGAATTATAGAATGAGATTGTAAAATTTACTCCCTTCGTCCGGATTTGTTAGTCCATTTTGGAAGTTCGTGTCACTTTTCATATGATTATATCTTTTAATTTATATTATTTTATGTAATTTTTAAAATATTGTCTCATAGAACGAATCGAGATCTATCAAATAAGATTCACATTAGACATATTATTACTTACCAATTTAAAGATATCACTAATTTTTTGTCTGGTTGCAAACTTGCAATAGAACAAGGGACAAACAAATCCAGACGGAGGGAGTATCATTTTACATGACTTTATTTTAAAACTATCCTTATTCAGTTTCAAATGTCTCTGAAATGCAAGCGAGTTTTGCAACCATAAACGTGAGAACTTCTCATATCCAATTACTTATTTCGGACACATATAAAGCCCAAATCTGTATGCGTAGCATTTTTTTTTTTTTGTAGGTTATTATTGCAAGGGAATCGGGGGCTACTAGTGAGCCGAACTCACTAGAAGGTGTAGTGAGCTCGGCTCGACCGTCCGATCGGCGATTAACTGTCCAGATAATTATAGTTAAAATTATGTGTCAAATATTTATTTAAAATGTAAGATGATCCGAATTATCGATCACCGATCAAAAGACAGAGCCGAAATTGTTATCTCCTGCAGTAAGCTCCTAACTGTAAGAACCCGCTCCCTTAGGGTAGGTTGCACGTGAAAGGATCTCCTTTGAGTATTTTATACAGTAAAAGGAGGATCCGGGGATCTTGTAGTGCACTGCCGCACTACAACCCTGTAGTGCGGCATGCGAGCCGTTGATCTCGGCAATAAACGGTTTGGATTTCATCTCGGTAATGAACGGCTCGGATTATTCAAGCACCAAAATGAAATCCGAGCCATTGATTGCGCAATCAACTGCTCGAATGCCACATTACAACCCTGTAGTGCGACAGTGCACTATAGAATGCCCTCTTCCGTAAAAGGAGCACAGCACAAAATCAAGATAAGCAAGTAAACAAAAAGAAGGGAAGAAGTGGACTCCACTTTTGTGCTTCTCACAAACCCCCAAAAGGCAAAAGCCATTAAAATCGGACTTGTTAATAAATAAAAAAATTAAAATCGGACTTTTACCATCCATCTTCTTCTCTCTCCTCTCTGCATTGGAGTATAAAGTTCACCAAATCCCTTCCCACAGCATTTATAAATCCTTCTTCTGATTGCGAAAAATATTCCCACAAGATCTGCTCTGCTATACCATCAGCCCCCAAAAGCTTTTATTGGGCAAGACAGCTAAGAATCCAGAGAGGCTTTCTGGTCTGTTTCTAGAGAGAGGAGAGCAAAGCATGGAGATGTGGAGACAAGTTTTCCAGTACAAAGAATCATTATTTCGTGAGGTAATAATACAATCAAACATTCAACCGTCTGGGTTTTATGTAAATTTGGTTTATTAAATTCGTACTATCTGTTTTTTTTTTTTTTGCCTTTTTTAAAATTTATTATACTGTTGTGTTTCTGTATGTTTTGTTTTCTATTTCTGGGTGTTTTGTGATTTGGGTTTGTTTTAATTTTTCTGGGTTTTGTTTGGATATTTGCAGGGGATTTTGGATGCTCAATTTACACAGCTGCAGCAGCTACAAGATGAGAGTAACCCTGATTTTGTGGCTGAAGTTGTCTCTCTCTTCTTTGAAGATTCTGAAAGGCTTATCAATGATCTTACCAGAGCTCTGTGAGTACACATAAATGTTTTTCATTTTTTGTTTTCGGAAACAGAGATTATGAAAAGTTCGAAAAATCTATCATTCTTTTATTTTGTGAAAGGAATCATCTTTATGGTGTTTTCTGAAAAGTTGTTTTTTTAAAAAACATTTTTCACAAACAGTTTGCCAAACATTTTGGCTTTTCTGAGAAACAAAACTAGAAAATGAAATGATAACAAAATGAAATCGTTCTGGTGTTAAAGATTTATGTTTTTCCAGAAGAAATATCAGAAGGGAAAAATGGGTTTTTGAAAAAGTTTGTCAAAAAGGTTTTTGTTTTTTCCAGAAAATAAAAACAAGAAATGATATTTATTTATTTATTTATGATTGTCTAGTTAAGGAGGACTTCTTCATTTTTTTTTGTGATCCTTTAAATTATGTCTTTGCACAGAGAACAGAAATGTATAGACTTCAAAAAGGTTGATGCCCATGTTCACCAGTTGAAGGGTAGCAGTTCCAGGTACACACACACACACACACTCAAATGCATATATGTGTGTATATTTGTAGACACAAAAAAAAAATATGGATTTTGTACCCTCTCCACGCCCACGAGGACGTTGATGAGTGATGTTTTGTTCACTTATCTAAAAAGTGGGTGAAGATTGTCGATTTTGTGTGGAGTCCATTGAATCCCACGTCAATGATCACAACTGTTTGATCAAGAACTTGATTTTTACTTTTCTTGTAAAAAAATCAGCTCGATTGGATATTAGTTTCGCCTGATCACAAGGAATTGGCCATTTGACTTTTGTATCAGTTTCTTGCTTAATGGAAAGCTTGAGAAATGGATTGTTGTTTCATTGGATGCAAAACTTTCTTTTTACCATTCATTCCAAAAACAGGCAAAAAGCCTAATCCAATATTTTTACTATATCAGAATAGGCTCATTGAAAAATGATGAATATGGGATGATAAATGAATAGATCTGCAATAAAACAAATTGGAGAAACATATTGTTTTTATTTTCTTGTTCTAGTCTATTATGTTTTGATCAGAATGAAATGGATTGTTTTCACAGCGTAGGTGCGCAGAAGGTTAAAAATGCTTGCATTACCTTTCGCAACTTTTGTGACGAACAGAACATTGAAGCGTAAGTGATATCATTTGTTTTGTTGTTGTTTTTTGTTTTTGTTTTCGTTTTTCTTCCTTTGAATAGTTTGGTATCCAAAAATTTGTTATGATCCTTGCTCTCCAATTAATCATGTTCGATAAATCTCAAAATTGGAACTAGAAGTCTTTACTGTGCAATTGTGCATAAACCTTGGAAATTTGCATGTTCTTATTAGCAAGTTTGGGTGCATACAGGTGCTTTAGCTGCCTGCAACTTGTGAAACAGGAGTACTTGCTTGTGAAAAACAAGCTTGAAACTTTACTCAGGGTGAGTACATTAACCTGCTTAACTTCTTAAAACACTCTATAGTATTTAAGGCATGTTCGGTATCGTTTTCCTTTTCTCGCTTCGTTTTTCATGTTTCCTTGAATGAAAAAAACCCTGGAAGTTCTAAAACTCTAGGCCTCTTCAGATCAGTTTCATTTTCTTGTGAAAAGTGTTTTCGAAATCTACAAAACACCTTCTGGTATTTCCTGAGAAGTGTTGCTCTGAAAGTTGTTCAAAACAGGTTATGAAACAAGTTTTTTTTGTATTTCGGTTGTAGCCTAGATGGCAAGGGTGAGCGGACTTGAGTGCTCCTCCCTCCCGTACTCGATCAGGTTCGAATCCCGCCAACTGCGGAACTTGTGTATAGGGCCTTTTGTCCATCTAGTACCTAGGTGGTGCTCTGGTGATGGACTCCCTTTTCTGGGCAATAAGCTATGGCTCAAACAAATATTCCACAGCGGGCCGGGAACCCCTATGGCCATGCCCAAGGGGTTGCTACGTTGGTCGCCCCTTCCCACCATTTTTAGTATTTCAAAAATAAAACAAATTATTATTTTTTTTTGTGCTTTTCTGATAAAAACAGAAAACAAAAAATGAACGACATTACACTCTAGTCTTGTTAATGTCAAGATTAATAGTTCATTTCTTTTATTTTTATTTATTTTTTCATATTTGCAGATGGAGCAACAAATTTTGGCTGCTGGTGGGGCAATTCCGATGATTGAATGAGTGGCTCTGAGCTTCAAAAAGCTAGAGGCAAAAGTGTGTAAATCTACTTGGTGTTTGTTAGAGGTTTCTTTGAGTTTGTATTCACCGTTTCAGCTAATGTATTGGATAAGCTACTTAGCTTGTTTGTGCTTGTATCAGTTTTAACCAAAAAGAGATGATGAATTAGCCTTTTGATGATCTAATTCACTCTATCAAATGTAGACATTTTGTCTATTTGCTTTTGCTGTATACCCATGTCAAAATTCTACTCCTTGGGATACTATTGTTTTAGGTTTTAGATGTTTTGCCTGGGGAATGGTGACGCCTCTCCCGTATTGTCTAGAGATAGAGATATTGTATTCCCGTTGACTTTAACCATAAGAACGCATAGCATGAATCATTACAAGACGCAACAAAAGAACCCACAAATAAGGTAACGAAACCTACAAATAGTGGAACAAAATTAGTATCACAAAATGGTTTGGCCTTTACTAAAAGAATGCATATTTATTTATTTATTGTATATTGCATAATATCCTTCTAAAAGGAATTACATTTGCGAAATCACTTATTTGTCATAACGATAACTACAAAATGTTGTATTCCTTTGTCATGAAAAGGCATAACAATATAGCATGATAACATGGGCACACCATAAGATGGTGTACATAAGCATTTCCCCTTGGTTGTAGAAAAATTATTATTTGAGTGACAAGTAGTACCAAAACACTCAAAGCTACATATGAAACCTTCTGTATAACCATTTTGCATGAAAATGATACAAGCAAGGGAGACTAACATTGTGGAGAGGGGTCAGCCGACCCCACGGCGAAAAAAAATAATACTACTATTATATTGAAATTCTCGAAAAATTCATAAATGAACCCTTAAATTTGGTGGTGACACCATTGGAAAACTCCTAAAAGTTCATAAAGTAACTTATTTGTGTGGTTTGTTTGAATCCTAGTAATTCGTTTTGTTCTTTTGACAATGAGATGTTGATCTGTCTTATTAGGTTGAGCTTTAAATGTGATTTTTGTTGGAATAAGATTTTTAGTTGCCATTATTGTGATGATTTTTTTTATATTTACAATTGGTAAAAGTATTTGATGTTTATGAATGACCCCACGCTTCCGAACTTCTGGAGTCGCCACTAGATACAAGGGGAATGAACCAAATCTTCTTGTTGTAATCCATATACCTAAGGATGAGGTCAAACGGGATAAGTAGTAGCGGTTGCCATCTTAAAGTATTTAAAAATTATAACTCTCTTATTTTGTTGGTATATTTATAGTTTATGGTCAAACTATATAGACCCGTTTCCTAAAGATTTTAATGCAAGAGGACAAATGGTGGCTATCGTCATCCCAAAGATTTTTGAAAAGATCTCTTAATTATTATTTTTAGTTTCTAACGTCAAACTATATAGACCCACCATCTCTAGATTTTTTGTCAAGGAAAAGAAGATTAAGTAGGAACTTTCCAATAGTAACCGAGATTTGACTACAGTTGTTTTTGGATAAAAGAGTAGCCATGAAATAATTTAAGATTTGTTTTCTATAGGCATAGATTTCATTGACTACTCAAACTCTCTGGCGGAGGTGATGGATTATCAAACCTACACTTTCATTTTGTTGATAAAAACAAAGGGTTACTATTAGCCTATTATAACAAATTTTTAGATCTCACAACACTTCAAGCTCAAATAAGAGGTCAATAGTTCTCATTGCCAAATAACTATATATGCTTATGCTTATTACCTAGATGAAAATCCTAACTCCGTCCCGGAATATACGTCATCATTCCCATCTTAGATAAAGTTTTTGCTTGTCCAGTGTCCACAACGTTGTAGAATTGAAAAAATAAACGTAAAAATACCAAATTGAAACCGTCAAAATCTCTGAACCGAAGACGAAAAAAAAAAGTTCTTTTTTGGGTTTCTTGTCTATTTGATTTATTGTTTACAATTCTAAGTTTCTTTGATGTTGACTACTAAGTGGAAAAATATAGCAGAAGATAGTTGTGAGGATCCGCTGAGATTTGGGAGCGATTTACTGGAGATTTGGTGCCATTAATTGTTAATCTTTTGGATAAATAAATACTCCGAAGAAATAGCTTGGATTTCGGCATGACTAAGCCAAATGTATTTTTTAGTATATATTTGACTTGATTTTGTGGTAAAGAAGAACACAAACTCCATTAGTTGGCATCAAGGTTCACCATGCGGGGTTAGGCCATATGAGGAACCAGGGAGCCAGATGTGCCGGCACTTCGTGTCACGTCCCGAGTTCAAAATTATAATCCGAGCTGTTCATTGGGGTGTCCCATGTCTATGTGTGATGTGCGGGGGTGAACAGCACGCGTGCCGTGCACAGCTGTGGAACTCATCCCGGATCTCATTATTTGATCCGAACCGTTCATTTTTATTCGTCTAGTCGAGTATGTATACCATGCAAAAATTCAAGTTGATTGGATATCAGTAACTATTTGATTGATTACCATTTAACTTGCAATTTTGTGGAAAAAAAAAATGCCTACAACTGTTTCTTTAACTGTTTCATTTCCATGAAACATGCAGTTTTAAAACATAATTACCGATGTCCGATCAACCTAAAATTTTACATGGTATACATACATGACAAGGCGAACAAAATGAATGGTTTGGATCAAACAACAGGACCCGGAGTGGGCCCCATAGCCAGTGGCGTAACTAGGAATATGCGTCACTGGAGGAACCAAAAAAACTCCAGAAACAACTGACAACATCCCACCGATCTACGACTTGATGATTGTTGGTGATGCGATGACTTATGTGTTAGTTGTTACATTATGAGAAAACAACGAGATTTTCAAGTATAGGAGTACTGTTTTGTTCATCCACCTAATTACAGAGTGAATATTACTCACTATCCATATTGGGTGAAAATTAGGCTTTGTTCTTCAATAGATTTTTGTTTCATAAAATCTCACATTTTATGACACTCAAATCTCAACACATAAAATGTAAAAGTGATTTTATGAGATTTTCATAAAATCCTCTTAAAATCTATAGGAAAACCACTAGATTTTATCAGTTGAGAAAACAACTCCATTTTATCACCCCTTCATAAAATGTTCATTTTATGAGAATTTCATAAAATGTACCTGAAATCTATTAGAGAACAAGTACTCATTTTTCAAAAAATTTATAGTGGATTTTTACTTGATGATCAGAAATATCCATTTTTACTTGTTTGGGTTAGGTTTTTTTTATGCTTTGTTATATATATGGGCTTTGTAGGCCATCGGGTGTAATTTTCCAATGCTTTATCATGGCTTTTCAGGCCCATGGGTGTGCAGACTTTGCCCTTTGGGTGCTCCAACTTTTGGTTGGATCTTGTTGGCAATTCATTTCATTTTAGAAATTGTGTTTCTTGTAATGTGTTTTTTTCCTATTCATGTATTTTGGTTAGTTGAGCATAGGCGAGCTCATCAATCCTTGTGCTTTCTTCCTGTCCTGTCCAATAGAAAGTTAGGGATTGGGAGAGTATATATAGGCCTCTTTTCTTTGTATTTGACAGTTAAGCAAGAATAACAAATTGCAACAGATTTTCCCTCTTCCATTTTCTCTCTCTACTGTTCTTCATTTCTGTCAAAAAAAAGCCGCAGTATAGCAATAAGGAGAAAAAAAATAAAACAAAAAAGAGTATATGTTTCTTTTGCTGCTGAGGAATTTTATTTCGGCGGCGTACTCCAGATTCTTCTCTGTTCTTCGAAACTTCCGACTACAGCACATTGTTGGTCATTGCCAAGTCGATTCGCGAAAATATCGTAACATGCAATATGATCCACGTATTCAAGTATTTTTACGGATTTTCCATTTCTTCCGTCGATTTTCATTTGTCCATCTTCAGATTCAACACCGGTTGCAACTACTCTTATGGGTTTCACTTGAAATGCTGAATTGGTTGTAGACTGATCGCCACCTAAGATTACGGCGCCAAGAATTTCCCCCAAAAACGTATCCTGCAGAGCATGTATCGAAGCTTCAAAAAACAATTTTGGACCAAAACAAACAGAAGTTGAACCATTCTGTGGCCGATCCCAAAAAAAAAAAAAATTAAAAAAATTGAAAATTTATCGTATTTTTTCTTTTACCATCTAATAGAATAAATTCCTTAGATTGAAAATTATGTAACATACCATATGCTGATATCTATGATGCTTTTGTTGCAACCGGTGCATCCTTGATATCAATCGCATAGCGAAAATTGCTTCCGGTGTCCTCTTAGTCACACGCAGCCTTTCTAAGATGTTTGGAAATGCACTAACTTTACGCTGAATTCCGAGTGGAATTAGGGTAATATCAAGCCCAGAATCGAATACCATCTTTGCAGCCAAAGGATCAAGAAACATATTCAACTCTGCATATTCATTTGAAGGGATAGTGAAAACATTTCCTTTCTCTGTGTTATTGTAGTTGATGTTTCCTCCCACTACGTACACATCCTGCAAAAAGATTTTCATTTAGAGTTACAGATAAATTACGTAATATGTAAATCTTTCTGTTGATTTTACGGGTTTTTGTAAAAAAAAATCATCATCCACAGGACCATAACATGAATAGCAGCTATTTTTTGGGTAATGTAAGTGTATATTAACCGAACAATGAAAGATCTACAATGAGTTTCGAGACACATCCTCGTGGGATAAACATGATGATGATAGAGCAAATTAGGCCTGTCCACGGACCGGTTTTGGGTGGATCGGGTCGGTTCCCAAACCGATCCACTCGTCGCGGATTGTTGTATTCTCCATCTGTACTTGTCTGTTAGGGAGGTATGGTTGGGTTAGTTCGGTTGCGGATCAGGCGGATAAGGGGAGTGGAGAAGAGCTATTGGGCGGATTGGAAAGATCGAACCCGAACCAAACCCGCCAAAACTAGAATATTAGGATCCGCATCCATTCGTAACAAACCTCGGGTGGGTACCGAATCGCCCCGGACGGTTCGGTTTGGTCGGATTGGGTGGATCATTTGACCCTCTGGTAGGGCTGTAAACGAACCGAGCTGTTCACGAGCAGCTCGTTAAGGCAAAGCTCGGCTTGGCTTGGCTTGTTTAGTAATCGAGTTGAGCTCATGGTCGAGTTTTAGGCTCGTTTAGGAAATGAGCTCGGTAAAGCTCAACTCGGCAGGTAAAAGATCGGCTCATTTATACAGGCTCAGATCATTTACGAATAAGCCAAGCTCGAGCTCTACAAAGCTCGGCTTGACTCGGGTCGTTTGCACCACATTTATACAGGCTCAGATCATTTACGAATAAATAAGCCAAGCTCGAGCTCTACAAAGCTCGGCTTGACTCGGGTCGTTTGCACCAAAAAATGGAAATGAACACATTAACAGCCAAGAAAATGGAAATGAAACAAACTCATATGGTCATATGTAATTTTGCTACACAGCCATGCAGAAAATAATTAACTGCAGCCAAAAGGTAGTTGAAGCCACTACTTACCTGAATTACAGAGCTTGTGTTCTTTTCTGAAAGAATTATCTTTGCTAAATTAGTCAAGGGACCATTGGTTAGTATCGTGATCTTCGATCCTTCATCGAGCGATTTCACTACAGACTTCCAAACTTCAAGTGCTAGTGGTTGTCTCAGTTCAGGGTGATCAGAGTAGTGTGGAGCTCCAAATTTTGCAGAGTTCTCTGCAGTATACCTGAAATCAAACACAAGATTCAGTCTTAGCTCCTAGGTTACTATTGTTGTAATTATCATACGTTAATGAGATGATACGAGGATTAGCCAAACAGAATTCCAAAGGAAAAGGTGATGTTTCTAACTGAGGAAATTAATTCAAACTGCCATTCCACAAATAGTTGAATTCAATACCAAAAATGCCTTAGAGCACTTCCATTGGTTTCTATATCGTCATTTTATCCGTTTTCAGTGATGTTGCTCAAGTGGTTGAATACTATTTTTGCACAACTACTCACTTTTACAGTGGAGATCAATATTGTACTGAAGTGATAGGTTGGCACAAGAAAAAGGTTCGTCAAATTTTGGCGAAAGATTTTCCCAACCAGTGGAGGTGTGATTTTCCTCAGTTTTACAAAAATGTAGGCAATGTCAAAGAATTTGCCAAACCATTAGAGATGCTCTTGTGCACTATCAACTATGAAAGAAATGTGGTTTATCGTCATCTTCTTGTGATCTTCTACTCAATTTTAAAATGTAAAAGCCTCAAGATAGGCATTTTCTTGTGGAAAAAGATAGAATCTAGAAGTACCTCCTTGGACTTCGTGGCAAATCACGAGCTAGTCCATAGAGAGTATCGGAGTCCAGGAGTCCACCACTACCATGTGGAATAGCCTTCACGTACTTGCAGTCTCCAACACCAGGGAAAACAGAATCAGACTGGTTTGTTGCAAATACATCTCCTAGACCAACAGGAATGTCGTCGCGACCCATCATATGCAGCAAATCGTAGATGATGTCTATTGTTGCCGCATTTGCCCACCCAGTTGGACTCACTAATATTGCCTGGATCAAAAGAAAGACATTATGTTTCATATAGATTTTGTTTTCGATTTTTCTGCTCTCATTTTTCCAAATAAAGTTGGCAGTTTCAAAAATTGTTTTCAACTAAATTTGATAAACTAATCCTTCCAAGCTTGTTTTTTCAGTTGAGCAACACAGAAAAATGAAGGGAATGCCATATTTAATAGAATTGCGAAAATGGAAAACCACTTTACCTTGAGGTTGATGACTTCCACAGGTAATTTAAGGAGATAAAATAGGGCTAGAAAATCGCCTGCACTCATATCCATGTCAAACAACACATTTTTCCCGAGTTTCTTCCCTCCAAAATCCGGTTTGTAAAGAACTTCTTTATAGTATGGAAATTGTGTTGTGAAATTGAATCTTCCTGTGTGTTGAGGGAGGTTCAGAACCTGTAAATGACAGATGCTGTTATTAGCATGACATAAAATATATTACCTGCACATTTTACAGTACAATTCCAAACTCAAATGTAAAGGATTTTTCAGTGAACCAAGATGTAGATGAACTTACATCCAAGAAGCTTATGAAATATTCTCTATCTAGGGAACTTTTACTGTCGCGATTTGGCTTTGCTTTTGTTGCGACAAGCACCGACACTGCTTCTGGACCAGTTACTTCCATAGTATAGCCATCCTATTTTAAACACAATGAATAAGCAGGCAACTGAAAATTAATAGCAGTCGTCACTCTCTTTCATGTTCGATACTTATTTGGGAATTAGTTTCTCAAAGCACAAAACAATTAACATTTTCGGTTTGGACTTAATTTTTTGAGTAAAAATAGTTTTCTTAAAAATGTGTCCTTTTCAACAACAAAAAATTCCCCAAAAAGAAGTGTCCATTTTTTGCTTCAACTGCAAAATTACCTTGCATCTTCCTTTCCCATTGTTGACAAGGCAAAATGGGTCTCGGAGTCGATTTTGAACATGGCCACTGTGAATTCCACCTTTCTTCAAATTGAACTTTGGAGTTTTAAGGCCGTCGAAAAATGGATTCGATCCATCAGATACCCCATATGGTTTGTTCGAAGTAATCACAGTAATATTAATGAACTCCATTTCAGCAAAATCATTTTCCCCATTAGGGTCACTTGATTTACGCATGATTGCAGTAGCTACACCTGATGTAAACGAATCCCACATGAAATAACTCTGCATAGAATAAGTTACAATCACTCACTGTAGCATATGGATTTAGTGGAAATTCTTGGGAATTTTCGTGATTTTCGTGTTAGTTGTACCGTGTAAAATTGGCCATTGAACCAAGCATCGTGAACCATTTTCAAGGACTTGAAGCAGTATTGTGCCTCATAGGTATGCTGATTCTGCTCAAATGCATTGAAGAAATTTTCACTAATGGGAATGGTGTTTGTTGCATCCAGTGGAACAAGTGTAACTGGAATTCCAGAATGGATAACCTGCAATATATACAGTAAGGCTCCTTCAACTTAAACTTCTTTGCAAGGCCTGCACTATTGTGCCAGCAAGAAACTTCATAATGATTTTTGGAAGAAATACTACTTTTATTTAAATTTTATAAATATTGATTTCCATTAACATCGAAATGTTTTCTAAACTTTCTGTCTCATTATCTATCTGACTAGGGCTGCAAACGAACTAAGATGCTCTCGACCAGCTCGTGGCTCGGCTTGTTAAAGTTTGGCTCGGCTCGGCTCGTTTAGTAATCGAGCCGAGCTCGAGTTTTAGGCTTACTAATTAATAAACGAGCTCAGTAAAGCTCGTAATTACCTTGGCTCGGCTCCCTAACAACTCAGCTCGTTTACAAATGAGCAGAACTCGAGCTCGATTTTTTACTCGTTTACTAAACGAGCCGAGCTCGAGCTTCGGCTCGGCTCATTTACACCCTTGTCTGTCTCCCTACTCTATGTACACGTCAATACAGAAGTTCTCATACGAAGTTCAAATCTTCCGATGCATTTCCAGCCGTTGGATCAAGAGAAACGTTATATGTTCCAAAAAATTCACGTGATCCAACGACCAAAAATACAGCTCGGTGATGATGTTGATTAAAGAAAACACATCATCTGCCCTGACAATGCAGTAGAGAATATATTTGTTGAGGCCTTACCACCTTAGACTTTACAAAAAATCAAGACCTCTCAATATTAGGTAGATGAACAACTAAGCCTTGTAGAACTCAACTATGTGAATTTTTTTTGTTGGCTTCTAAACAATAAGCTAGCCTAATGGTTTACTCACTTATGCTAAGATAATGTATTCATTTTAATTAGGTCCAGTAGGGGCAGCAAAATACAAAAGTGGTATTACCTGGTATGCAGCAAAAGGATCTCCAAAAATATTGAACTCGGCATAAGGGTTGCTAGTGTAGTCCGTGAACAAATTGCCGTGGTCACCACCACCCATTGCGTAAATGTGCTCAATGTTTTTCTTGAGATGTGGGTTTTGCATGAGAAAAATCGCGAAATTCGTATGTGCTCCAAGTAGTAAAATGGTAATGGGACCGCGGGATACTTTGTCTATCATCACTTGTTGAGTAGTAGGTTGTCGAAGTGGAGAATATTTCCGGTTTCCCTGATTCCATGACCAAATTAGTGAGACATGCAATTCTCTGTATAGTGTTCAAATGAAACTCATAACTTTATGCTGCATTTCTCATGGAAAATAGTATCGGACCGTAATGGGTATTTATGACATGATACGAAATTAGCGGGTTAATGTTGACTATTTTTTACACGAAACACATATATGACACGACCCGAGAACACGATTGCTAGGCAGGTCGGGTTCGTGCTCAACCCGCATGACACGGCTAACCTGTTTATCTATTCATGTCGACACATTAACCCAATCCAGCCCAAAAATGACACGGTTAACCTGCTCTGTACGTGTCAATTCATGTTTTGTCAACTCAAACCCAACACAAAAAATGACACAAGTATTGTGTAATCGTGTCAATTCGTGTCGTGTTTAGATTGACACGGGTAATTTCAGATAGGGTTAGGGTTGAGATTTTTGACACATTAGCTAAATAGGTCTTTCTCGGGTTGACATGTATTGACCCAAACCGGAATTGACAAGACACAAACACAACCCGACTCGACACGATACCCAGCCCTATTGGACCTTTACAAAACTTGTCCAGACTCAAGACAACATCGCACAATCAGAAAGGAAGGTGAAATTCTACAAGAGAATGAGCTCGCTTGTATAATTGTACTTTGTACTTTTTACGCGATTGTTGACATGGGTTGCCTAGGGCTTTCACTTCCAAAGTTGTAGTGCCCCGGAGCACCATGTGGTTGTGCTCGGGGAGCACTTAAATAATTAGACTAGAGGCCAATGTCTGTCCTGCCTATACCTTAGTGGTATTTGGAAAACATGACCAAAGCAAGAGCAGTAGAATCCTAATCCAAATGACAAAAAGCTTGAAGTTCAGCAAGATTTCATACCTGCGGAAGGAAGCTCTTTCTAAATCCAAAGTTGGAATCAATGTCTAATCGTCCTCCTTTACCAACAGGAATTGCTTGTCTGTACCTACAGTATCCAGCCGTACTAGTCCCCTGACAAGAAAAACTAAAAACTTTAGAATCATAAACCCCCTAAATTAACATTAAAAATGTAGAAAAATAAAGATTTCGCCATCTACTTGCATGCTTGGTTAATGTAGGAAAATGCTAAACATAAGTTCAAATCCTCAGTCCGAAAATGTCTGTGGCATTTTCGACACAGAGGATCATGTGGCATGTCATACTGCAGATAAAGGAATGCTACAAAAATTGCGATTGTTTGTTCGAAAATTGGAGAATCCTTTGTACCTGTTCAATTAAAGGGAGATATCCGCCAACATCTTGCAGTATGGTGCCATCTTCAAGTATTCCACCCTCACCTCCTACCCCAACCGCGATGTCGTCGCGGCCCATCATGTAAAGAATGTCGTAAATTTGATTCACAGCATGCCCAGCATTTGTCCATGCATTTGTGTTAATAGTTACAGCCTGTTGAAATGCAATTTTGCATTAGTAGTAGCAGTTTGTTGTAAAACGGGCATACAATTTTGGAGAAGGTCCAGGAGGAGGTCATAACATTGGGTACTAGAAATACTGGGACTTTTCAAAAGGAAGCTAAAACCTCATACCCTTACACGGAACTAAAATAGAGAAACAAATACAACCTACTATGTACTTTTGCACACCAAATTTGTGAGCCTTTGTAACCCAAGTAATAGGAGTATCGGAAGCTCGCAACAAATTAATGTCACCGCAAGTCAATTGTGAGGAATGGCTAGACTTCGTAATTCTATTGCTCGCCAAATCTCGAATAGTCAAAGGCAATAATATATTGCTACCCACACCTCCGTTATGTAATTTATTGGTTGTATCTACTGTTTTTGTGGGAAATTGACTTATTTAATTTTATTCATTCCATTCATGTTTTCACATTCTTTATGTTTTTTTTTTTTTTTTGAAAATAGGTTTAAACAAACATGTTTTCTGTTTTCACTTCCTTTTTAGGAAAAACAAAAATTTATGTTTAGAAAACAGAAAATAGAAAACAAAAAAACAGAAGTATTACCAAACATAGCCTTATTGGCTCACTTTTTCTCGTTTGGCAACCAGTCAGGAGTAATATTTGCTAGTTTTTTTTTTTTTTTACTTAATTTTTTCTGGGATAATTTGGTAGTTATGTTTGTTTGTTAGTCTCGCTTTGTTTGTCCATTTTGGGAATTCTAATTAAATAAGGAGAGATCATCATTACAAATTTCAAACTTCACTTTCCACAATTTACCCCAAGATTTTTGTGTTTTCAAGAAGATTATTAACACTTTAATACAAAGAGAAGGGCAAAAGGGGAAAATAATTTAATTTTGATTTTCGAAATAGACAAACATTTTTGGACAATAAAAATAAGAATACTGGACAAACAAAGTGGAACAGAGAGAGTATTATTTTTTGTTCCTCAGACGTAAGCCATGTTAAAAGCTGGTGATAAAAATACGGGGCACTTAAATATTTGTATCATGTAGTGCTTTATTTTCAAAAGAATGTTGGGATCAGAGAGCATCCATCAATCCGGTGAATGTTATATCTACAAACGTGTAGCTACTGGGTATGATCTAGGAGTGCACATACTTCGGGTCGGGCCGAGTTCGGGTCGGGCTTATACTAGATACTAATAAGACTTATGCATGCCAAAGCCCGACTCATTAAGAATCAGACTTTATTTTATATCCTCAAACCCAGTCCAATTAAAGTTTTATTTCTCATACCCGCCCAATAAGCCCATTTATTTTTCTAAGGTGTGATACCACAAACCTTAATAAATCAACTACAACGATCACAAATTAGAATTCACAATTGGGAATACTTAAACTTTATGTTCTCACAATACTATTAAAAACAAACCCATAAAATATTATGTTTCAATAATTAAATTTGTCTCTCAAAATGTAATAAAAGTGTTCTAAAAGTAAAACTCTCCAACATTTATAAAGCTTGACATGAAAAAAATTACATTCGGGTTGGCCCGGGCTCGGGCTGGGCCTTGAGGCTTTTCCCAAACCAACCTCATTAACTAATCGGGCTTAAAATATCAACCCGACCCAACCCTATAGGCCTAAATATATATCCCAAACCCTAAAAAAAATTGGACTAAGTTAGGCAGGCTGGGCGGGCCACCGGGCCAGTGTGCACCCCTAGTCTGATCCCTTTCTCCATGAGAAGATTAGTTTTTAATAAATTGCCTTTCCGATGATGATTTAGATAATGTGTCCTTTATTTTCTCGTACTACGACAAACAAGGGTGCCCTCAAAAGATTCAAATCTTTATTCAAAACTTGGGAGTTACAAATACACAAAACTTTACTTTCCATCTTGGCTGCGCTATATTTTATCGTAATTTCTGGGATTTCATAGTTCCTTTTTACCATGATTCATATAAAATCTAGAGAGATCAATATTCTTTTTACCATGGTTATATACAAACTTATGTTTGTACCATGATTTCTGGGATTTCAACGTTCCTTTTTACCATAATTTTCGGGGTTTCATTGATAATTTCTTTTACCATGTTATTCGAGTTTACCATGAAATCAGTTAAGATGGTATTCAATGTGTAATGCAACTAGTTTTCTATGTTTCCATAGTAATGTAATAAATAGTTTACCATGTTTTAATGCAATGTAACTAGTTTACCATTTTTTCCATATTTCAATGTGAAATGTACCATGTTTACCATGATTCGTAGTAATGTATTAACTAACTTACCATATTTCCTTATTAATGCATTAAATTTTCCATGTTTGTAAAAAATTTACATGGTGAAAATAAATACAAAGAAAAAACAAACATGTTAAACCTAATATTTTGAAATTTCCTCCCTTATCCTTTTTGGTTGGAAGATATGGAGCACAAGTCAAAATCCAATAATTTAGGAAACTACAATTAGTAATTGAAATCCACAATCATAATCAAATCCACCTTAATTAGGAAACTATATCTACACGTATTAATAGGTAATAATAAAAAGGGTACAAAAGATATTTCACACACAAAAATGATGAAAACATAACGGTTCAAAATGACAGGGATGAAAACTTACGTGGTGCCCAAAAAAGGATGATTATTTAATTACCTCTAAAAATTAAGTATTTTCTGTTTTGGTCGAAAAATTTCAAAGAATTGCTCTGTAAGATTGAATTTCAGATCAACCTTTGTAAGATTTTACAAATTTGCTATGTGTAATATTAATTCGATATCTATACATGTACATGGATAAAGAGGAAATAAAAATCTTAAATTCGGACTCCAAATTAGTGAATAGTAGGATTGGTCCAAAGAAATAGTCGAGGTACGTGAAAATTTACACAGACACTTGTGTTGTCCAAAAAATCCACACAGTAGACTATATGGCTACAAATGCAGCATTATGTTCGAGCTCAGCTCGAAATAATCAAGCTTGAGCTTTGCTCGTTTATAATTGAGATGTTCGAGCTCGGTTGTTTACAACGCGAACATTTATAAACGAGCTGAGCCTGTACAAACAAGGCAAGCTTTTATTATCGAGCCAAATTACAGCTTTACTAGAACTCGGCTCGTTTACTAGACAAGCTTAGAACTCAAGCTCGACAGGTTTATTAAAGAGTCGAGCCAAGCCTCAAATAGCTTGGTTCATTTGCAGCCAAGTTGATAGAACTAACTAATACATATGTTCTGACCTGCAAATCAAATTCTGAACGGTTAAGCTTCAATAGGTACAAGAGAGCAAAGATGTCGTCAGTATCCACGTCTGTATCCAAAAGAATCCGATGCGGCCGCCGATCGCCACCACCGCCCTCCGCCGTGTAGCAGTTGCACAAAACTGTTCCGATTATCACTAGAGCTACATATACCAGTCCCTGTATCAACATTTTTGCCCGTTTCGATCTAGAATTACTCTCTCTTCTTCAACTTGCAAAATCAGAATTTTCGATTTCCGATCCTTGACAACTCGTACATCGATCGCATTCCTGAAAAAGAAACAACCAGATAAAATTGAGTCACAATAGGCTAAAATATATCTGCATGTGCATGTATGAGTATATATCACTTACGGAGTAATCGAGATCTTTGAGGACAAAGATGAGTGAAAACATGCGATAAAAAATGAAAGCCACCATAGAAATATTGATTCAAAAAATCAAAACATAGGACAAAGATGGGCTTAAATCTGTTACCTTTATGCTATTGTTGTTCTCCCCATGAAGTTTCTAGCATTGAGATCCCAACGGAAAACAAAATCTTAACGGAAATCAATTGAATATTGATCCAATGAAAGTGCGTGAAATCTAAAATCGCAGTAACCTCTGGCCTCCCCAATAATGGGATGAGACTGCCATGTTCGTAGAGAAAAAGGATGTCGAGAGTAGATTTGAAATTTGAACACACCTATTTTGAAATTGGAATTGTTTTGATAGTTGACATATAGGGAAAGGGAAAAATTCAAAAAACCCCCTATACTTTGATGTCAATGTCTCATCACCCCCCACACTTTCAAAATTATCAATTGCACTCATGAACTATTATTCCGTTATCAATTACACTCCTACCGTCTCAATCTGTTACTTTGTTAACGGAAAACGCTGAGGTGGACACTGACGGAGGGATACTTTGACAACAATGTCTCATCGCCCCCCAAACTTTCAAAAATTATCAATTGAACTCCTGAACTATTGTTTCGTTATCAATTACACTCCTATAGTCTCAATCCGTTAAAATGTGATAAATTTTTGATCTAGTAAACTTAATAAATGAATCATATTTAGTTACTAGACGAATCAATGTGTTACGAGAATTTTTTCGAATCAATCTATTTTAGGATTGACTTAGGAGAGATTGCCAAGATACTTTGATTTTTTATGTTTTTGTAAACATCACATATCTTACGCGACAAATAGACTAATTGGAATTAATTGATGACTATTAGAATTTAAATGCTATGTGTTCAACAAATTTGATTGGTTAATATGAGTTGATTTTCTGCTACGACAAATTGAGGAAACAATAGCCAGTCCAATAGCCGCTTCGACGACTGCAATTGCTATAACAAGAATTGTGAAAATAGCTCCTTTTAATTGACGATTCGAGACATAGGCGAACCTATATAATTTATACGAAATTTTATTTTTTCTATATAATACTAGACCTTTTTTCCCTCTGCGATTGCCCCCACTGGCCCCTCTCCAACTGTATCCCTGTGGACAGGTTGTAGTTAAGGAAGAACGAACAACATAATAATGTTTTGGGAAATGCATTGTTACTTGGAAAGTGATACCAATGTGCCACACATTAGACAAGTCTCTTTCGAAAAATTACCCTCTAACGTTTTATCCCTCTATTAGTGTCCACCTCAGCATCTCCTGTTAGCAAAGTAGTAACAATTGAGACGGTAGGAGTGTAATTGATAACGAAACAATAGTTCAGGAGTTCAATTGATAATTTTTAAAAGTTTGGGGGGCTATGAGACATTGCTGTCAAAGTATCTCTCCGTTAGTGTCCACCTCAGCGTTTTCCGTTAGCAAAGTAACAGATTGAGACGGTAGGAGTGTAATTGATAACAAAATAATAGTTCAGGAGTGCAATTGATAATTTTGAAAGTTTGGGGGGTGATGAGACATTGGCATCAAAGTATACGGGTTTTTTTGAATTTTTCCCTATAGGGAAATTAGCAATACACGGCTAGAATTTGGTATCCAAGACTTAATTAGGTCAAACTCTTCTTAATTAGGTAAAAGATTAACTTAAGACCCAGAAGGGCTTGATTGAAAGGCCTTTTGAATTTTGAGCAGGAATGATAAGAACCCTTGGATCAACTGAATTAAAAATTTAATCACAGCCCTCCAATGTGCCACGGAGGACACATGTGAGCGGGACATTTTGCAAAGCCCTGTGTAATGTAATATAGATTAGCAATCCACAGGTAAAGTTGGGTATACAAAACTTAATTAGGTCAAAATCTTCTTAATTAGGTAAAAAATTTAAGATTCATAAGTGCTTGACTGAAAGAGGATTTGAATTTTGAGGATGAGTGTTGAGTGATAAGAACCCTTGGATCAATTGAATCGTGAACTTAAAATCAATCACTTAATGTGCCATGAAGGACACATGTGAGAGGGACATTTTACAAAACCGTTATGTCATGTAATATAGATAGCAATCCATAGGTACAGTTTGGTAAACAAAACTTAATCAGGTCAAAATCTTCTTAATTAGGTCAAAATTTAAGACTCATAAGGGCTTGACTGAAAGATGATTTGAATTTTGAGGATGAGTGATAAGAACCCTTGGATCAATTGAATCGCAAACTTAAAATCAATCACAACCCTTCAATGTGCCACGGAGGACACATGTGAGAGGGACATTTTACAAAACCGTTGTGTCATGTAATATAGATAGTAATCCACAGGTAAAGTTTGGTAAACAAAACTTAATCAGGTCAAAATCTTCTTAATTAGGTCAAAATTTAAGACTCATAAGGGCTTGACTGAAAGAGGATTTGAATTTTGAGGATGAGTGATAAGAACCCTTGGATCAATTGAATCGCAAACTTAAAATCAATCACAACCCTTCAATGTGCCACAGAGGACACATGTGAGAGGGGCATTTTACAAAACTGTTGTGTCATGTAATATAGATAGTAATCCACACGTAAAGTTTGGTAAACAAAACTTAATTAGGTCAAAATCTTCTTAATTAGGTCAAAATTTAAGACCCATAAGTGCTTGAGTGAAAAAGGATTTGAATTTTGTGTAGCAGTTACACAAAATAATTGTTCCAACTATCACTAGAGCTACATATACCAATCTCTTTATCAACATTTTGCCCGTTTTGATCTCGAATTACTCTCTCTTTTTCAACCTGCAAAGTCAGAATTTTCGCTTTCCAATCCTTGACAACTCGTACATCGATCGCATTCCTGAAAAAGAAACAACCAGATAAAATTGAGTCACAATAGGCTAAAATATCAGCATATGTATGTATGATTATATATAACTTATGGAGTAATCGAGATCGTTGAGGACAAAGATGAGTGAAAATATGCAATAAAAAATGAAAGCCAAATATTGATTCAAAACATCAAAACATGGGACAAAGCTTAAATCGGTTACCTTTATGCTATCATTGTTCTCCCCACGAAGTTTCTAGCATTGAGATCCCAACGGAAAACGAAATCTCAACGGAAATCAATTGAATATTGGTCCAATGAAAGTGCGTGAAATCTAAAATCGTAGTGACCATGGCTTTCCCAATAATAGGATGAGACTGCCTTGTTCATAGATAAGAAGGATGTCGAGAGAAGATTTGAAATTTGAACACAACTATTTTGAAAGCTGACATATAGGGAAATTAGCAATACATGGCTAAAGTTTGGTATCCAAGTCTTAATTAGGTCAAACTTTTCTTAATTAGGTAAAAAACTTAAGACCCATAAGTGCTTGATCGAAGTTTTTTTGAATTTTGAGCAGGAATGATAAAACCCTTGGATCAACTGAATCGTGAACTTAAAAATCAATCACAGCCCTCCAATGTGCCACGGAGGACACATGTGAGCGGGATATTTTACAAAACCTTTGTGTAATGTAATATAGATAGCAATCCACAGGTAAAGTTTGGTATCCAAAACTTAATAAGGAAAAATCTTCTTAATTAGGTAAAAATTTAATTAAGACTCATAAGTGCTTGATTGAAAGAGGTTTTGAATTTTGAGCAGTGATAAGAACCCTTGAATTAACTAAATCATGAACTTAAAAATCAATCACAACCCTCAAATGTGCCACAGAGGACACATGTGAGATGGACATTTTGCAAAGCCGTTGTGTAATGTAATATAAATTTCTATGAATTTTTAGATTTTAAGTTCTCGTTCTTAATTCTCGTTTTATAAGTCTTCATAATCTCGGTTATTTAAAAAAAAAAACGCTTTTACGCTCGCACTTCGTTACGATACTTACCCCAACCTTGTTTTATTTACATATTAATAATATAATTTTTATTCCAAAAGTAGTGAGCAAAAATAATAAATGTTCACAAAATAACAATTACAATTTAACAAATATCTACTATCTATAAGGAAAATGAAAAATAATTGGTATATAATATGGGATTCTAGTTGAAATAAGAATAAAAATAAAAAAAATTCGGGGCGGGTATCGAGGAGTGGTGGTGTCTCACTTAACCCTACCCAAACCCGGTTGGGTTTTTCCAATTCTCCCCTACCCTATACCCAAAACAATTCATAAATACCCACCCCCATTAGGGTGGGGCGGGACAGGTTGATATCTTGGTATTCAGATGGACAGGGGGTGCGTGTTAAGGGATAGCAGCATGTTGACCCCATCCGAGCCGTCTGTGTTCGGTTATCAACGACCCAAATTTGTTTGGGTCCGAGCAGATCTGCGCCATTGATTACCGAGCACGGACGACTCGAATGGGGTCAGTTCCTTCAACACTTATATCAACAAATCATGTGCACCCCTACTCAGGGGCAGACCCAGATGGGGCACGTGGGGTCACGTGCCCCCACTTAAAATTAGAAAATGTCACTTGTGTCCCTATATATTTTGAGTAATTGTATGAATAACACCCAAAATTGAAATATACCATTTATATGTAAATTGTAAATAATTAGATTTATCGCATTTCATGCATCAATTTTCTTCCATAACGTTGTTTGATTTACAATTGTCAATTTATAAATTGCTAGTGTGGTTGGGGTATAAACTTCTTACTCATTATTATTCATCACAAAAGCTCTTGCTAACATCCGCCCCTCAAGAAAAAGGTAATATGACAAACAAGTTCGGATATCAATATACTTTCACTAATATCAATACAAGTTTTTTGAATATCAGTATATTTTCTACACATTATCCTCTACTCTAAGGGTTGATGTTAGCATTTTCCTATTATGAAACAAATTTTCTCAACATGGTCAATCGAGTGCCCCCACTACATCAAATTTCTGGGTCCGCCACTGCCCCTACTGTTAAGTCAAAATAAAGACGGAGGAGGACGTAGAACAGAGAATGGTGGATTAGAAGTTGAATTTTTTGTACATAATAGATACATTCACAAAAGGAATGCGCCCAGGGGCGTGGGGGGAGAGAAAGAAAGAGAAGTGCACTGCAGCACTTGGAAACTTCATAAAAATTAATGTTAGTGAAACCACAAGTCCATGTGGTGCCTGTCTACGTAAATCTGTGCACACAGACTTTTTTCCTTTTCTCCGAGAACATGAAAAGTAAACGACGAGCGAATCATCAATATTCACAACGCTAACAACTGCAGTTAAAAGTCGAGACCATTTGTAATGTTTCTTTCAATCTATATGTATTTCTTTCATGAGGTTAGTACAACAATTGTGATAGCTCCCAGATTGTGACTGTATTGTGGGTTAGCGGCAATTTCTACTTAAATACAGTTGTGAGTACACATAAAAACCGCAGTATAACAATAAGGAGAAAAAAATAAAACAAGAAAGAGTATATATTTCTTTTGCTGATGAGGAATTTTATTTCGGCGGCGTACTCCAGATTCTTCTTTGTTCTTCGAAACTTCCAACTACAGCAGATTGTTGGTCATTGCCAAGTTGATTCGCGAAAATATCACAAGAAGCCATATGATCCACATATTCAAGTATTTTTACGGATTTTCCATTCCTTCCATCGATTTTCATTTGTCCATCTTCAGATTCAACACCGGTTGCAACTACTCTTATGGGTTTCACTTGAAATGCTGAATTGGTTGTAGACTGATCGCCACCTAAGATTACGGCACCAAGAATTTCTCCCAAAAACGTATCCTGTAGAGCATGTATCAAAGCTTCACAAAATTTTCTTGAACCAAAACTAACAGAAGTTGAAAAATTCAATGGCCGATCCAAAAAAAAAAAAAAATTGAAAATTGATTGTATTTTTTCATCTACCATCTACCGAAATTCATAAACATATTTTAGGTGTTTCTGAAAAGGAGATAGCCTGAGCTAATAGCATAAATTCCTTAGATTGAAAATTATGTAACATACCATATGCTGATATCTATGATGCTTTTGTTGCAACCGGTGCAGCCTTGATATCAATCGCATAGCGAAAATTGCTTCCGGTGTCCTCTTAGTCACACGCAGCCTTTCTAAGATGTTTGGAAATGCGCTAACTTTACGCTGAATTCCGAGTGGAATTAGAGTAATATCAAGCCCAGAATCGAATACCACCTTTGCAGCCAAAGGATCAAGAAACATATTCAACTCTGCATATTCATTTGAAGGGATAGTGAAAACATTTCCTCTCTGTGTGTTATTGTAGTTGATGTGTCCTCCCACTATGTACACATCCTGCATTGAGTTCCAAAAGGACTTTCATTTAGAAGTTACAGATAAATTACGTAATATGTGAATCTTTATATTGATTTTACGGATTTTCGCAAAAAAAATTCATCGTCCACAGGACCACAACATAAACAGCAGCTATTTTTGGATAATGTAAGCGTATATTGACCAAAGAATGAAAGATCTACAATGAGTTTCGAGACGCATCCCGTGGGATAAACAAGATGATGATAGAGCAAACTAGGCCTGTCCACGGATCGGTTTTGGGCGAATTGGGTCGGTTCCCAAACCGATTCGATCATCGTGGATTGTCATATTCTCCATCCGCACCCGTCCGTGAGGGAGGTATGGTTGGGTCGGTTCGGTTTCGGATTGGGCAGATAAGGGTGGAGAAGGGCTATTGGGTGGACTGGGAGGACTGAACCCAAACCAAATCCACCAAAACTAGAATATTAGGATCCACATCCATCCATTGACATACCTCAAGTGGATTCCAAGACAGTTCGGTTTGGTTGGTTTGGTCGGATTGGGCGGATCGGTTGACCCTGGCAAGGCTAAAAACGAACCGAGCTGTTCCCGAGCAGCTCGTGGCTCGGCTGGGCTTGTTTAGTAATAGAGCCGAGCTCAAGCTCGAGTTTTTAGGCTCATTTACGAAATGAGCTCGGTGAAGCTCAGCCCGAATCGGCTCGCAAAAGCTCAACTAGTTTAAGAAGGTTCCTTAGGTAAATTATACTCGCACGGCTCGTTTACAAATGAGTTGAACTCGAGCTTGATTTTTGGCTCGTTTATTAAACAAGCCAAGCTCGAGCTCTACAAAGCTCGGTTCGGCTCGACTAGTTTGCACTCCTAGAGCAAACCATCCAGACTAAGTAAACTCCTCAACAGCCTAGAAAATGGAAATGAAACAAAGTCATGTAGTCATATGTAATTTTGCTACACAGCCATGCAGAAAATAATTAACTGCAGCCAAAAGGCAGTTGAAGCCACTACTTACCTGAATTACAGAGTTTTTGTTCTTTTCTGAAAGAATTATCTGTGCTAAATTAGTCAAGGGACCATTGGTTAGTATCGTGATCTTCGATCCTTCATCGAGCGATTTCACTAAAGAGTCCCAAACTTCAAGTGCTAGTGGTTGTCTCAGCTCAGGGTGATCAGTGTCGCGGGGAGCTTTAAATTTTACAGAGTTCTCTGCAGTATACCTGAAATGAAACACAAGATTCAGTCTTAGCCTATCCAGCACAAAGAAGAAGATTATAATCCTAGATTACAATTATTGTAATTATTATACGTTAACCTGATGATATGAGGATTAGCGAAACATAATTCCAAAGGAAAAGGTGATGTTTCTAACTGAGAAAATTAATTCAAACTGTCATACCACAGATTGTTGTATTCAATAAAACGCCTCACAGAATTTCCAATGTTTTCTGCCATTTTGGCAATGGCATTTGATTGGCAAAAACGCACTACTGGGCCTTTTCATTGATGTTGCTCAAGTGATTGAACGCTATTTTGGCACAACTATGGACTTTTACCGCAGATTAAAAGCAGCAGAGATCAATATTGTACTGATGTGATAGGTTGGCAAAAGAAAAGGCTTGGTCGAATTTTGGCGAAGGATTTTCCCAACCAGTGGAGGTGTGATTTTCCTCAGTTTTACAAAAAATTTGGCAATGTCAAAGAATTCGCCAAACCATTAGAGATGCTCTTGTGCACTATCAACTATGAAAGAAATGTGGTTTATAATCTTCTACTCAATTTTAAAAGTAAGAGCCTAAAGATGGGCATTTTCTGGTGGAAAAAAAATAGAATCTAGAAGTACCTCCTTGGACTTCGTGGCAAATCACGAGCTAGTCCGTAGAGAGTATCGGAGTCCAGGAGTCCACCACTACCATGTGGAATAGCCTTCACGTACTTGCAGTCTCCAACAGCTGAGAAAACAGAATCAGACTGATTTGTTGCAAATACATCTCCTAGACCAACAGGAATGTCGTCGCGACCCATCATATGCAGCAAATCGTAGATGATATCTATTGTTGCTGCGTTTGCCCACCCAGTTGGACTTACTAATATTGCCTGGATCAAGAGGAACGACATTATGTTTCGTATAGATTTTGTTTTCAATTTTTCTGTTCTCATTTTTTCAAATAAAGTTGGCAGCTTCAAAGCTTGTTTTCTGGAGAGTGAATTGTGTTTATGTTTCATAAAACAGTTTGCACTAAACATTTTTATAAACATTTTTCATTTGAGCAACACAGGAAAATGAAGGGAATGCGATCTTTAGTAGAATTGGGAAAGTGGAAAACCACTTTACCTTGAGGTTGATGACTTCCACAGGCAATTTAAGGAGATAAAATAGCGCTAGAAAATCGCCTGCACTCATATCCATGTCAAACAACACATTTTTCCCGAGTTTCTTCCCTCCAAAATCCGGTTTGTAAAGAACTTCTTTGTAGTATGGAAATTGTGTTGTGAAATTGAATCTTCCTGTGTGTTGAGGGACGTTCAGAACCTGTAAATGATAGATGTCATTAGCATGACATAAAAGATAATACCTGCATATTTTATAGTACAAATCGACACTAAAATTATGTAAAGGATTTGTCAGTTAACCAAGATGTAGATGAACTTACATCCAAGAAGCTTATGAAAAATTCTCTATCTAGGGAACTTTTACTGTCGCGATTTGGTTTTGCTTTTGTTGCGACAAGCACCGGCACTGCTTCTGGACCAGTTACTTCCATAGTATAGCCATCCTATTTTAAACACAATGAATAAACAGGCAACTGAAAATTAATAACAGTCGTCACTCTCTTTCATGTTCGATACTTGTTTGGGAATTAGTTTTTCAAAGCACAAAACAATCATCATTTTCTTTTTGGACTTAATTTTTTGAGTGAAAATGGTTTTCTTAAAAATGTGTTCTTTTCAACAAAAAAACTTCCCCAAAAGGAAGTGTCCATTTTTTGCTTAAACTGCAAAATTACCTTGCATCTTCCTTTCCCATTCTTGACAAGGCAAAATGGGTCTCGGAGTCGAGTTTGGACATGGCCACTGTGAATTCCACCTTTCTTCAAATTGAACTTCGGAGTTTTAAGGCCGTCGAAAAATGGATTCGATCCATCAGATACCCCATATGGTTTGTTCGAAGTAATCACAGTAATATTAATGAACTCCATTTCAGCAAAATCATTTTCCCCATTAGGATCACTCGATTTACGCATGATTGCAGTAGCTACACCTGATGTAAACGAATCCCACATGAAATAACTCTGCATAGAATAAGCTACAATCACTCACAGTAGCATATGGATTAAGGTCAAATTCTTGGGAATTTTCGTGATTTTCGTTTTAGTTGTACCGTGTAAAATTGGTCATTGAACCAAGTATCGCGAGCCATTTTCAAGGACTTGAAGCAGTATTGTGCCTCGTAGGTATGCTGATTCTGCTCAAATGCATTGAAGAAATTTTCACTGATGGGAATGGTGTTTGTTGCATCCAGTGGAACAAGTGTAACTGGAATTCCAGAATGGATAACCTGCAATATATACAGTAAAGCTCCTCCAACTTAACTTCTTTGCAAGGCCTGCACTATTGTGCCAGCAAGAAACTTCATTATGATTTTTGGAAAAAAAAAACTACTTTTACTTCAATTTTACAAATATTGATTTTCATTTCTTCTTTGAACGTCGAAATGTTCTCTAAACTTTCTGTCTCATTATCTGTCTGACTAGGGCTGCAAACGGCCAAAATACAGCTCGGTGATGATGTTGATTAAAGAAACACATCATCTGCCCAGATAATGCAGTAGAGACTCAATATATTTGTTGAGGCCTTACCACCTTAGACTTTAACAAAAAATCAAGACCTCTCAATATTAGGTAGATGGAATTTTTTGTTGGGTTCTAAACGATAAGCTAGCCTAATGGTTTAGTCACTTATGCTAAGGTAATGTATTCATTTTAATTAGGTCCAGTTGGGGCTGCAAAATACAAAGTGGTATTACCTGGTGGGCAGCAAAAGGATCTCCAAAAATATTGAACTCGGCATAAGGGTTGCTAGTGTAGTCCGTGAACAAATTGCCACGGTCGCCACACTGTTGAGGCTGGCAAGAGGAAGAGCCATTTTTCGGGCAGCAACCAGTCGGATTCTTTGACCTCACACCACCCCCCATTGCATAAATGTGCTCAATGTTTTTCTTGAGATGTGGGTTTTGCATGAGGAAGATCGCGAAATTCGTATGGGCTCCAATAACGAAAACGGTAATGGGACCACGGGATACTTTGTCTACCATCACTTGTTGAGCAGTAGGTTGTCGAAGTGGAGAATATTTCCTTTTCCCCTGATTCCATGACCAAATTAGTGAGACATGCAATCCTCTGTATAGTGTTCAAAGGAAACTTGTAAGTTTATGTGCATTTCTCATGGAAAATAGTATTGGACCGTTACAAAACTTGTTAAGACTCAAGACTACAGAAGAGGAGTTCCTGCTGTGTACCACCATGTGGTGCGGGGCATCCGGCCGTCCACTACGAAAATGCACGGCTCGAATTTATTCGGAGCCCCATGTAAATCCTAACCGACAGCTGGATCCCCGCACCACATGGTGATCCGCACCATGTGCACAGGAGGGACCGGAAGATGAATTTCTACAAGAGAATGAACTCGCTTGTATAATTGAACTTTGTACTTTATACTTTTTACGCGATCATTGACAAGGGATGCCTTGGGCTTTCACCTCCAAAGTTGTAGTGTTCTGGAGCATCACGTGACCGTGCTCTGGAGCACTTGAATAATTAAACGAGAGGCCAATGTCCACCCTGGCCCCTGCCTATACCTTAGTGGTATTTAGAAAACATGACCAAAACAAGAGCAGCAGAATCCTAATCCAAATGACAAAAAGCTTGAAGTTCAGCAAGATTTCGATATCATTCATACCTGCGGAAGGAAGCTCTTTCTAAATCCAAAGTTGGAATCAATGTCTAATCGTCCTCCTTTACCAACAGGAATTGCTTGTCTGTACCTACAGTATCCAGCTGTACTAGTCCCCTGACAAGAAAAACTAAGAACTTTAGAATCATAAAGCCCCTAAATTAACATTAAAAATGTAGAAAAATAAAGATTTCGCCATCTACTCGCATCCTCAGTCCGAAAATGTCTGTGGCATTTTTGAGACAGAGGATCATGTGATGTGGGCATGTAATATCGCAGATAAGGACTGCTACAAAAATTGCGGTTATTTGTTCGAAAATTGGAGAATCCTTTGGACCTGTTCAATTAAAGGGAGATATCCGCCAACATCTTGCAATATGGTGCCATCTTCAAGTATTCCACCCTCACCTCCGACCCCAACTGCGATGTCGTCGCGGCCCATCATGTAAAGAATGTCGTAAATTTGATTCACAGCATGCCCAGCATTTGTCCATGCATTTGTGTTAATAGTTACAGCCTGTTGAAATGCAATTTTGCATTAGTAGCAGTTTGTTGTAAAACGGGCATAAAATTAAGTGGTGGAAATTGGAAAAGAAAATCAACAAAATGTCTCAGGGCCCATTTGGTTCCTACTGTTTATTGGCTCACTTTTTTTCATAAAGAAGCAATAAGCAAACTTGTTTGGCAACCAATTAGGAGTACCATTTGCTAGTGTTTTTTTTTTTACTTTATTTTTTCTGGGATAATTCGGTAGTTATATTTGTTTGCTACTCTCTCTGTCTCACTTTGTTTGTCCATTTTAAGAACATTAAATAAGGAGAGATCATCATTACAAATTTCAAACTTCACTTTCCACAATTTACCCCTAGATTTTTGTGTTTGCAAGAAGATTTTTAACGCTTTAATACAAAGAGAAGGGCAAAAGGGCAAAATAATTTAATTTTGACTTTCGAAATAGACAAACATTTTGGGACGATAAAAAGAAAAATATTGGACAAACAAGTGGAACGGAGAGAGTACAATTTTTGGTGCCCTGAAACGTAAGCCATGTTAAAAGCATGTTATAATCTAGAGAGATCAATTTTTTTTACCATGGTTTATATACAAACTTATGTTTGTACCATGATTTCTGGGATTTCAAAGTTCTTTTTTACCATGATTTTCGGGATTTTATAGATCAATTTTTTTAACATGTTATTCAAGTTTACCATAAAATCAGTTAAGATAGTATTCAATGTCTAATGTAACTAGTTCTCTATGTTTCTGTTGTAATGTATTAAATAGTTTACCCTGTTTCAATGTAATGTAACTAGTTTATCATTTTTACCATGTTTCAATGTGTAATGTACAATGTTTACCATGATTATGTAGTAATGTATTATCTAATTTACCATGTTTCCTTATTAATGCATTAAATTTTCCATGTTTTTACAAATTTTACATGGTGAAAATAAATACAAAGAAAAAACAAACATGTTAAACCTAATATTTTGAAATTTCCTCCTTATCCTTTTCGGTTGGAAGATATGGAGTACAAGTTAAAACCCAATAATTTAGGAAACTACAATTAGTAATTGAAATCCACCATCCTAATCAAATCCACCTTAATTAGGAAACTATATCTACGTGTATTAATATGTAACAATAAAAAGGGTACAAAAGGTTCACACACAAAAAGGATAAAAACATATGAGTTCGAAATGACAGGGATGAAAACTTAAATGGTGCCAAAAAAAGAATGATTATTTAATTACCTCTAAAAATTAAATATTTACTGTTTTGGTCGGAAAATTTCAAAGAATTGCTCATTCCTATTTTTTTTTTTTGGAACCGGAAAGAATTGCTCAATTCATCAATAACAAAATCAAGTATTTTCAAATTATGGAAATTATATTTTCAAATCTCTCTAGATTGAATTTCAGATCAACCTCCGTAAGATTTTTCGAATTTGCAATGCGTAATATCTATTTGATAACTATACATGTACATGAATATAGAGGCATTAGAAATCTTAAATTCGGACAGCAAGCAGGATTGGTCTAAAGAATTAGTCGAGGTGCGTGAAAATTGACATTTGTGTTGGCCAAAAAATTCACACAGTAGACTATATGGCTGCAAATGTGAGAGCTTTGACATGTTCGAGCTCGGCTCAAGCTCGTGTAGAGCCCAAATGATCGAGCTTGAGCTTGGCACGTTTATTATTGAGGTGTTTCGACTCGGTTCATTTACTACGCAAGCATTTATAAACGAGCCGTGCCTGTACAAACAAGACAAGCTTTTATTATCGAGCCAAATTACAGCTTACTCGAACTCGGCTCGTTTACTAGACAAGCTTAGAACTCAAGCTCGACACGTTTATTAAAAAGCCGAGCCTCAAATAGCTTGGTTAATTTGCAGCAAGTCAATAGAATTAACTAATAATAAGCTCATATGTTCTGACCTGCAAATCGAATTCTGAACGGTTAAGCTTCAATAAGTACAAGAGAGCGAAGAAGTCGTCAGTATCCACGTCCGTATCCAAAAGAATCCGATGCGGCCGCCGACCACCACCGCCGCCCTCCGCCGTGTAGCAGTTACACAAAACAACTGTTCCGATTATCACCAGAGCTACATATACCAATAATCTCTGTATCAACATTTTCGCCCGTTTCGATCTCGAATTGCTCTCTCCTCTTCAACCTGCAAAATCAGAATTTTCGCTTTCCGATCCTTGACAACTCGTATATCGATCGCATTCCTGAAAAAGCAACAACCAGATAAAATTGAGTCACAATAGGCTAAAATATATCAGCATATATGTATGTATGAGTATATATCACTTACGGCGAAATCGAGATCGTTGAGACGGAGTGATGAGTGCTGTAGAAGATAACAGAGACGACAGAGCCAAGTCAAATAATGAATGCGTGAATGGTAGCGCGAACGTGAAAACGTCTCTCAATAATCACAAAATACTAAAATCCGAGAATTGAGAGCGGGAGCGGAGTGTCGTTGTGAAGATGCTGGCGGAATCCGTGATAGGGGCCGAAGTTTACGTGATCAGTGACGCCGTTGAGAGAGAAGGGGACAAAACACCAAAGGAGGATTTTGCAATCACGTCTGCTTTAATTTCGTACGAGATTCTTGGAGAGAGAGATGATATATGGTTGTAATGATATGTACTATGTACGTATGTATATATAGAAGTACAGTAATGGAGGAGAGAGAGTAGAGAGAGAGAGAGCGCTGAGAACAGGTATTGCAAAAGACAGAGACATGGAAAGGACCAAATGGTAACTGGTCCCGGGAACAGAGTACCCTTAAATGGGCGTGGGCAGTGGGCACTGCTGGTCCGTCACGTAATTTTTTTCCAGAAATGCTACATGCAACGAAAAGAATTGCAGGGAATCACGCAGGGAAGGCACTGCGGGGCTCAGTACGGATTCCGAACGACTAATCCGAGCCGCTCAAGAATTTTAGAAACACATTTTGAGTAGGCCCGTCAAAAATCAGCTTCATCCGATATGTTTAGATGCTCGATATACAATCCCGTTCTACTAAGGACTCCCTCAAACTCCCAATTTGCGGATCTCATGGATCGGGGTCGAATCTCGACGATCCGAACCGCTCAATGTACTTAAAACGTGTTTTTACGGGTCACCGCGAGGATTCGTCCAAAAAAAATACCCGGAAGGGCTTCATTCGAGCTTTTTTCAATAAACTATATATGTATGATTATTATGAAAAACTGCTCGGATGAAGCCCTTTCGGGTATTTTTTTTTGTGATTCTTCGCATTAGCCATGGAAAACATATTTTAAACACATTGAGCGGTTCGGATCGTCGAAATTTGGTCCGAAAAATCAAAAAAGGGGTGGTCCTCACGGAGGAGATCTTTGAGGGAGATGTTCTATTAAGGACTCCCTCAAAGATCTCCTATGTGAATATATATTACACACACTAGTGGATGCCCGTGCCTAAAAGCACGACACAACGTAATCTGAAATATATCAGGACGGCTTGCAATTTGCTCCTATTGACCCTCTCCATTAACCCAACCTCCTCCAAATTAAGTTTAAGAATTGATATTTTATGTGAATATATATATATATAGGAACTCTCTAGTCCGGGACCCTTCGGTCCGGAACTCATAGTTCCGGATCAAATTTTCATGATCCGAACCGTCCAATGTGTTCAAAAGGTGTTTTACAAGGTCCAAGTGGGAAATCTTCAAAAAAAAATACCGGGAAGGGCTTGATCCACGCAATTTTGTAAATATGCAGTTTTTGCGAAAAATTGCGTGGATCAAGCCCTTCCCGGTATTTTTTTTTGAAGATTTCCCGCCTGGACCTTGGAAAACACCTTTTGAACACATTGGACGGCTCGGATCATGCAAAAATATCTTTTAAAAGCTCCAAAACGCTTCAATCCGGGAAATCCGGGATCCTTGACAGGATCTCCGGTGTATATATATATATAGGGGTCGGTTCTAGGGACACATAAAAAAACACAAAAAGTGACACTCCATTTCAGTCCTTGAAATCAAGGACTGAGATTGAAACTAAAGGTATTGCACACACTCTTTCTCACCCCCACCTCAGCTGATTCAATCTCAAATGTTCCCCCTCTCCTCTACCTTAACTCTGTTCTCTCTCCCATCACCTCCGTACGACCAGAACTCTTTTTGAGGTAAATGATTTACGTAAATCATACGACCAGAACTTTACTTGAAAATCAATTGTGGTGTTGATTGGTTGCCTATATCATAAAGTGAATCAATGAAAACGAAAAGCGATGTGGCTTCCCGTTTGCTAGTGCATGCTTGGGAGATGATTCAGATCAAGTAGGGGTGTCCACGGATCGGTTCAGTTCTCGATCCGATCCGCTCGTGACAGATTGTCATTTTTTAGATCCACAACCGTCCGTGGGTGACATACGGATGGGTCGGTTCGGTTACGGATTGAACGGATCGGGCAGATTTAGCGGATCAAAGAGGGATTATTAGGCGAACCAAACCCAAACCGAACCGTATCTGTCAAAATAAAAATATTAGGATCCGTATCCATCCATAACGTACTTCGGGTGAGCAAACGGACGAATCGGTTTGGGCGGTTTGGGTGCATTGAACAGATCGGGCTATCCACTGGGCAGCCCTAAGATCAAGGTAGTCGAGGAAAATTACCACTAAGTAGAAGTGAAAGCTTGAAGTTCTTGAAGTTAATTGAAGCCTTTTTGAGTTCTTTTTCGATTCCAAAAATCAGTTCCATATGATGTACGCATAAAGGAAATTTTTTAGGCATAAAGAAATGAAATTGGTTTATCCATAGATAAAATGATTTTTGTTTTGTAGAATTCTTTTTTGGTGTTAAATCTGGAGGATATGGTCGGTGCACAACGTCGGAGCAGCTTCCCGCGACGGCGGTAGACGGAGCAGGCCAGGAGACGGCGACTACAAAGGTGAGGAGAGAGAGAGCAGAGCAGAGCAGAGCAAAGTCAGAGTTAAGGGAAAAGAGTGGATCAGATGAGGAGGGGGAGAGAGAATGGGTGTACGATACTTAGTTTCAATCTCATCTCTTGGTTTCAAGGGCTAAGATAGAGTGTTTCTTTTTGTGTTTTTTTATGTGTATCCGGAACCACCCCATATATATAATAGGGCAATTTACAAAGTGAAACTATAGCTATCTAATTCAATAAGTGCATTTGATCAACTATTCATGAAACAAATAAAAAGAATATTTGTGAAAGGAACACAATAGTTTTATGAGCTTTATTGGCTACCTATAAAAGAAAATGGGTGGACATTTTCTAAACCAATTTTTGTTTCATGGGTCTAAGAATAAAGATGAGTGAAAATATGCGATAAAAAATGAAAGCCACCATAGAAATATTGATTCAAAACATCGAAACATGGGACAAAGATGGGCTTAAATCGGTTACCTTTATGCTATCGTTGTTCTCTCCACGAAGTTTCTAACATTGAGATCCCAATGGCCTCCCCAATAATGGGATGAGACTGCCTTCTTTGTAGAGAAGAAGGATGTCGAGAGAAGATTTGAAATTTGAATACACCTATTTTGAAATTGGAATATTGAGATCTGTTTTGAAAGTTGACATATAAGGAAATTAGCAATCCACAGCAAAAGTTTGGTAGCCAAGACTCAATTAGGTCAAACTCTTCTCAATTCGGTAAAAATTTAAGACTCATAAGTGCTTGATTGAAAGAGGATTTGAATTTTGAGGAATGATAAGAACCCTTGGATCAATTGAATTGTGAACTTGAAAATCAATCACAGTCCTCTAATGTGCCACGGAGGACACATGTGAGAGGGACATTTTATAAAATCGTTGTCTAATGTAATATAGACTAGTGCATGCCGTACCCGTGCCTGAAGGCACGACTTGAGCAATCGACGCACGTGCTCGTGCCTATTTTTTATGGTCCTTCGAATTTCAGAGAGGGGGAAGGAGAGGAGGTAGTAAGAGAGAATGTGATTTAAATTTTGAAAATGGAGAGAGAGAGAGAGAGAGAGAGAGAGAGAGAGAGAGAGAGAGAGAGAGAGAGAATGTGGTTTGAAATTTTGGGCGTGGTGAGCCGGTGGAGGAAAAGGGTAGAAAGAGAGGGAGAGGAATGACTTGGCAGGGAGAGAGATAAAATATAATACAATGATTGCAACAAAACATATGATTGGAACAAAAATCGCTCTCCTTTGTAATATAGATTGCAATCCACAAGTAAAGTTTGGTATACAAATCTTAATTAGGTTAAAATCATCTTAATTATGTAAAAATTTAAGACTCATAAGTGCTTGATTGAAAGAAATTTTGATTTTTTAGGAGTAATGATAAGAATTCTTGGATTCACTCATGAACTTAAAAATCAATCACAGCTCTCAAATGTGTCATAGAGGACACATGTGAGAGGGACATTTTGCAAACTGTTGTGTAATGTAATATAGATTTCAAAAAAAATTAAAATTTTTAGTTCTCATTCTTAATTCTCGTTTTATAAGTCTTCATAATCTCGGCTGTTTTAAAAAAAAAGACGTTTTTACCCTCAAACTTTGTTACGGTACTTTTATACCTACCCCACCCCAAATTTTTTTACATGGTAAAAATATATTTTTTATTCCAAAAATAGTGAGCAAAAATAATAAAAGTTCTGAAAATAAAAATTACAATTTAACAAATATCTACTATCTATAAGGAAACTGAAAAATAATTGATATATAATGTGGGGTTCTACCGTTCTAGTTGTAATAAGAATAAAAATAAAATTTTATGCATAAAAAATTTTTGGGGCGGGTATCTAGAAGTGGTGATGTCTCCTCTGACCATACCCAAACCCGATCGGGTTTTTCCAATTCTCCCCCTACACTGACCCTATACCCAAAAAAATTCATAAATACCCACCCCCATCAAGGCGGGGCGGGACGGGTTAATATCTTGGTATTCAGACAGACAAGGGATAGCACGCATGCTGACCCCACCCGAGTTGTCCATGCTCGGCGATAAACGGCGCAAATCTGTTTGGATCCTAGCAGATTTAAGCTATTGATTGCCGAGCACGGACAACTCGAATAAGGTTAGCACTTAGCAGACATGATGTCCCTTAAGAGACAGCACACCCCCCTTTCCTATTTAGACACGTGTTGCTGCTGCTCTGGCCAAAATTGGAGAACTTTTTATTACGTAGAGTAGTATCTAAACCTTCTGTGTATCTCTCATGTGATCATCGCGAGAGAAGAATGGGTCATGTCGAGGTCTTATTTTTTATAAATTGTTACAATATACACCTATTAAATGTGTGTACCATATGCACTTATTGTATGATCCAGATTGTGCCACCTCATTGGCAATCGTAAATTTTTTTTAGTTTTTCATAACTTTTCAGTAATATGATTCGTAACATTTTTTATGATTCATAACATTATGTGGTGTCTCATAACTTCTATAAAAAAGAAAAATTGTAACACTAATAAAAAAAAATCTTAACTTATATAAGGGTGGGTATCATACACACCCGAATAAGGAGTGTGTATTATTCATTTTCCTAATATGAGAAGTTCATCGTCTCAATATGTAGGAGTAATAGTTTAAAAAAAAATTAAAAATTGAACGTCAACACTTATATCAACAAATCAAAATGGTTTAATATAAGGACCAACTAACCTAATCTTTTTGCGCTGGCACTTATCCATTCAGACTTAAGCGGCTTAGATCATCAATCATGTGTTTTCGAGATTAGATGCACATATATGTTTACATCAATAAATTCAAACAATGGCGTCTCCAGCTCATTAAGAGTGGAAGCGGACATCACAGGAAGAAGAAAAAAAATGCAATTTTTAACCCCTTAAATTTGGTAGGAGCACCACTGGATAACTCCTAAAAGTTACTTCTTTGTGTGACTTGTTTAAATCCTAGTAACTCGTTTTGTTCTTTTAACAAGAAAATGTAGATCTGTCTTGTTAAGTTAAACTTTAAATGTGATTTTTGTTGGAATAAGATTTTTAGTTGTCATTACTATAATGTTTTTCTTAGTTTTATGGTTGGTAAATGTATTTAATGTTTATAAACGAGCCCACGCTTCCAAACTCCTGGAGTCACCATTGAATTCAAAGGCATAACTGATGAGTGCCCTAGCACGCAGGATTCTTCGTCTTGGTTTTCAATTTTCATTCTAATTACACTCTAATCCTCAATTCTTGGTCTTGCAAATTGTAATAATTTAGGATATTCTGAAAAAACACTTTCATGCCTATATTCTCGCTTATACACCCGCAGACCGCATTATATGACTCAGGAGTTTGAGCTAACTTCGTTGGGATATTTTGCTTTCCACAATTCTCTGGTCAAATGAATCAACATCAATGGATGTTCAAATCTACAGATAATACGTAGCAGTGGACGGCCTGAAAACCAAAGTAATCCATTTCAATTCTAACTGTCTATTTCTTTTGAAGCAAAATGGCCTAGTCAGGTTGGACCAGTTAATCTAGATTTTTTGTATTGATATTTACACATTCGGACCTCCGAAATAATTGTGTATCAAATTAGGCCCTCATTTCTTCTCCGCAAGGGGAAATGTTGTTATTTTGTTCGTCAAACGGTAGAAGAACACAAGAATAAATTACGGTTGGTTTCTAAAGCTCCAAAAGGTTCCTAAAGCTCAGTTAGACAGGGCTCAAATATAAAAATCAATCAAAACTTAATAAAGAAGTTTGCCCTAGCTTATGTATTTGCTTTTATTAATTGCATTATTTAACCAATACGAGACAAGTTCTCATGAAGCATATAGCTTATGTATTTGCTTTTATTAATTGCATTATTTAACCAATACGAGACAAGTTCTCATGAAGCATATAGCTTATGTATTTGCTTTTATTAATTGCATTATTTAACCAATACGAGACAAGTTCTCATGAAGCATAAACCATGTGTTATATGGTTGAGATGCTCATGTGTGTTTTACAACTAGAAATTCCAAGGTAGAAATAAATTACACAAATAGTAAGGAAAGGATAAGTTTACAACTAATGAGACTAAAACTAATGAGACTAATAGAGATTGTATTTCAAAAAGGAATTACAAATAACAATTCAAAAGAAAATAATCTTGTTTCTCAAATAAGAAAAATTAATCAGTGCTCTAGGAGCATTACTCATCTTATCACGGAATTGTTAGATCACAAATCTTGATACAAACATATTTGGAATCATTTGATGCACGTGAAATTCTTACAGGCTCATAGATCACACCCAACATACATAAATTGTCCAATTCCATGTCTAAACACAGAAATATGATTGGGTGTATTCTTGGCGGCGCCCCAACACCCTTCTCCACCACATATTTTGGTGGAGTTCAGAAATAAGCGTCTGAATGTCATATAAATCAATAGTGACTAACGCTATGAAACACCACGTGGTAGTGCTCTAAGACCACTGAATAATTACTCTAAACACAAGTGTCAACCATAATTTAAAATCTAATCACCGTACGGCGAGAAATTAAATAATACATACTATGTATATATAATAGTCAAAATGAAGAAGATGGGCACCAATACCATTGTCATCCAATGGAACTCTCTGCTTGTGGATTGAGAGACTACTAGTGACCCCATGTGGGCCCCACACCCCATGTGAGTGAGGGTGTGATGAGGAGTGGCACAAAGGGTGTGTACCTATCATAATTCATAAATAAAAGGCTCTGAAAGTGGTGTTGAACGGTTGAACCTTCCGTATGGGTGACAATGACGTCACTTATCACAGTTATCATTTTTTGGTCCTAAAATTTTCTCTTGCCAATAAACAAAGGGGTGTGTGCCTTTTCACTTAAAAAAACAGTATATACCAATTACAAAACAAACCAAGTAGTCATTTTTAAAATAATTCCTCTTTTAATAAGATTCATGTCTTATTAATCCCCGGCCTTTATCCCCTCTAAAATTTTAACCGTTAACAAACGAGCCGTTATTTCATTGCTCTGTGTGCTTTGACCAACATTCTTCTATGGTAGAGTAGTTTTTTGACAACCTCTTGGGACCAGGCTACAGGCTACAAGAGAGAAATTTATGAATCCCAATAAATAAAGGGTCCCTTTTCACTTAAAAGAACATTACATATCAATTACAAAACAAACCAAAAAGCTTTTAAAATAATTTCCCCCTCAATAAGATTCATGTCTTATTATATCCCCGGCCTTTATCACCTCTAAAATATTAACAGTTAACAAACGAGCCGTTATTTCATTGCTCTGTGTGCTTTGACCAACATCGTTCTCTGGAAGAGTAGTTTACCTCTAAAATATTAACAGTTAACAAATGGGCCGTTATTTCATTGCTATGTGTGCTTTGACCAACATCGTTCTCTGGAAGAGTAGTTTTCTGGCTACCTCTTGGGACTAGGCCACTAGAGAAAAAATTATGAATTCTCCCCTAGTCTTGGCAGCCTTGCCTTTGACCAGACCAGTGAGAGGAATAGTTGAGGTGCGAGTGAACTGGCTCGGACAATCCCAACCGTTGAACCAAAAAAAAAAAAAGAGAGAGAGTAGTTTTTGGGTCTGACTTTGTGTTTTTGGAAAGTACACGTGGTCTACTAATTTGTTGGGCCCTTCTTGGATGGCATGATTATTGAGGAAGATAATTTTATTTATTTTTTTGAAAAGAGACAAATATTACTTACAAATTACAATAATGTTACTCTCACATACTCTGGCTCACATAACTCTTACATACTCCTATTATAAACTCTCATAATTCGGATCCCGGAGATCTCGAAGATCTTGCCGTTGAAGATTGCATCGGAGTTGGGAGCTATTTCTGGATTTTAAATCGCATGGGGTGTATTTTTTTTTTTTCTTTACTTTTAGCTTTGTTTGATTTTTCTTAGTAGTTTTTAAGCGATCCAATTTCATATTTAATCAGATTTTTCAATCTTTGCTACTCTTATTGTCTTTTATCTTTGGCTCGTTATAGTGCCGAGCTCGCTTTCGGTTCACTTTGTGGTGTATATGCTACAAAGCTTGATTGCGTAATTAATACTTATTGCCATGATGAAAATAAAACGATAAGACGTCAAACCAAACTCTTTATATCATATCATGTCATTATAAATATAAAGATATTGGTCGTGTGAAAGCATGACAACAAGTCAAGAGTTTATCCCTGAGCTCGCAATTTAGAACTCACTGACAACGAAAAAAGATTCTTGGGTTTATTCACAGTTTGCTCCGTCTTTTTTTTTTTTTTTTTTTTGAAAATCGCTCCGTGATCAATTTTAGATTAATAGAGGTTGCTGGCCACAAATCAATACATACAAATATTTGTATATTATGTGCATATATTTTAGGAGAACTATCTGCATGTCCAAACATTGGGACCCAGTGGAAGATCTCTTTGATCCAAAAATATCAGATGTAAAGAACTCTCAAAACCCTAATTGGCAAAAAATAATTAAAACTACGGGATTCATTGCATTATTAGATTAAAGTAGTACTCCTGATTTGCAGTCCAATAATGGAACATCCCTTGATCAATTTGTGTCATCAACTTTGGCTTACCATTCAAGGTACAGTTCAATTTAACCTTTAAACAAGGATCACCAATATCATTAAAGTGAACGCCTTTTTCTTTTTACCACAACTTACCCTTTTTCAGCTCCTTAATTTTAATTTACGAATCATGCACATATCTTGGAATTTTTCTAGAAAACTTACTGGTTAAGACTTTACATGGCGTATATAAGGAGCAGGTACTTAATGGACAACGCTAAGGAATAGAGATAATGGCAGACTGGCAGTGGTCACGAGATGGAGATTATGAGAGATTTGGAAATAAATTTCAAGAGAGAGGAGCTTAAACATACACAAAACTAAAATGCTAATTAAGGACAATGAAACAACAAAAAATGAAACTAATATTTCATGCATGCCAATAAATTTCAAGAGAGAGGAGCTTAGCCCGTGCTTGTTTTCTTCTTGTTTTTTCTCCTTCTACCAGTCTATAGGACACAAGTAATTGACATCTCAAAATCAATACTTCTTGCCATACTTATCTTATGCAAGACGAGTCCAACAAGGAACTACATGTATCCACTAATTGCTCGATCATTCACATTCACTCATTTTAATTAGCATGTTTACAAGTATCGCGGAGAGAGGAAGAGGTGTTTGAAGTTTGAACGTAAAAGACTTCAAGGTGTGTTTTGGCCTAAAAAATTAGCTGACTTATTTTTTTCGTCTTTATGTGATTTTTTTTTCATGTTTTTTACTATTGCATCAACTTTTTGTGTATTATTAGTTCATCTCAGCGAGAGAAATCAAAAAAGTAAAAAATTATAATCTAATCATAAATTTTTTTTAATAAAGACAAAAATAAGCCAAAAAGTCAATTGTTAAAAAAAATTTCGATTTTATTCAAAAACAATTTGAGAGTTCTAGTCATAATCTTTTACCTTTTTGGATTCCTCTCCCGAGACCAACCAATAATACTCAAAAAATCGATGCAAAACTAACAAACCCAAAAAAAAAAAATCAAATAAAGACAAAAAAATAAGTTAAGTTTGCTTTTTAGGCCAAACCTCACCGAAATCTTTTTTTAGCTCTGTTTTCGTGCAATTTCAATTAATTATGCGACCGAAATTGAAAGAAAAAAAACATAATTCAAGAAACAAACAATTTGAGATGAGGTGGCCAAACAATCAACTCATTCTATTCATTGATTCATAACAGCACTGCTACATACACAGAAAACACACTCAGAATTTATCTAGAATTTAATAATCAATGGCCCAGATTTACTTGGAGTGAATCTGGGCCGTTAATTTACACTTTCGGAGTCAATTCTGGTTCCCTTTCGGGGCACCCAGACTTACTGGATTCATAATTCAAGAAACAAAGGTGCATGGAATTTGACTTTTCAATTATTTGGTATTTGACTTTTCCATTAGAGGCCACCTGTCCACGTGTGACACTGACCCAAACTTCCATTATGGATTCCTGCGGTATCTTGTTGTCATATCGTGGGAGTGGGACCAGATTCATTTCTCCAAGTGAATCTGGGCCGTTAATTTACACTTTCGGAGTCAATTCTGGTTCCCTTTCGGGACACAGACTTACTGGATTCATAATTCAAGAAACATAGGTGCATGGAATTTGTCTTTTCAATTATTTGGAATTTGACTTTTCCATTAGAGGCCACCTGTCCACGTGTGACACTGACCCAAACTTCCATTATGGATTCCTGCGGTATCTTGTTGTCATATCGTGGGAGTGGGACCCCCAAGATCCTCCACCTGGCCTTTTTTTTTTATTACTACAAGGATTTCTTATTTCGAAAATGCTAAGTATCCCTGAAATCTCAGTCATTACTTTTAAATTCTGAATATATTTTTCTGAATATATAGCACTTTTGGTTCCCTTACCCAAACAAGTACAGGTATGATGTCGTTTTACTCATTGTGATTCCATATCGTTTCTCTTTAATTGTTGTAATTATTTAATAAAAAATTAATAAAATTCTTTCTTCGTTGTTAAAAAAGAGGGTAAATGACTATTTACTACGTACGTAAATGAAAAATACTATTCTACAGAAATAGTTCAAAAAAAAATTTATTTTCCACTTCTCTTTATGCCTTTTGACGGTCACTTTTATTTTGATTTGATGAGTCACTTTGATCCCTACGTAAATACAAAAGTTCACAATAAATACAAAAGTTCACATGTATCTGAATCATTTCAATTTTATCGGAAAGTTCACAAGTCTACCATGACATACGTGAGAAAAACAAAAACTCTTATTGACAAGACATGAAAGTTGGCTATGAAATGACATTTACATTTCAATCTTACCTTCTAGGAGTACTATTCTAGCACAACTGTTGTGTAATAGAAAATGTAAAACTTGAAGTGCGGTGAATTTAAAGCATGTCCAATAAGTAAAATATTCTCCAAATACCGACTCACCGTATAGATTTTTTTTATTTTTTTCCCTCCTTTTAAAGTTGACACGAGTGACATAGTACTTCAGATACCAAATTAAATTATGCTAATAATAATAATATGACACTGCAATATAAACAAAATGTCGCTCAATTAAGACGGTGAGGAAGTAAAATACACTTCTGATAATAAATTTTGAAATATTTGTGGAAGATGTTCCAAGGAGGAGTTTGAATATTAATCCCTCCGTCCCATTTTATTAGTCAATTATTCTTTTTATCTCTTTCATGTCTATTGCCTATATATCTTTCAATGTGCATCTCCAGAAATTTGCAATATAGATCTCATTTGATAGATCTTAATTTCTCGTACAAAATTCTGGAAATCATAATAAACATTATAGATTGAAAGAGCGAGACAATAGACAAAAAAGAGACAAAAGAAATAATTGACTAACAAAATGGGACCGAGGAAGTATTTTCTTTTGTCATGATTGAGAGAGTGATTGATAATAAGAAATTTCAACATTCAAAATGCAATAATTTCATTTATTGAGACTTTTCCTTTAGTAGAAGATGGAAATATTGAATTTGATAAGTTGGGTCCCTTGTTTGGTGGTAAGTACTAATCAAGGAATACCTCATTCTAATTGGTCAACCAAGGGTTTGATTTCAGACTTGTCCAAACATAGTGCTAATTAGTGGAAAAAGTTGACCTTTTTTTTCCCCTTTTGACTAGAGATCTGAACAATTCCCACGAGGAGTAAAAAGGAAAGCACCTTTCGTTGCACAACAAAACTTAGAAAATTGAAAAGAAAAAAAAAACTTAGAAAATTAAATTATGCTTCTAAAACCTTCTATTTATCCCTTTATTATTTTAGATTATCCATTTTGTGGAAAACCGTTGGAATTGCGGCTTTTCATTCTCCACCGTTGAAAAAAAAGAAACACCCAAACGGGTATATTCATCTACACGTATTTATGATTATATATATATTTACATTATTGACTTTATTAAACTCAAAAAACCCTTTCTTTTTTTTTAAATTATGAAATTAAAGATTACATGTTTCATGCTTATGATGTGATAGTCGTCGGTTTATTGTATACTCGTATTCAGATTTTGTTTGATGCGTTCTGTGACGGACAAAAGGGACCCAGTGCCTCTGCCGAACTCCAAATATTCGTATTTATTATACTCCTTGTCAAGTTAATTTAACAAAATTCCATGGAACCTTGAAAGTCACTTGGGTGAAAAAAATTATTACTTAAAATTTATGTGTTTGTGCGGGAAAATCCCTAAAATTTCAAATTATCAATCATATTTAGCTCTTGTGAATAAAGGGTGTTTACCTGCATACTCATAATTCCGTCTCTTCTGAACCTCACAAGTATAGACATGTGATATACCTCTTGTTATCAATGCAAAAATACATGTAGTTTGGGCCCCTGCTAGCTACAAATTTTGCGTCCACTTCTGAATGCATTCATAATAGAAACTCCACTTTTGATCATTTTTTTTCTATTGTGTGAAGGAGGAGACAAAAAAATTCAAAAGAAACCATTATTATTTCATTCACTATACGTAGGGGAGAGTGGGCCATATCCTCCAATGCTCAATGAATGGTTGGGGATGGGGAATAAGATTTGTGACATAATGTGCCCACCCATGGCCCTAAATTAACTAGAAATTCCACCATAATGAGATTCTTCCGAAAGGGTGGTTTTGAAGTCGGCAAAAGGGCGTTTTGTAAAGTTCTTTGCTTTGAAGGCAATTTTGGGGCTTTTTTGGCATGAAATTAGTTTACTTCCAATGACTCTTTTGTTGGGGAAGAATTCCCACTCAAAGAAAAAGGTTCCTTTTTTCACTAGGGACAGAATAAAAGAGCCTACATTCATACTTCATAGTAGTACGTCACCCACTCTCTAGAGAGCTACCTTGTCGATCAGTGAACGGCAACCCATGTTGTATGCATTGCTCTTTCGAAGGCTCCGTGAATTTTAGGTCACAAGAGTGCTGTAAGGAAAATTCTAGAGGCATAGAATTTCAAAGAACAATTTCATTGATATTATAAACAAAAATACAAATTACATGAACATAATATATTGAAAGAACGAGATACTAATAGTATGACGTATTGAAAATCAAACAAAGTCCGGTAACAACCACAGTTTCCTTAAAACAGATTCACCACCTCTCCCAGGATAAAACAGCTGGATGACCAAGGTCGGCCCTGACATTTCGGGAGCCTAAGACGAACTCGAAAAAAGAGGCCCTTGCAAGATCCAAGTGAAAAAATAAGAAAAAAAAATTATTTTGCCAAGAAGCTCCACCTTGGAGCTGAACTAGGGACCAATGAAAGAACTCAACATCCAATGAAACATGGAAAAACTTACATGTATCATTTTCATGTATTACAAGGAAAATGGCCCTAGTTTCTACTCATACTTGGGGGCTTAGATGTCGGCCTCATTGGCCTTAGCCGAGGGCCAGTCTTGAAACGGTGAACGTCGGAACGCCTCCAACGAACGCCTTGACAAACTGAACCTTGTCTATCTCTTTTTCACACAGACACGAATTTCATAGTAGTCTTGAGGAAGCTAGAATTTCTAGTGTCTTGAACCAAAACGGGATTCCAATAATATAAGAACCAAGAGGGCTCTTGAGCTTCAAGTCTAATGTTGAATTGGACATTTTAGATACCAATGTCTTCACCGAGTATCTAGCTTCAAGTCTAATGTTGGATCTAGGTGAAAGTAGAATATGATTAAGTGTGTAAATGGTAATGCAAAAACTTAATTAAGTTGGCATGCGATTGTTGAGGGGTTATTCTCCTTGTCGAGATGCCATTTTCTTTTGTCTTTTAATCTCTGTATTCTTTGTCCAGAAATTAATAAATTTTTCTTCCACGTTAAAAACAATTATAAATTGACTTTGTAGTGGTAAAAGCTAAAATTGAGTGGAAGTATTGATCCTCTTTGCGAAATCAACGGCCACCTTGGCTAAAAAATCGAAACCCTCTTTGACTTTGTTACTAGTACTTGTTACAGGAATAACATATAAAGAAATTCAAAACCCATAAAAAGGATTAAAAACCTTGGAAAAGTCAAAATCCTGCGCAAATAACTAATCAAAATTAAGTAAAGAAGTAATTAAAGCTAATGCGTTATTGTTTTTTTAATTTTACTTCTCGTACGTGTAATAGGGTGGCTCATGTATTAGGTAAGTATACCCTATCTATTGACCTTTCTCTGACTACGTTTGGTGATTTTCCAAACTGGGCTCAGCGTGAAGCTATGCTCTATGTTCCTTCAATTGAGTTTTGAACAAAGATCAGCTATTGATAAAAAATAAAAATAAAATAGCTAATCAAAATTAGTCCCATTAGGTGCTACAAGGTACAATCTTTTAATAATCGAATTCCATATCAAACTAACAGGCACCTCGATTAATTTCGAGATCCTGAATCTAACAACCAAACAAACTATTAGTAACCCCGAGAAACTTTTTGGTTGGTGTAAAGAGTCGATGCTACAAACTTGAAGAAGTAAGACTTTTTTACTTGCTGTCAAGTTTCCACCTAAACAATTTACAAATTAACATGAGTCCTTTTCAATAATTCAATTTTGCAAATAATTTTGACCAGCAGAGATGAGATGATGATAGGATTCCACCATAATCATTGGTAGCTAGGCTCCTCTAATCCGATGATTATTCTGGTAGTTAATGCTACAAAGTTCACGCCTGTTAGCTTTTTCAACCCAAAAAGAGCTTTTCCAAATCAAAAAAAATGCCTCCAACTCTCATAGGGGAATTGAATGTTCCACATTCTCCTTCACCTCCACACACACAAAATAAGCCACTTTCTCTTTTATAAGGGCATATACCTGAATATAATGACTTTTCTTTGATGTTGACAACAAGGGTAGGTTTCATGCCACTACAGTATTTTCGGTTTTCTTAAACTACAACTTCTCAAATCAATTGATGTACGTGAAGAGAATGACTTGTTACCATAGTTGAAACTCAACCCAAACTACATCTAGAGGAAAATAAAGAGAAAATTGTGTTCTTATTTGTACACCTCAACTTCTTCCAAAAATGATTACCTGTTTAGCCTGGATTTTGACCGGACTGCACTGCGTATGTAACTCAATGGTAGAAGCCTTAGATGTCCCGCGCCTCTCTTAAGGTTTCACCATGTACTTTATAGAGAGTGTTACTTCGACCTCCAAGCACCACGTGCCTGCAGCCGTCTCAAGAGCATGACGCCTGCCAATCTCACCTCAACATCACACCAAACTTGGCCCGTTTGGTTCCTAAACGAACTTGCTCCGGTCCGATGGCTGTAATCTGACTCCTACGCATGCCCTGCCATGAGTTGAGGTTCGGGCGAGTGCTTCATAACCTATTCGGCATTGCACCAGATTCGGGCCAAAATCTTGACCCAGTCTTCATAAACTTTTCGGCGTTGCACCGAGACAGACGACGTAAAAAAGAAAGTGCTGCTACAATCTGATTAGACCACAAGCCTGTTTTATTCATCCAATAACACAATTGAACTTCATATACAAGAGAAACGGGTGAGAAAGGGATTTGAATCTCAAGTTATACCAGAACGGGAAAAGGAAAAATAATGTAGAATTACAGGGTAATGTTGAGTTATAGTATACATGCTTTTGCAGAATTCCCTCTCATTCGGAAGAAGATAACCGGGACACACAAAACCTACCCTTCTATTCCCAGTCCTAACAGAAAGTGTCAAAGAGTATAGGTGCTTCTGAAGTAGCAACAAACCAACACGATTCGACCCTGGTGGCGCAGAAATCTACCATTAACTACGAAGCTCAATAGCATGAGGAACATACGCGCGTGCCGGAGATTACGACATGAGACTGCATTTGGATAAAGGGAAATGATGAGGAAATGAAAGGACAAGGAAAATAACTTCCTCCCTCATTACCAGCTTATCTTTTCCTTTACATCCAGTAACCCACCACAAATCGATGATCCAAACACAGTATAAAAAATGGCATCCAGAGAGTGATCAGAAGGGGTTCTGGGTCTGAGATTCAGTTAACAGCTATTTGTTGTCAAAAAGACACCTGCGTATAGTCGTCGCAAAATGTCCAATCTTTTGTGGATGGAAGACCACAGCACATGTCCCGAAACAAACAGCAGCAGCAGCAATTACAAAGATAAGACGATGAGATGCCAGATATTTGTTGGTAAATAAACGACTGCATGACTTTCTGGGCCTCTCCTCCAATAGATTCATCCTCTTTACCACGTCTCTACGCAAAAGTGGTAAATTCATACTCTGGTCTTCAGAATTCGATTCTGTTATAGCATCCAAACTGCCTCTCTCTATTGACTCCATTTCCTGCAATTTCAAAAGCCATTGTACTTAAACAGAAACAGCAAATAATATCTGACTTTACAAAGTAACTTTGCTGACAAGTTAAATGCAAAATATACATAGGTTTGTGGGGATTTTGTCCCCTCACCCTGTTGTAATTATTTTGACAACGCATGTGAATAGAATACCATTATATATATGACCTATTTACCTGAACCAAACACTAGAAGAGAGTTAATATAAGTCTACCGTCGCATGAATCCAGATTTTAAAAAATACCAGCAAAATTGACAGCAGGTATCGTAGACTCGTAGTTATCTTTCGGTGCACAATCCAAATGTAAAATAAACAGGAAACGAACCAGACAGCCAAAAACAATCAAAATGAAATTTACTCAAAGTTAGAAAGCATGACCAAAAACAGACAAACTTATAATACAACGCTCAAACATGACCCCAACAATAGGAAGAGTTGTAGCGTACATTAAATTTCTCGGTTACATTCCTTAGATATAACATGATTCCGAAACATCCTAAATTAAGTCTATCAATAACGACAAATGAGAAGTTTTAATTCGCATCTAATGGGACAGTTTTCTGTACAAAATGATGGTCATAGTAGCTTGCTAAGAGATGCAGCAGGTAAATAAATATAACCACTCATGAAGAAAAATCAGTTTCAAGCAAATATTGAATCATTCTTCTATATCGAAGGAGGATTTCTGCATGACTACTGGAAATCTCACCTGATCAGAGAACGTAATGGAGAGCATGTCAGTTCCAGAACTTCTATATAAGCCACGCACTTTTTGGACAAGATTTCCACAATGCTGAACGGAATTCCCGTTGGGCTGAAGTCTCTGACAAAGGATCTCTCTTGCACGTCCCAAATTGCTCTGAAGTAATTTCATATCGGTATCGGCAATGCCATAACCCAACTTGTATAACTCGTTATAATCCACAGTAGTCTCTATACGGTGTAAAACTCTCTCCAATATGCTTGTGGACTCATTGTCTATTAGAAAGGTTAATAATTGATTGAATCTTCCTATCTGAGACAAAGTTAAGATGTGTTCTATATCTTCCAATGCAGGCTTCCTGAGTAACCAAGCTGTATCTACAATATATTGAGAGAGTGCGGTTTGTTTCAGAACAGAAACCTCGCATGCATCAGATGAAGAACTACTTGTCATGAACTTCGATCCATTCAAACAGAGAGATGATTCAAATCTGTGCTCCATAATCTTCATTTCAGAACAAATGTCTTTGCTCCCGATCAAAATTGGAATGAAATTGGATAAGCCGGATTCATTTTCAACCTAAAACAAAAGGGAAACATAACTGTTTAACAGTTGAGTCGAGGACAATTTCTTCCGTGCTGTGAAATGCAATCATAAGCCACACTTCAGATTTGTCTGCTTTGATGAATTTGAAAGACAAATGTGCAAGGATTCATTCATTTCCATAATTACATCTCTGTAAAAGTCCCCACAGGTCCTAATCTAATAATCATTATACTAAAGATATTATATTTTCATCCTAATTTTATTATCATTCTACTAAAAAAACTTTCATTCTTACCTTAATATTTTAACCATTACACTAAAATCACTTTATTTATAAGTATTTACTTTTATTTTGCTTTTAGACTAACAATTTTTTAAAATTTCATACAAAGCGGGGCGGGAACGGGGTACCCAAAAAATACCCAGTCGGGGTCGGGTATGCCCAAAACCTGCCCCATTGCCATTCCTATCCACACTACACAGGCCAAACCAACATATTTACAGGACACTGGAAAACTGAAATAAAGACGATCTAAATAGAGTTAAGAGACATTATTAAACAAGGAAAGAGCTTCAAACACTTGAATCTTTCTTCACGCCATCCGAAGTAAAAAAAGGGTACCAATATAGAAGGAGGAGGAGCGGGGGGGGCAGGGGCGGACGCAGGATTTATCATTAGGGGGGTCAAGAATCTATAATATTTAGTCCCTTCGTTTCATTTTGATGGTTCCCTAGAAAGTTGCATGCAAGTTTTTAGCACATTTGGGGCAAGTAATTTTTTTGTGGGGCAAGGAACACAACATAAAGACAACAGGATATACTCCCGTGGGGCAAAATTACAAAAATAACCAAAAAAACATGCATATCCCAAGGAGCAGGAGGATTTCCGGCTCAAGGGGGTCAGTTGACCCCCCTTGCCCATACATGGGGCCGCCCCTTGGGGGGGGGGGGCGCCACATACACCACAAAACAAAAGACTTCCATCATTTTGTACCATGGTGGGTACATACCAAAGAGGATGTACCCACTGGCTATGATGCCTTTTTCCCAAAGCCACACGAAATGTGTAATTCTGGTGTGGTCTTTGATGGCCCTCGATGCAGCCTGAACGGTAATTGAAGCAAGCAAAGCACATTTTCTTGCATGAAGTATCGCAAGAAGTACAGCCTAACTTAGTGCCTCGGACTGTCCAAACAATAATCGCATTGAAGAGAATCCAGAGCAAATTTAGGTCAAATAGTTAAATGCACAAAAAGCCAGTGCAAGCAAAATCAAACTAAAAAGTTAAATTGACAGTGTTCATTTACACCTTAAAGCAGCTAAAGAATGGGAAATAAATGTTTGCCCAGGACATGTTCATAATCATTGCAAATGTCCTCCTGGAAACGTTTTTTTAGTACAATAGTATGTCTAACATGAGATGAGCCCAGTAACAAATAAAAAATTTGAAGAAAACCCAAAACTGAAAAAAGTAGCCAAAATCCAACCTCAATAAAAGCAGGACCAAAAAGATCTGGTTCAGTATGAGGGACACATATCTTCAGTAACTGATGATCAAAACTAGCAGGGACCCCTTCAGTGTCACCAGACTCGCCACACAGAGATGGAAAACAGTAGTCATAAGCCAGATACTTCCCAGCAAAAGAAATAAGAAAGCTGCCACAGAGAACCCAGTCAATGAATACATTGATATGAGAAGAATACATTGACAGCATGCCCTGAATGAAAAATTGACATTATCGAACATACACGTAACCAGTAAGGAGAAAAACAACATAAGTATTAGATAGACTTAATGCATACTTTTGAAGTAATTTGGAAATAGGATACAGAGAACAAGATAATAATTGAGAACCTAGAATGGTTCCAGCGATGTGAAGTTAAAAGAAGTTAGAGGCCATATAATTTACAAATCTGACTCATATATAATAAACCCATTTCTAAATTGTGAGCTGCTCCTTTCCTTAAGGTACTTTATTTTCAATCGAAGAGTTGCAATTCCATATTTAAGCTCAATGCCGACGCTGCCAATTTAACTTCTCCCAATTTATTTTGCTGGGTTGCTCTGCACAGGTCCTTCAACCCTGGCGGTTGGGACGATGAGAATAGGGGAAAATGGCAAGCGAACAAAAGGAGCTTAATATTCATGAATATTTGGACGCAACATCAATGGAAGGTCGTACCTAGTTGGACAATGATCAAATTAAGGTAGCACTATCATACCGAAATTTGGGTTGAAGTAGGTTACTTCCACAAGCCACAAACTCCATGGGCTTCCCAGCCTCAAAACATGAAGGATGAACATAGTGAAGCTTTGGAGCCTGCTCCTTCACCTTGACATGCATCACAGAAGTTCCATCTGTATCCATTAGAATGCTATGAACAGGTTAGAAAGTTTGAAAATCTCCAATATGCAAAGCATGCCTACGGAACAAGAAAAGTTCCATGACTAAGAACAAAATGTCACAGTCAGGAACTGAGGAAGGGCATCAAGAAAAGTTCCATAACTAAGAACACAATGTCACAGTCAGGAACTGAGGAAGGGCATCTATGCACACATACAAGTAACATACTGATCAGATCATTTAATACAAGTATATCCCTTGCGAGTCGATGCTTAATTAGAAGAAAAGCATAGAATATAAATTGAGTCACCAACCTACCTCTTACCACTCGAAAAAGCACATTGTCAAGAAAAACAAGTATATTGCTTCTTCCAGATAGCATCTTCCCAGGAACAGCAACAAAGTTTCGTATAAAGACAACAGGGTCTTCAAGTAACTGCTTGACAGGATGTAGGACTCAAGTTAGATCATTAACACTCTGCCGAGAAAGGTAGTCGGATAACCTCAGGCCATAAAACATGACTCAAAAAACAAGTAAACATACAACAAAAGATAAGTACCGTGTGCAAATAATGGAAATCTAAATACAAAACCACAATTGATGCGAAAAACTTGGGATTCAATGAATTTCTAAACACTCTGCATAAAGGTTTTCCATATAAAAACAATACAAAACAAAAAACCCGCACCCGCACATAAATATAGGTACATATATACATAAGGACGCTGGTGAGAATGAGGTTACAGAAAATAAGAAGACGTTACCTTAACCCACATAAAATTTGGCATAGCAATGAACACCGTCAAGATTGTACAACCAGGGCGGATATACCCCTCCAACTCAACAGGCATGCTGGCCAACCATTGAAATATCTGCAAAAAATTTACCTCGTGTTAATCACCTCCCAGTACCTCTGATGCAAATGAAATTTTATTCTCTTCTACATACTAAACTGTAATAACAATGCTGTAAATACTTGGTGCCGAAGTCGTCTAGGGAACTCTGCAGGATTCCAATCATAAAGCTTGAATGAGATCCGACCTGTGGGGCACTACATTCAAGAAGAAAATAAAAAACGAACAGTCATTTAACTATTAATTTCAGGTAATATACTCACAGAAACATATACACAGAGGCAAATTGGCAAAAGGCATCCATCACACGTACCATTGAAGAGTAAGCACTCTTATCATCACAGAAGGATGGCGAGCGAGCATATTTGGACTCATCTTTTTCTCCAGCTATCTGGGCTTCACCAGATGCCACAAAAGATACACCGCTATCGTTCTGGTTATTCTCAGAACCAGGATTTGAGCAGAGTCTAGAAATACGTCCTTCTTCAGACTCTAATAATGGCTCCCTTTCTGCTATTTGGTTGCTCAAGCATATGCTTTCTGTGCCACGTAAAATTCCACTATTTCAGTATTTAATGTACCAAAGAAAATAATGCAAATGGATATAAAAGGGTGAGGTTGCATTATCATGTAGGAAAACTTGCCAATTAAAAAAAAATCATGTACGGAAACTGCACTGGTAATAGCTCCAATAATGTTTTACTATATGTACTGCAGCAAAAGCAAAAGCTACTAAAAGGACATCATCTTCCCAAAGTCAACATATCTAAGACTAGGAAGTTACTAAAAAAATAAAACAAATCCAAGGATAGGAAGTCACAACAAAATGACATACGTGTTTTCTGTAATACCTTTTCCATTTTCATTTTCACAAGCTTCATCATCAGCCCATACAAGCCCATGAGGTTCCTTTTCATCCCCTACTCTGGACTCGCAAGGTTTTCTTCGGCGTCTGTTATTGTGGCGCTCTAACTTTCTTCGACAACTACGTTTACCTTCATCAAAGTCCGATAAGATGTGAAATCTGCCAAAAAATCAGCACACCATCACTGACATACATTAAAATGGAAGAAAGACTGACTCAATATTTGTTGATTAGTTACGGGGACTTCTATCACTTGACGGAGGAACAAGGGACAGAGGCAATAGAGACGGAATACTGAAACTACCTCCTTCAGTTAGTAAGCTTGATTTTCAATTGCTGTTATGCCGAGGCAGTGTCTAACTTTCTCTATCCCTCCAAGGACAAGGAGCAAAAATGCTTGGCTAATTGAGTGAAAAGGCTGATGTCTTTCAAGCTGTGCTAATAGAGGCATGCTGTAAGTAATAGGTACTTTACCTTTCATGAGGCAACTGAATATATCTGCTATTGCCTACTGCTTTCTAGGGTTTCAAAAAGAGTTTTGACTTCATCTCCATAAAAGACAAAGGAAGCCAAGGATCCTAGGGTGTTGACTAACGGAAAAGCTTTACAACCTTTTTGCCCAAATGAGAGATTCATGTCCAGGGTAATTCGGCCTAAAAGGGACCGGCCAACAGAGAGTGCTTTTCAAGGAACATCATAGACGGGTAATGCTCGCCACGGCACCAAAATGAATAGGTAGTAAGGAACAAAAAGGAATGAAGCTCAGACTACCAAAACATTATGGACAAAGCACTATTTAATCAATCAAAAAACCCGGATTTCCCGGCGAAGAAGAACCACTTCAAGATGTTTCCACGTTATTTGTAGTCTAGCAGAGCCTGCACGCTCTTTATCGCCATTCAGGATTCATTCCATACCACAATTCTTCAATAGTTTCATTCCACCACATAGTAGAAAATAAGGCAAATTTTCTCGATAAAACTATAAATTTCACAACCTTTAGTAACCCTACGACAAAGACAGCCACACAACCTCTACTGTTACTACTACCTAAGTGCCTTAACAGTACATACCTATCTAGTTATAAGTGGTCCAGTGTAAGATCACCATTAGCACGAAGGATCTACAGCTATGATCATCGTGGCAGTTCTACTGGCCAAATTAGACACTGAACTCGGCTACAAACCCAAAAGGAACACATTCTGAAATTTGATCGCAACAATAAGAGGAGGGATTACATATATTCGTTGGCAACCAATCCCACAAATTATGTGATATAAAATAGCTTATGAGGTATGTGCCTATTCGGTATTAAATGTTCACAATACCCCATTACCCTCACTATTAGTCTGGTGAGATCACTATTCACTAGTCATATAGGATTACATATCTTCCTGTGTCATGTTCAGAGTCTTATCTTCTACAGGACGGTCCTGAGGCTAGATAAAAGTAAGAATATTTGCACTAGGCAGCAAACAACCAGCATGTAAAACACCCGTTAGATCCTTTATATTCTTTCTGACATGCGTCCAATTATGAATACAAGGCCCTATCAAGAGTCATGTGGCCTAGCCAACCCCGATTGACTTTGTGACATGAATCCAATTATGAATAGGAGGCCCTGTACCGAGGGGACCTCGCTGTATGCTGCAGCGCCCATCCAAGCTGTCCATCTCGATAATCAATGGTTCAGATTCGCAAAAACTCTTACCAGTAATAGTTAACTCTTATGGGTAATAGTTAACAAACATATCTGAAGAACTGATTGCGGGGATGGACGGTCAGATGAGGGTACTACACTGTGTAGTGTCATGTAGCCTCAAATTGGGACAGAGGCTAGGTCAGGCTAATCAAACATGGACGGCCTTAGAGCATTTACTATCTACTAGCAGTTCAAATAATGAGCAATAAATGCGGATCCATCTCCTCAATTCCAACTCAAAAAAAAAAAAAAAAAAACCAACAACAACAACAATCAAACATAAAAAAAACTCAGTTTTACTTACTTTCCACACTGCTGACAGTATCTCTTCCTCACCCCATCAAGAACAACATCAACAGCAGTCGCACACCGTAAACAAACCCTATGCCTCTTATGATACCCTTTAAGCTCCCTAATATCCACCCCACACAGCGGTACCTGACACCTCACCGCCCCCGCCTTATCCACCGCCCTAACCACCTTATCAACCGCCCTCTTATTATCGACCGCCCTCACCCGCTTCTTCCCGGGCAAACCCTCCTCCTCCTCCACCTTCTCCTCGTCTAACTCGGGGCACGAACACGGCACCCGTGCGATGTAATTGGGGCAAGTCAACCTGGGGTCCCGCTTTCGAACCCGGTCGGGATCGGAATCCGGACTGGGACCGGGTTCAGTCAGAGGAGGAGGGGGAGGGAGTGGGGATAGATCTGGGTTTATTAGAGACGTGTCGTTGAGTTGGTCAAATTGGTCGGATTCGAGGTTGAAATCGAGGAAGTCGGACCAGTCCCATGGGGAAGAGCAGGAGGTGTCGGGCTGGAAAGGGAGGTGAGAGAAAGGAGGGGTTTCCATTGAGGAGAGAGAGGGTTGCGGCGAAGGAGGAGGGTCCATAATTGTTGGGGAAAAGAAGAAGAGAGAGGAGAGAGAGAGGGAGTGGGTGGGCGGGTGGGTTTTGGTGTGCGGTGGTTGGAGAGAGAGAAAAAGGGCTTTGCGGAAAAAGGAGGGAAGAGGTGGTGGTGGACCGGAGGTGGGAAGATTCTGTTGAAAACACACCTGCCCCACTTGGCAAATACTACTACTAATGTTGTCATTTGAGGAATTATTTTTTTCATAGCCATTTTTCGGTTTTAAAATATATATTGTACTGCTAGTATTTTTATTTCATGAAGAGAAATTCGAAATCTAACCATTGAAGTGCAATATATTTTTTTATTCTATTGTATGCACTAGATTTTGAAATTTTATTTAATAAAACAAAGGCGATTTTTTTTTATGTGTTGAAGGATACAAATGTGAAACATTTGTAGCAGTCCAATTACTATTTTTTTGTAGCTATCTGTTTTTTATAGGTGTATGTATTTGTTTGATTGGTTAATTAATGCATTTTTATCTTTTCATCCAAAAAAAAAAAAGATATGTCTTCCAAATCTAGTTATCCCTCTTTTTTAATAGACAAGGTGTTTAATCGAACAATAAAAAGTTCGAGACCATACCTTTTTGCCACAAAATATTAAGATTAGCGAGTAAAAAATGGTTTAAAATTATTGCTATGCTATAGAGGTGATTCTCTCGTCACGTGTAAATCTTTAAAAAAAAAAAAACTCTTGCACATTCGAATCTAACTTTTTCTTACGCGTCTGACGAGTGAATAGGATACTTTTTTTTATAAAACTCGTATTATTATTTCGTATACATCATCGTACTTGACCATAGCCAACAAATTTTCACTAATAAAAAATTAGGGATTAAATCAAAATAACATCTAAGCTTATATGGGATACAACCAAAATAATGGTTAAGCTGCGGGATATAGATTAGCTTTTATTTGGGTTTCATCCAAATAATTAATTTGTGAGAACCTGTTGATTCGTTAGGAGAACTCATTGATTAGATCAAATTTACATCATGAAAAAAATACCTAATAAAACATTAATGTCTCATTCTGACATTGCGGTGATCACACAAGATTGTCTTATTCTAAAGGATCAATTTACTTCTTGTGTCTTTAATTTTGTTAAACGTGAATGTAATCAGGCTGCACATACTTGTGCTCAGAAAGCCCTTTCCAATAGGGGGTCGGGTCTGTGGACGTCCACTTTATCCCCATGGGGTTCCCTTTTGTCTGATGTTTAGGCTTTTGCCTTAAGATGAATAAATATTTCACCTTTGCCAAAAAAAAAAGAAAAAAAAAATGTACCTATTTGTGCGCCAATGTATAACCAGATAATATACACACCAATCCATTGCTATCTTGCTCACTTGACCAAAAAAATAATATACGGGTGGTTTAATGTTAAATTATGGGAGTGTCTTTTAGTGTGTGTAATCCTCAATTGAAAGATACTCTCTCCGTTCCAAAATAAGTGTCCCTTTTGGGATTGTGTGCATTTTCAACAGTTTATATCTTTTAACATGAATCTCAAAAAATATGCATTATAGATCTTGTTTGATAGATCATAATTAATTCTATTATACAAAAATTTTAAAATCATAAAAACTATTATAAATTAAAAGATATAAGCCGTTGAAAATGCACGCAATTCCAAAAGGGACACTTATTTTAGAACGGAGGGAGTAGTAAGTATGAAACAAAGGGAGTATATTCTAAAACTTTGTAAAGTTACTTTTTGGATGGAAAAGTCCTTCTAAAGTTATATTAAATGAAAACATATTTTCTTGTAGATTTGAATGATAGAAGTAAATTTTACAATTTTTTTTTTTACACAGAGTTAAAGGTAAAAGAATGAGTTTATGTTTTCTTATTAAGGTTCTTATTGCAAAATAGAATATTACTAATTAGTTTCATGTTACAATGAATTAAAAAGGATACAAAAGAACTGTACCCATAATTGTTTCATACTCTATTACTCTTGAAATACATGAGAGGCTAGCTAAGACAATCCCTCTCTCCACGATCCCACTTCACAGTGTAATTTGATGTGTTCTTGTAATGACGCCGACGATATGGCTAGGATAATAATTTACCCACCGTAATGTGTAAGTAATTTTTGCAATATCCGCTCTAAATAATAGCTATAATGCTATATGGTATTTACCAACACAACTACATTAAATTAGCATATTATCTATTTAGAAGTTGATATTTAATTATGCTAAATTCGTAACTCTCCGATTGTAGATAATTATTGTGTTCTAAGTCAAATTTATTTTTTTAATTTTAAAAGTGTATTGGGAAGCATAAGATGCTTTGCCCAGATCTGATTTCGAAAAAAATACTACTCCTATTTGGTAATGATTTCCAAGATAGTACTAAAATGGTGTAAATGAGTGAACCGTGGACTTTTTACAGGTGCATTAGTGAAGCCATAGTGACGACACATTTAAAAAACAAAAGATGTGTTTTTTTTTTTCTCATGTTTGATTGGAAGTCTCCATCATGTGAAAATTCAATTTTGCTATAAGGCACAAAGAGAAAACCGAAGGGGAGACCGAATGAGCTGGCAAAAATGGGACCCACCAACTTTGAACCCAATTCAAAATTTTGGGACAAAACGCGCAGCCAAAATTTGGGACCCACCAACTCTCTCTCCCTACCCTGCTTTGTATCAATTGATTCAGAAATAGTTCAACTTCCCTTCCCCCACCCAAACCGTCAACACGCCACCATCGCCATATGACGACCACCACCACCAAAGCTGTACAACCGCCAGCGTCGGCACCGGCCACCCGCTCTCTTTACCACTCATCCCAAACCACCGATCCGATCCTCCTCAATCAGAGCCACCACCACCACCAACTCCTCTGGAACCTAGGTTTGTTTATTGTTGTGGATAGAATTTTTTTTGCTTATGATATAACATGCCACGTGATTTGTATTGTACTGAAATAGGTTTATAGTATTTTGGCCCGTATTTGTCTTTGTACTTGTTTTGTTGCTTCTGATTCTGAAGAATTTTTTGAAGCAAAACTAAACGGTCCCGTAAGATGACTATTGATATTCTGGTTGTAGATGTTTTTTTGCTTCTGATTGATGTTTATATTAAATTTGTACGATCAAGATTAATTTTGTGCTTGATCAAGATTAATTTTGTGCTTGATCAAGATTATTTTTGTGCTTGATCGAGATCATAGTAGAGAGGAAATATACTAATCTATTAGAGATCTGGCCTTTAGATAATGTAAATACATGAAAAGATCTCTTCAATGACATGTTCTGATATTATGACACTTCTTAATGTATTGAAACATGGTGTAGCACTGCAGTTTCTATGGCTGATGAGATAATGTGAAGAACAAACTAAAGATACCAAAAGGATGCCACTTCATTCTCCATCTTTCGTTAGCTAATTTTTTAGAAAAAATTTGGCAAAGTTTCCTTGCTTTTATGGCCTAGCCCGACGCTCGGCGTCTCAAAACTAACAGCAGAATGGAGTCAAATTCACAAATTTACAAGTGATGAGATAATGTGAAGAACATTTCAATCCTTGAGTAGAGTCCAACCCAAAAACTGGAAATTGGCATCATGATTAACTTGGAACATGCACACACTACTTCATCAGACTTCATAGACAAACAACATAAAAAGCAATAGATTGTCGACTAATTTTATTCACCTCCTCTACAAGAAGTTTTACAATTGATTCATACTCTCTTCAATAACAACTCTAATACATAACATTTCGATACATGCCCGATGACCAGACTATTTCATCAAAATCTTGACTTTCAAGCCAGTGACATAAATGTTTCTATCAGGAACAGAAGAGGGGTCTTTTGCAAGCATTCAAGAAGATAAACAACTTTTTGTCTTTTGCTTTTCATATTCCACCTCTTGAATGACGTCTAGATTTGCTGCTCCAGCTCTTCCTACATTGACCGTAACAGGTTTAACTAGGGCACTTCTGGCAAAATTCTGAATTTTTGTGGCCGCCGTCTTGTGGCCGATGCGCCTGCTACCCTTTCCTTAGACAGTTTCTCTGCTTCTTCCTTATTCGAAGTCGCCGAAGCAAGTCTAAAACTGCACCACAGGATTGATTTAAAAGTAGTTTTTGACTCTCAAAGACAAAAATTGTTCTTTGCCCATTAGATACTTGCAGAAACTAAAAATCTGTGTCAAACAGGTTAGCAAAACTTTGGGAGAAAATAGAGTTGTTCGCCTTTTAAAAAACAGTCGTTTCACTTTGAAACAAAAACAGCTGTTTCAAAAACACATATGTGAGGCCTCATTCCTGTAAGTGGTTTGCAAAAGTGTGTGTTTTCATTGGCATTTTGATCTATCTACTTTAAGCCACATTCTGTATAAAAAAAAAATAGCTTTGGTTTCTTGGAAAATTCATGTTTTGGTTCTAACTAGTGCTTCCAAGGATGCCACAACACCAACCACGGTTCTAATTTAAGGGAGATGGAAAAAAAAAAAAAAAAAAAAACAATTTAAGGGAGAGGAGAAAGCCGTAATTTGATGAAATCTGAAAAAAGAAAAAAAAAACCCTAATTTAAAAGGTCCAAATGTGCATTAAGGGAGAGGGAAGGGAGAGACCAAAACCTGTGGGAGACGAGTTCGTGGTGGTGGCGTTGGAGGTTGTACGGCGTCTGTGGTGTGGCTCCAGTGGTGCAGCGTCAATGTTGGTGCGGCGTTAGGGGGTCGTATGGAGTTGGTGGTGGCGGTGGAGTCGGGTGGTCCGTCGGTGGTGGTTGTGGAGTTCCATGGTCAAGGTTTAGGAGGAGAGATGGACGACAAAAAGTGAATCGGGGGAGCGTCGGTGGTGTTGGAATTGGATTTGGGAGGAGATGGTGAGCTCTCAGATTTGTTTTTGGAAAGAGAGGAGAGACCGACCCATTTGTTTGAAAATTTATGAAATTCCAAATTTTGAATTAGGGAAAACTCAGTGGGTCCCATTGGTTTCGGTGCCTCCTTCAGGCCTCATTTCGTGCCTTATAGCAAAATTGGAAACCGTGTGATGGTTGACTGCAAGTTAAGCTTGAACACAAAAAAAAAAAAACAAATGAGCAACATTTGTCTGCCAATCCAATTTGCTTAGTTTGTTTGAGCATTTCCAATGGCGGAGCCAAATCCCTCGCCACGGAATTTCCAATGGTTAAAAAATGACCCAACTATCGATACCGAACAAATGAATACCAAAAATGTAATAATGGTATTAGTGGTCTACTTTTGAGTGCCGCATGAATAATTTGAACTGTTAAGGCTTTGTTCATTTCCCTATTTAGTTTTAGTTTTAATGACATCATCATTTCCCTCATTTATCTCTCTATTTCTCTCCACTCATTTGCACTTGCTAACATCATCAAAATTAAACTAAACTATCTAACCAAACACAGCCTAAGTAATTTAAAAATAAATAAATTGGGTGACCCTAAAAAAAATCAGCTCAATTGGATATGTGTAAGTATGGGTGAAATTTGGTCGGAACGGTTCAGTTTTTTGAGGTGTTTGAGTTTGAACCGATCGGTTCGAGATAATTTATCCAGGAACCGATGCTGACCAAAAAAACTAATGGACTGAAATCGGTTCAGGATGGTTTGGTCCTGTCGTTTTTGCAATTTTTTCGGATTTTTCAGTCCGACGTTAAGATTAAATGGAAGCTTTGATTGATCGGTCCAAATCGGTATGATTTTGGGGTATTGCAGTTCGGTTTGGTTCGGTTCAAAGTAATGTCTAGGAAACCGAGACTGAACCGAAAATTGATCGGTTCGGTTTGGTCCAAACCAAAGCGGATCAAATCCACCCTCACCCCGACCGATAACTGAACCAATCGATCTATTTTTTCCTTATTCATTACATGACCATAAGCTTAATAATATAGTACTCGGGCCGTCCTTCTAATTCTAATTAATTGAAAAGGAAATATTTCAACAACGCAAGTTACTACTTGTGTGAGATTATGAATTACCAGAGTTACATGATCCACCATGGAATTTTTAAAAAACTTTTCGTCAATAAAGCATAAGTCATACAATCAGTTTTTATGGCTTCAAATTTAACCAAAATCATGCATGATCAGTTTTTCATGGCTTTAATTGTAACCAAAATGCGTAAACAAGCTTGTATATAACATAACATGCCACAAACATATACTCCCTCCGTCCCATATTTCTTGTCCAATTGCACTATTCACAACACCTCAAAAAATGGTTTATATTTTTAAATGTATAATGTTATATATATTCACTATGGATCTTGTTTGATAGCTCTCGATGAGTTCTATTAAACAAAATTTTCAAATTGTAAAAAGCATTATAGATTAAAAGATATAAGCAATTGAAAAATGGCACACATGCCCGTAAATGGACAACAAATTTGGGACGGAGGGAGTACGATATATCATCCGACGATTACCGCCAGCTATGAGGGAGCGACACCCAACGCACATAAAGTGAATTGATCAATTCAATCGGACACCTAGCTGTGCCCCTTTTCCATTACGCTCGTATAACATCGTTCCGACTAGTACCTTTAACGTCCGCAAGATTTAGGGACGTCGCTCGGATGTATCGATAATACTTTTTTTTTTCTTTTCAGAAACTGAGCAAAACATCACAATTTCATTGTGTATTTGCTTCAAAAGAAGTTCATATATGAATAACCATACTTTGGTAAAAACATAAATTTTGCGGAAAAAACACTCATGTAACAGGAAAAATTCATAAACTCACCTTCTTGCATCCGAAAGCTACAGTAAAATTTATTGGGACGTATCGGTTACTAGAATAACACATTAATAATTAAAAATACTAAAATTGGTTAGTTTATACTTTCATGTTTGAACAATGAGTGTCATTAGAATTTTCAGATTTTTGATGTCTTCGCATATAGCAAAAATAAATTATCAAACATGGTCCGAATGTTATGAGGTTGTACTGGTTTTTAATATAAAATATTATAAACATTCTTATCAAGAATTAAGAAATCATTTTTTTGAAAATGAGTTTAAGCAACATCAAAACACACTTCACCGTAACATGTTCAGATTTGACACCAAATAACAAAATGGCTAGTCTATGGCTTAAGGAGATCGTTTCGGGGGTCAACAAAATTCATACACGTTCAACACAGCTCATATAACTTCCAATATAAACAATTTTTAAAAGCTCAATTTTTAAGATCTCCGAAAAATTGTTACAAGTTCCAATGAGACGCTGAGTAAGACAGATTTCGTTCCCGAAGAAATAAATTTTGAGAACATAGTAAAACATCTCCAAAAATCATGATTTTTTACGAGAGAATAGTTTAGGATGTTAGGAACACATTTCCTGTGAATGTTTGTCTTGAAAATGCTCTTAGGTATAGTTTGAAGATAACACCTTAATGTATTTCCACACCAAGGATCATAATTTACTAATGGTCCAAACAATTTGTAGGAATATACAAAGTCATTGCCGAATACAAGCATGTTCTGAGATTTACTATCGTTAACGAAAATGCAACTAATTAGAAGGATACGGGTTTTTCTTACATTCGGCACATAATAAATTCAATACACATATACTTAGGGAAAAGGAATTAGGAAGATTCTACTTAATCCAACTAATATTAGCAGTAAACAAGATCATCTTTTGGGATCAACTCCTGTTCTTGATTTTTTGCGGAAACCCTTACTTGGTCCCCACCTAGTTTAATAAATAGGAATAGAGTATTAGATTAAGAAATTAATTACAGAGCAAAAAGATTAGGAAATAAATTGACTACCCAAGCCATGTATGTTTAAATTCTAGGATTAGATTGTCATATATAGAAGTGTTGGAATTAATCTTGGAAGTGAAAGAATAGAGTGGCGAGATGGAGCTTAGTTTATTCAGTGTGTAACTGAACAAATTCTACATGTGTGTGGGTGTGGTTGAAGGGCACCATATTTGACACAATAATAATCAAAGCTCCAACACTCATAATCAAAGCCATGCAATTTGTTTAAAACTTGGAGATCTGTGAGGTCTTCATCTTCTTGATCGATTCATTCAGTTTTTATCCTGTCAAATTTTGGAACAAATATTGATCGAGTCATTACCGACACCCTAATGGATTGATTTCTTAAATGTACCCTTAAAACGTATTTTAAACAAATTGAACGGCTCTGATAATTTTGCGAGACTAAAAAATGTGTGTTTTACATTTGTTGTGTCAAAATACATATCGTCAACGTAAATTTACAGACCAAACCATTTAACACGGTTTCTGATTTTTTCAAAATCGAGAACAAACCACATTACTAAAAAACCAAACCATTCAGTTCGAATTGGTTTGGGCTGGATTCACAGTTTGACAGTTATTTTGTTTAGTTCTTGTTTCTAGGTCAACTTGTATGCAAACCGAATAATTACTGTTTCGATCGAAGACAAACCATCCATACTGAAACCAAAAAATTTACAAGGGAAAAAAACTCATTTGGTCTGGCCTAAAACTTTGCAAAATACTTAACCCTCAAATTTGACCTATGCTTGCGCGGGGGCAAACAACATATGGTTCCCAATTGTAGGTTTAAATACTCTGGCGCACCAAATTCAATATTGGAAAAGATAGGGGTTCCAATGTAATTTATCTGAAACCCTCGAAACTTATCGGGAGGGGTTTCATATACTGGTCGTTCCAGTCCCCCACTCATACCCTCCAGAGAGTATAAACCATCACAGCAAATTCTAGGGTTAGGGTTTTTGCACGAACAGGCTAGGGTTTTGAGAGAGAGAAAGAGAAGCATAAGAATGGGAAGGTATCGAAGCAGAAGCAGAAGCAGGAGCCCTAGCCCGAGGCGAAGCAGCAAGCGATACGACGACCCTCGAGACTCCAGGTCTCGTCGAGACAGACGATCCCCTGCTCCTTCTGGCCTCCTCGTTCGCAATATCTCGCTCGACGCAAGGTCCCTTTTTGTAATCGCCTCAATATCTATACATACGTTCATACATACAGATCAATATCTATACATACGTTCATACATACAGATAGATGGTTGTAAATTGTAAATTTGTAATCTATTACTATCTTGTTCGAGTGTGGCTATCAAAATTGAGCAGTGACTTGATTTCTTGTTATGTGTGAGCAAGCTATCGATTTTGTATATGTTTTAAGGCATTCTTAACTTGACATGCATTTTCCGGTAATGTTAGCAGAGAACCACGCAAGGCGTTTTGCTTCTTTTTTTTTTTTGGGTAATTGAAGATTTTATTAGAAAAACCACATTACGCAGCTTAGGGGCATACCCCAGACAACCAAAGAACCAACAGAAATCAAAGAAAACAAAGCTTGAGTCTAACACATCAAGCAACAAAACCACGCAAGGTGTTGTTTCAACTAGTTGGATCTTTACAATTTTAGGGCTGCAAACAAACCCAGCTGATCGTTGGTGCTCAAGGATTGGCTTGTTGGTTAACAAGTTGAGCACGAGCTTGAGTTTGAAGCTCGTTTAGTGAACAAGTCTTGCTTGAGTTGGTTGAAAGTTGAAACGGGGCTTGTTTATAGAAGTTCGGCTTGTTTGTAGAGGCCCAACTGTATAAGTAAACGTACAAAGCTCAAACACAGTGATATTAAATGAGCCAAGATCGAGCTCTGGGCTCGACTCTAGCCCTAGTCAGGCTAGGTTTGAACGAGACAAGCTCAAACACGTGAAGACTCGGCTTCACTCGGCTCATTTGCAGCCCTATTTACAAATAATTGTTAGTAAACGAGTGCATGTTTAATGATTCTGCTTGAATCTTGCAGGCCGGAAGATCTTAGAGTTCCATTTGAACGATTCGGTGCGATAAAGGATATTTATCTACCCAAGAATTACTACACAGGGTATGCCGACTTCCATCTATTTTATATTTCTTTAATTGTTTGAAACTTTCTGTTCTTAGTTATTTTCTGGTTTCTGCGAAGTTCTACGTTTACGTTTATTCATTGCATAACCAAAATTTAGGGCAGCAGTAACTTTGGATTCATATTTTACAAATTTAAATATTGTTACTTGTGGGAAGAGTCGTCCAATTTTGAAGTTACCTGAAAAATATGTGGGATTTTTTCCTTCTACTGAATTCTTATATCTTGCAGCAACACTTTTTAGAGTTTCATGGCTTAGTGTTGTTCTGATCAAATTTTTAGGGAACCACGAGGCTTTGGATTTGTGAAGTTTCGTTATCCTGAAGATGCAGCAGATGCAAAGGAACAGTTGAATCGTACAGTTATTGGAGGACGCGAGATTAGAATCGTGTTTGCTGAAGAGAACAGGAAGTCACCTCATGAAATGCGTCGGACTACACGCCCAAGGTCTAATGATGAGTTTGTTATTCTTCTGCTGTACCATCATTTTTTTCCCCTCCGGAAAACTTATTTATCCTTAAAGCAGTTTTTGACTTTAGTTGGCTTCTTTTCCTGTGTAGTGGAAGGGGAAGCTACAGGAGGCGAAGTCCAATGAGGTCACCTTCGCCTAGAGGCCCTAGACGCCGCCATCGCTGTCAGTTCATGTTTTAAACCTGTTCAATTTGTTGATACTTTGCGGATATGTATTGCTTATGGAGCTCTATATGACCCTTTCCCCTGATAAATTTTTGCCATGTTCTCTGTGACAGCTTACTCTGGCTCACCCTCCCCATCAAGAAGTGATTTAAGGTCTGGTTTCATTTCTTTAAAAATAGGCCTAATTGCGTAACTTTTACTTACGGTTCAGGATTCCCTGGCTTTCATTTCTGCTACACAAACTTCTTTGTGCTTTTTTGTGGAGGTTTCGTTTTAGTTCCATAAGTTTGCTTTCCCCTCTTTTTTTGTTGTTTTTGATCATACGATACTTTTTTCAGTTTTATGTGGAGGTTTTATTTTAATTCAATAAATGTATGCTTTTCCCGTCTGTCTTTGGGAAACGAGGTTCCTGTCGTGTCCAAAGTGCCCAATCTGAGCCGTCCGTTCGGCAATCAATGGTTCATAGTATTTTACATGTAAGGTAAGCATCTTACGTGTAAGATGTAAGATAATATTTGAAATCAGGACCATTGAAAACACTTCTGAACATCTCAGATTGAGCACTATAGGGGTGCAGAGGCACTGCAGGGACCCTGGTTCTACACCCCTGTAGTGCCCAATGGCAATCGTTGGTCCAGATTGTTTTACATGTAAGGTAAGCATCTTACATGTGAGATAATATTTGAAATGTGGACCATTGAGAACACTTTTGAACGGCTCATATTTAGCACTACAGGGGTAAAGTGCCCTTTGGTTCCCTTCTTTTTGCTGTTCGTACTTATACCATGTCTACCAAAAATATAAACTTACTACCTTGGTATATTGATGAGTTAAAGCATATATGTCCCAATTTTGCAAACTATAATCACTGTTAGTCAATAACCACTATGTTTGCGGGTATAAATTCCCAGGAAGAGTGGTACGGTCACCCCCATGTTTGATACGGTTTTATTGTAAAAAATGATTTTTGCCTTATAGTTTATATAGTTTGTTTTTGTGACTTTGTTTATTTTGTTTTGTCCCTCTGCATGATTTGTCTTCCTTCTCTCCTGATTTCTCCCGTTTATTTATCGTGTTGTGTTTTGAAAGGGATGGTATTTATATAATATGAGAAGGTTCTAGTGTTATTCTGTAAATACTATTTTTACCTCTTTCCATTTGCGGCTGTTATTCTGTTCCGACTCTTGTGACATTGTTCCTGTATCTTAATTGCAATATGCTTGTTCTAATATTGGTGCCCTATTTTCTTATTCTTTTAGTTTTATACAAGTCCGTCTCTCTCTCTCTCTCTCTCTCTCTCTCTCTCTGTTTCTTTTTTGTTTTTTGCTTTTGCCCTGTCCTTGCTGTGATTACCACCCTATACACATATACTGTTCTTAAGAGTTGCTGTACATGTTCCAGTGGATTTGAATGATATCTTTCAGTAACCTTGTTGGTGCAGATTCTAAGTGAAAAAGAGAGACATAAAGAATTCGGAATTAATAAAGACAGAGACAAAGATCATAAAGCCACGTGTGCTTGCTTACCTTTCCATCAAAGCCTCTCCCGAAGTTTCATTTCTAAATTCACCTGCATCAACAATAACCTACAATTTGCATGGGCCTTTCCTGTTTCATGCCTCGTGGCTTCTAAAGCTTCGACCATCTAATGCAACCAACTAGTTTTGTTCGTGGTTTGTTAAATGATTACAATCACACAAGAACTTCATTTTCTTTCTTGTTTAATTTGTTAGTTTGATATTTTGGTGTTGCATACTATCCAGTTAAAGAAAGAACATAGAGGTTGTAGTTGGCCAAAGAAAGAATCTTCTTCAAATATGGGAACTGTTAGACGTACAGTGGGTTGTTCAAGAAAAGATAGTGTGTTGTAAAAAGTTGCACAAGAGAGCTGTGAAGTTATCTGATGCTGATCAGCCAGTACCCCATTTTAAAGCCTTAAAGTGTGTTTCGATCAAAGTATCATGTTTTTGTGCGGAAAACTCATAAAGGTTCAGGTAAAGGTCAATTTCAATTGCTTGGCTTTTGAGGGACGTTTATGTAAATTCTCTTAATTCAAGCAACTTATGCAGTTTCTATTTTCCTGATCAAGCGTGTGCTAAATTTGTTTTCTTGGAGTATTTTATTTCTAGACTTGTGACAAGTGTCTCTATTATGGAAGCTGCACTTATGCTTCTAGTTGGTCTTTTATTTCCAGTTAGCTTACATCAATGAGGTTTATTTTCTCAATACTATCTAGTTGATTTGTGTGTATTCTTCCCTTGTTCATTGGTGCAGGGATCGCAGGGCAAGGGATGATGATTACTCTCCACGCAGATCTAGATCTGTTTCGAAATCAGTTTCGCCACGTGGTGGGAGAAATAATAGGTCAAACATGAAGTCCCCAAGGCGTTCTAGATCCATTTCCAGGTCTCTTTCTCCGCGCGAGAAGAGAAATTACAGATCTGACGTCAGGTCCCCAAGCCCTAGAGAGAATGGTAAGAATCAACATGATGAGAGGTACGATGAACATAGCAGGTCACAGAGTCCAAGGGGAAAGGTGCGGAACCCCTCGAGGTCTCCTTCCCGATCATTAAGGTATTTACCATTTCCAAATCATCTCTTGTATAGATGATAGTAATAAGACATTCAACTCATTCACCCAAGTGCGATGGAAATTGTGTACTCATATTTTGCCGGTCTTTCTTGGAACCTCAAGGTTTTGATCTGCATATGGGGCTTGTGTAATGTATTTATTTTCCTGGTTCAGAGATGCAAACTTGTTCTATAAATGGTTTATAAATTTGATGTCATGGTCGTCAGGCTTAAGCACAAAAATACCAGCAGTCAAGAATCGAGAGTTAAGTAACTGTGGCTTGGTGTTCATGGTACTGTTGCCTTAAGCTAAAAATGTGCCAAGTTTATTTCAACAAATTGCCCAAAAAGAAATGGATTCTTTATATTTTTGAAGAAAATTTATATCTCAGACAAATTGCCCCAAAAGAAGTGGATTCTTTGTATATTTGTTGAAAATTATTTTTATACTATATTATAGGTATTTACATACATTTATGAAAATAAAAATCTGTATAGACTTACATACATTTATGAAAATAAAAATCTGTATAGACTCTATTCCTTGAGGCTTCCATTGAGCTTGAATTTTGAAGGCATAGTGTGTCACAATGTCATCCGAAATTGACCTCTCTATTATGTCCTGCTATTCCTCTTTAGGCTGCTGTAAGGTAGATGGCAACGCTAAAGTTCTAACTGAGGGTCTCCTTTCCTATTTAATCCCTACTTTTTGAGTTTTCAGATTAGTTTGGCGGACTTGCATATGTACACACGTCTGTTATCTTGATTATCTGTTGTGCTTCATGGCTTTGTCCGTGGATTGACATGGGTGACCTCTCCTGTGGTCGATACCGTCTATACATGTATTAGCCATGCACATTGAGCGTGCCTCCCAGTTGGTGCTGAGGGTATATGTCGTTCTAGCGTAGTAGATTAGAGAATTTCTGTACTCCCTAATTCTTTTGTTTTTCTGTGCAGTCCTCGCTGATGAGTGTTCGACTTGCATTGCTGTTGTCCTATGGCCCTGTCCTTCCAGAGTGTGCTCCTAAAGCTAGATGACTACCTTATTTGTAGAACTTTTAAGAGGGTGTTTAGTTGACTTTAACGACGTTATTCCGTTTTTTCTTTGTTGAACTAACCCTTGTTATGCTTCAAGGAGTTTATGGTTATCGTATTCAGCAGTTTGTATGGTTGAATTTGTTGTTATGGTTCCTGTCTACTCTAAGGCAAGCTGCTTCTAATTATGCAAAATGCATATTGATCCATATCTAGTTCGTCGAGTTCACGGGGATTCACTTTGCAATCCATACCAGCATTCTGGCACGTTTTGTGCTGGTTCTCTCTAATTTTATTTTGCAGTTATAATTTTTTTCGAAACTGCAGTTATGCAAATGAGTTCGCAGTACTGTGTTTCAAAATCTGATGTCAAGCCTGTAAAAGAATGGACCGGTCTTCGCAATCTGAGAACTTTATGCAACGAAAATGCAACACGGCCCTAGACAACATAAATCAGTGTACATTTAAAAATTCTCAGTGATTGTTACTAAAAACAGTTCATTTTTGCTACGTTTTCACTCCATGTCATTCTCATTCATTTCCTACGTATTTACTTTAATTTTCTTCTCTCCACGAATTCCAAATCCAAATGGGCAGCAATATACCAATGAGCAATACAACCTAAAAATGCATCGAGATGAAAGAAATGCAGTATTTATCGATTTTTGTGATGGGAAATAAATGTTGTCTTGAAAGCATTTCTCAAGAACAATTTGTGCCAATAAGGACGGCGGTTCAGTTAAAAACGCATGCAAAAAAGTGAACAATTGTTCATTACAATTTGGCCAAAATTATTATGCGCAACAGATTTTGGGTGGCATCTTCCAGTCACTCCAAAGGACATGCTTTCTCAAACTCTTTCTGCTCTTTGCGACACAGTTCAAACTCATTTGTATGGTAGTACATACAACCAGCGTAAGCGTCCATCTCCTTTGTGCACCTTTGATGGAGATCTTTCAACCTGCGCGACCAAATTTCATATAATTGAGAAATGTCCAAAGTAGAACACAAGCTTTGTGCCAACTTGGTTGTATAAATCTGTTCATGTTGTGTAACTGACAAAATGTTCAGTTCTTTAGTAATTACAGCCTAGCATACAAATGCAGTTTGACTATAAGTTCTTCGACTACCAAGCAAAAATAGTCGGACGAGATAAGTACAAATATAGTCCACCATACATGAGGCAACTCATGAGAGTAAAGCAGATGGCAGGAAAACTGAAACTACGATGCAAAATTGAAACCTTCACTTTGGCAAAGTGGGAAAAGAGCTAATCATGGGAGGTAAGCTTGATGATGTAAGCCTAGTACCAAAAATATTATACCAAACTTCTGATAGAACGGTTCAATCTCCCGTTAGTCCCAAAAAAGTGAAAGCGCAAATGGTACACTAGACAAATCCTGATCAAGTTTGCTATGTTTAACACCCCTGTTTGTTGAAGGGATAAGGACGGGAGGGGGAGAAGGAAGAGCGCGAAGGGGGGATCAAGTCCCCTTCCAAGGTTCTTAGTTTATCTCACCCCCCCACCTTAGGATTAGCTTATCCGGGAGGGGAAAAATACCTATTTACCCCTCAAACCTTTTTTGTATTCCCAATCCAATGATTTAATGAGGGTAATCAAGTAGTAATTTTCACATTATCCCCCCATATTCAGGGCCGGCCCCAATGTTTGGGTTGCCCAAGTCAGACCCCGAGCTTGGCTGCAGGTTGCTCACCTACTATCAAGTCATAAACATAAAAAACAAGTCCAAAAAAAAAAAAAAACAAAGTTGCACAGAAACCTCACTGGTTCTATTATAAAGCATACCAACTGCTCTTATGCCTATTGCATCTTTCGTTGCTAGACTTTTCTATTATGAGATCGGAATTTTGTTTTCGAAAACCTCAATCTGTCTTTTAATTTTTTTGAGGATCTGCTACCACCACCGCCACTATTATTGCTATACCTTTGGGTATGTTCTTCTTGTGCCGTTCCCGGTCTTAATCCAAGGGAAACGGGGGCGATCACACCCCCCAAAATTGAGAATGTTTTATGTTGTACAAACAATTAGCAAACTATAAGGTTTCATACATTAAAATTAGTAATTGGAATTCTGGTCTTCTGAATAATACAATGAAGAACAATCAATTTCAATTAATTTTAGATTTGCAAAATCCAAAGAATGAAAATCTGAGGGTCCAAGGGGAAAAAACCCCATAAGTGGCATGAAGGAGAACCCAATCTCAATATGTAGATTAGATGAAATCTTGAGGGATGGAGTTAGATCGGCTACTTGAATGGAAAGAACAAAACTTCCATTAATTTATTGTAGATTGTGTTTGTGTGGGTATTTTGTGAGAGAGAGTAGGGGGCAAAACTTCCATTAATTTATTGTAGATTGTGTTTGTGTGGGTATTTTGTGAGAGAGAGTGTGTGTGTGTGTGTGGGGGGGGGCAAAAACAGCACATGTGGAAAGAAAGCCTATATATATATATAAAGTATATCTATGACATTTGGATTTTTCCAAAACCAGTTGTTTCTGGGTCCGAGAGATGGATCAAATGACTAAATGTACGAAACCCATTTTCAAAATTCAAACTTAAAGGCCAAATCTAAAGGAACTATTTGAAAATTTTCTTCACTAATTTGTCGCCAAAACCCTCACTCCACTCATTTCCTTCCTAGACCGACTCTCAAGTATTCATAGAACAATTATTTTCTAGTACGGAGGCTTAATCTAGTATAAGTAAAAAAAATTAAAATGAAGACGAAGGGACACCCTTGACTCAAACCTGCACCTGCACAATGAATAGACAATGTCTTACCGCTGGAGGCAAAGTTCATCGCTGTTTTCATGTGCTAACTTAAGTATTCATTACATACTTGGTTATTAATTTTATTTCTTGTTTGGGTTGCCCCATGATGGGGGTTGCCCAAGCCCGAAATCTTGTTGGGCTTTCCCAAGGGTCGGCCCTACACATATCAACTACTACTCAAACCAAGTATAAGCTAACCCCCCCTCCTTAACTAATCCCCCTTATAACATATCCACCCTCCTATCCACCCTAATTCCTTATCCACCTAAAACCTTATCGGTCCGCTACGGCAATTGATACCCCTCCTCTTCTTTCCAAGGCGCTTCCACTTAACCTTACCACTGCCCCGACCAGCATCTAGAACTTCATTAGGTCATAAAGTGAATAGAGCCGGTTACACAAGCAGAGAGAGAGAGAGAGAGAGAGAGAGAGAGAGAGAGAGAGAGAGAGAGAGAGAGAGAGAGAGAGTCACCGTAGTACAGATGTCCAATGGATGATTGAAGTCCAGGAGCAGAATTGAAGTCGCTAGGAGAAGATGATGAGGCCTATTGATGCCCTCAGCCAAGCCTATGATCGAGTGAAGAAGAACCAATATGGCTAGGTCTTGAGTGGATGCCCAAGTGCCCATGTCAGAGGCCAAGGCACTGCATTTGCCTGAACTTTTCCCAGAATGTTTTAACCATCGGAAAGTGCACAAGACGCCTAGGAAATGAAGTGGTGGCCACATCGGCCATACACCACATCAGGGGATGACATGTGGAGGCATATGGTGACAAGGAGATGACATGGTTAACTGTGTAAAGGTGGGATAACCTGCATAGTCTCTCCACTAGCTGGGACGATGGGATTTCAGCCTTACCATATCGACCTCCAAGAATACTGGTGATTTGATCCTATTAAGTTGAATATACTGATATCTTTTGGACAGATGTCGGTATGCCAAAAAAAAAAACTCACCAGTTTTATACCAGTTACACTTGACTTCAAAGTGTTTATTCTTCTTGGCAATGCTAATGAAGTGAAGGAGATATGAAATAAATAATCACACTGCTTCCGAATTCAAGCATAATCCCCCAAAAATTTCATGGAGAGTCTATGTTGAGTAGTCATACCAGCATAAAGTGAACTTATAGCACAAGTTAGATTGGTATTGCAAAAGGGCTCAACTAGGACCAGATGCATAGTCTGGTTGGTGGGAAGGTTTCATTTTACAGACTCAGCAATGTAAAGAAAGGCTGAGACTTGCTGGAACCACAAGTCAAAGACCTAGAGTTTAGATCGTGCTGCTTACTGGTCTGATAACTAAACATAAAAAAAAAAAAAATACAATGCATCTGTACTGTAGAAATAGGAGAGATTGAACGACATATGGATATCCCTAAGGTTAGTGAGAAGGGACACTAGGAGTCTCAAACAATTGGACCATCTTGGATTACAACAAGATAACTAGAGAAAGAAGCAATAAAATTGGAAGATGGGGTCATCAGCATACCAGTTCACTTCATCCTATAATATATTTAGTCACTCACTAAATTACCATTGAAAAGTTCCACTTTTTTAAGTCTAAAAGCTTGTATTACAGATTGTGCCAAGGCGACACCACCCACGAAAAAGAGAAAAACGAACTAGAAAGGGAACCAAGAAAAGAAAACAGTTAGAAAACAAGAAAACAACAAAGCTTATATCTTGACAAGAGCTGACTCCACAGGTTTTACTATCACAAGTAGTCGAACACTGCAATCTCTTCAAATTTCTATCCTTTTTTATCCTCCCCACACCCTGATAAGCCCAACAAATTCGTCATTACGACACTGCAAGGACAATGTCCAACCTCAAAAAACTAGGTCAAATTCGCATTCATTTTCTAGTAATGAAGGGAGGGGAGGGGAGGGGTATCAAGTATGCCAAAACTGACTTTAGAGGTGGTAATCTAAAAAGCCGTGGCTTTCTTGGAGATCATGGAAAACGATGCCCTCGACAGAACTCAATGGAGACAAAGGAGCCAACCCCAATTGATCAGGACTTAAAAGGTTCGGATCTTATCGGTCGAGTTTAGAAACTGCTGGAAGGCAGGCAGGGCCATTTTCAACCTTTTACATCCCTTTCTTCTCCATTACCACTAAATCTAGACTCTCTTCTATCAACATGGAATTCAGAGATCGAAAACCCCCAACATTGATTGATTACTATATGAAAATTCCAACAACAATTCTATTGAGTTCTAACGAATAGCTGAAAAATATAGATGTGCACACTCATAATTAGCGTAAACTAAAGTGTAAGCGTAAATACAAATATGCATATGTATAGTGGCTTACAGGCTAAGGACGCAGCGAGTGACTTGCTGGCCTTTGTCGAGGCATTTCTCAGGGTTAGGGTCTTCTTTCTTGCACTTGAGAAAAGCAACGTTTTCTGCTCTGCATCTGGTCGCTATATGCTTGGCCGACGCCATTAGAACAGCCGACGTCGGGATCGGTTCTCCCTCCGGATCCACTGCGCTCGACGACATCTTAAACTCCGATCAATCGATTTCAAACCCTGCTCAATCAGAAAAACCCCAACTTTCAGCACGAATTTCCAGAAGTTATGACTTCTAAACTTCTAATTATTGAGAAAATGCTCCGTACCTCTCTCTCTCTCTCTCTCGATTGGAGTTGCGAATGTGACGAAAAGGAAGGAACATTTGGATTGAGAAAATATATAGTAGAAAATTACTCCCTCCGTCTCAATTTAAATATCCTCTACGGAAAATCGAATATTTAAATAAGTTCAAATTTTTGCTCTAAATTTTCAAAAGTAACCTTAAAAACTGTGAAGTCAATTAAATGTATTTACATTGTTTATATCCTTTAATATGGATCTAAAAAAATATGTCATATGGATCTTATTTGATAGATTTCAATTAATTCTATTATACAAAAATTTCAAAATCATGAAAAATATTATATGTTAGAAAGACATTGTCAATTTAAGAATGATATGAATATAAAAAATTGTCAAATCAATGAGTACTTTTTAGGGGTAAAATTGAAAGTTTGGTATGTTTTGATAGTTATTTATAGAAAATGGACACTTATTTTGGGACATCCCAAAATAGAAATGTGAACATTTAAAATGAGACAGAGGGAGTAGTTAATTTTCCTTTTCTTTCTCTTTTTTTCCCAAAAGTTACAAAACAAGTGCATCAAGAAATCATTACCAGATAACTACTCCACTTAACTGGTAAATGAGTGCTCTATACAATTATGCAATTTTTTTTTAAAAAATTGGGTGGGTAAATTCGGCAACTCAAATAATTGATGTTTCTCACACTTCCTTCCTCACGAAATCTCACCAAAACTAGTGAGAAACAACATGGGTTAACTGGTTAAGGGCTCCTCACTCACACCGATTCTCATCCTCTCACAAGTCAAAACTTCTTTGCGTTGGTTAGTAAGTTTTCCTCCAAAACAAGGGCTAAAATGACATATTTGTAAACAATACTAAGAAAGTAAAAAGGAGGTGTTAAAGAAAAATAATACTATGGATTTGTGTTTTACTTCATCTAGGTAAGAAAAAAGATAAACTCACAAAATGGATAGACAAAATGATATGTCATTGGGGATGAATTTTTGGTATTTTTAATCAACTTTTGAGTTTAGGTAGAAAAAATAGTAAGGAGTGGAGAGCTCCGTAAATTGTGACTCAAGTTGAGTTGAAAATGAATCAAATCGGAAACTGTTCGAGACTCGACTCGGTAAAAGTTTGTGAATTTTACTATTCGAATTGGATCTGGGCCTCAATTTGAGTTTAATAAATGAGCCAAATCTGAGCTTGACATTTTTCGCCTTGATTAAGTTCACAAACCTCAAATATATGTAGACGATGAAAATTATATTTAAACTTGGACTTGTATAAACTTTGTATACATATATAAACTTATATTTGGACATAACGAAAAATTTATTACTTGTACTTTAATTTTGCATATGCATTAATTTATATATGTGTACTTTGCATATACTTTAATTTATATGTGTATTTTGCATATACTTTAATTTATATATGTGTATTTTGGATAATGTTGTAATGTAATCAACTTACATAAAAGTTCCTTAGACAGTACGGTATTTTTGGCTCGTGGATCAACTCAAGTTTATGTTAGCTCGGCTCATCAAATTTAAATAGACTTGAGCTCGAGCTTAAATTCACTAAATACTAGTACTAGTTTTCTTGTTATTGTGCCTGTGTTTTTTAGTTTTAATGAAATTCTTTTTATTTCTCCAAAAACAAAGGAACTTGATTATTTTAAGGGCAAATTTCACTTATCCCCCTTTGATTTGGGTCATCCCACATGGGTCACTTTGTTGCATTCACACCTCTTGTGGTTTTTACAAAATATTGCATCTGTATCCATTTCTGACCATGTTAATGGAGGTATATTAAAATTTTAATCCGCTATATTAAAAATTTAATTCGAGTTGTTCATAATGCATTAATCAAAGAATAGAGCATCTCCGTAAAAAATCATGTCGATCAGATAATCAATAACTCAGTAATTGCATTCGTTTTAAAATGAATGGTCAATTGAGACTTCAAAATTTACTCCGTAATACTAAATTATATTCGACGAGGAGGTTTGCAATTTCCAATGGACTTGGATTTTTGGATGGATGTAGATTTGTAGTACTTGTCAAGCTTTATAAGATGAACGGTTCGAATTCAATGTTTTTGTACAAGGGATGGAATATTCAGATATACGGAAGAGGAAGGGGAAAAAAAAAGAAAAAAAGAAAAGAAGATCAAGTGCATACGTAGGACTTTTGGTCATTTCTTAACGGTGCAAGTATTATTAGTGTTATTTGGGTGCATCTGCACAAATTTACAAAAGTACAGGGATGTAGATGCAACAAAGTGAACCGCACGACCCAAATCAGTTCTCCCTTTTCATAAACCTCTGGCGATTCATTTCCCCCACAAACTGGCACTAGGGTTTTGACGAGCGACTCTGAAGATCGAAAGGTAAGTGGAAAACTTCTTTCAATTCTTTTGATTCGTCGAACAATACATGTACACACACACACACACGAATCTTTTGTATTCCGCAAAAAATGTGCAGGTATCTGCTTTACAAATGCTATATACACATGGACATAGTTGTAGCTGTATATACATACATCTTTATATATACATCATCTCTGTATATATCCTTTTTTTTTTAAATTGGAAGTGAAGAAGGTTTATTTTTTTCTTTCTTCTTTCTGTTTTCTCTTGGGTAATTGTATTAGTGGAAAGAAGTTAGCTGGACTGGTATCTGTTGGTAATTTGGTTAATTTGGCAAAAAGGAATTGAAAAAAATGGACCATACCCATTGATTCGTGTGAATAGAATTTAGAGATGTTCTGTTATGGATTTTTTTAAGGACTACTTTTTGTTCTAGTTGATCTTCAGTCAAAGGATCCGAAAAATCATCCTTTTCTGGAAGTCTTTTCTAAAAAATTCTCTTTGAGTGAATTCGTGATTTAACTTACTGTGATTGGCCTTGTCCTAGTTTGGGAAAAGAATAAGTGGCTGATGATTTGATGGGCTTCGCTAGAAGGCTTCAATCCTAGTTATTAATTGTGTTTAGTTAGTAAACAACACTCAGAATAAGTGGCTGATGTTCAGTGTCATGTTTCATCTATTTGTGTGAGAAGGGTTTTATTGGCCTTTTCTCTACTTGGTTGAATTTATTAGGTAACGGTAAGCTTGCAAAAGGCCAGTTCTTATTTTAGGGATGGCAATTTACCCCGTACTGATGGGTACTTGAACTGATCCCTTTTTTTTTCCCTCGAAACTGTAACCGATTTTTTTCCTCACAGGCATGGTTATGGTAGAGGCCAAGGAATACCCGATTGGTGTCCAGTCCAAGTATGGTATCAGTCATTCCCGAACCAATAACCGGACTGTAACTGAACAAATACAAACTTTCAAATAGTCAGAGCTCAATATCTGTCTGCATTTTTTGGGCATTTTACTTCTCATTTAGGATTACCAAGATGGGCTATTTCATTCTTATCTTACTTTAGCAAACATAGGATAACAAATCCTAGTATGTGATTATATGCCTTGTCCTTCCCGTGAAAGTACACACCGATTAACTCCTCGTGTTTCAATGAACGGCCATAGCAACTGGAGACTTCTCTGCCTATGCTTATGGCATTCTGAATGATTACTATCATTCAACGAAAGAAAATTCAAAACTAGAAAGAAAAAAGCACAAATTTTCTTGGGACATTTTAAAAGAAAGACTGATCCATATTGTTGTTCATTTTCTTGATGCTGCTTGGTTTAGTTTTCTGAATAGATATGCGTAATTCGGGCAGGCAGGGCTGTAAATGAATTGAGCCATTTGCGAACTGTTTGAGGCTCAGTTCGGTAGGAACTCGTTTGAGTTCGATTTGTCTTTAAACGAGCCGAACCTGAACTTCAATTTTAGGCTCGTTCAATAAATGAGCCGAACCTGAGCCAAATAGGATTCGACTTAGTTTTTTTTTTTTGTGTGAAAGAAGTCAAGATATCATATAAACGCCATCCGGCACCGATTACAGCAAAAGATAGGAATGAAGCCCAAACCACTAACAAGTGAAACGAGAACGGCATAAGGCTGACTGGACCACCGACTCATAAACACACCTGCCGAAGCAGACCCGACACCTAGGGGACGGAATGATGAATCCGTTTCAAATGGAGATGGTAGAGAACACAAATAATTCCCAGCTCAAACCAACAAATACAGCATAAAGTAATCAGTAGAGAAAAACAAGAAAAACAAACTAAATGAAACTAAGCTGACTAAACAAAACCCAAAGGAACTGTGTAGCCAAGGCCCTCTGAGTTGACTCACTGATTACCACTGAGTTGCACCAAAAAACCACTGAATACAAAACCCAGAAGCACTGGTACACAGCCGAGATCCATTGAGTCGTCCCACCGAGTTCCAACGTAATGCACCGAGTCCAACCGAGTTCAGTGAATAGTCACATCCCCGGACAAAGTAAGCTTCCATAGCCGCCGCCCGTTGCATCAGGAAGCTTTATTAACCCCGGGGGGGGGGGGGGGGGGGGGGGGGGCGTAACACCCAAGATCTACCCATTGTCGGAGGAGGGAGGAGGGAGGTGGAGGAGAGGGATAGGAGGAGGCGGTGGGAGGGGGGCGGAGTGGAGATGGGGAAAACGGAGGAGTGAAGGAGCGAGTTTGGTTAGAGGCGGTGGGGTGGGGGGGAGAAAGGCGACGGCTCTAGGCAGTAGTAGGCCTTTTTTTTTGCACGGATTCGACGTAGTTAGGCTCGCGAACTTGAGGTTAAAATGTAATTAAGAATTCTTTTGTATTCTATTGATAAATATTATATATTTTAGGGTATATGTATAATTTAGTATCTTTTTACCCCTCATTTAGATAGGAATCATTCGACCAGTTCCTTTCGACTTGTGCATTTTTGTTGCAGATAACTAGTTTCGAGCCTAAATCAATCCAAATTTCGGCTCGTTTGAGTTTAACAAGCCTTGGCAAGCTGAGCCTGAGCTTTGACAATTTCGTACGAGCTGAACTTGAGCTCAATAGTTTGGACTCGAATCGAGCCCGAGCCGAACGAGCCATACCAATACCTTAATGAATTGATACCAAACCTAAGAGGGTTCGGCTCGATTTGGCTCGTTTACACCCCTTGGCGGGCAGCTTCGATTTTGGTAAAGTGAAGCTGTGGGTATCTGGTGGGTTTTAGGAGCATCCAAACCCTGTTGGGTATGGTTATGGTACAACTTGTACTACCTCTGGCGGTTATTGGGGTGGATTCTGGTTCGTTAAATTTTTTGGGTATTGGGTACAGTTATCCCAATATCCTTGCCATCCGTAGTTCTTGTGTGAGTCTACAGTCTACAACATGGGATTCCTGTAAAGAAAATCTTGTTGAAATGCTTTCTACTTTTATATTTTTTGATAGAAAACTCTTGAACTATTGGTATTGTATGATGACTGACAACTTTGAATTGAAGTTTATGTCTAGTTTACTGACAGTAAATAGACATTTGGCAAAATTTTGATCTTATGATGCCATGGTAAATCGTCATTCGTGTACTTGGTTTGTTGTCCTTTACACCTATGTTGCATCCGATTGTTTAATAGATTTGTAGTCATGTAAGAATCTCCATATGATGTCATTTATTAGTGGCTGATGCTAATTACTTGATACGAGACGATATCAATTTTGTAGAACACCCATCGCACATGCCCAACGCTATTGCATAAATGAAAAGCCAGAAAAATATATCCCTTTCTGTGCTCAAGCAGAGTATATGAAGTCTCCTGGTCCATTAACCTTTTGTATCTGATCTTGCAAAATAACCCTTGGAAGAGTTTAGGCTCAACTGTGCTTGGGGGTGTTTAATCTTGTTGTTAAATACCTGCTGTGTTTGTGGTAAAGTATACAGTTTCTCACATTTCATATCGTTGGCTGCGTGTATCCTTTTGTACTGACTCCTCTCTTTCTTATTCAAATTAAGAAAATGGGTCAGAGGAGTTCCGGATAGCCCCTACCCTAGGGGAGGCCTTGGCTCATCCAAAGGCTTGTTCTTTCCTAGGGTGCTGTGTGCCCAGAGCTAGCGAAATGCCCTATGTTACGTCCTAACTGGATGTCTCATAGCGAGATATGATCCAACTCCCCTGGTTAGAAGAAACCTCTAGATTGGCTGATCTGGAACTATTATCATGTGTTTCTTTTAATTGTCTCTCCACCTTGATTGCTAGCTTGAAAACAGAATATTAAGTCCAATAGGGCTGCAATTGAACCACATCACTGATTTAATTAACCCTTGGAAGAGTTTAGGGTTAACTGTGCTTGGGTGTTTAATCTTCTTGTTAAATCTGCAATGTTTGTGGTATACAGTTTCCTGCAGCTTGGAGATACCTTCCCACTAGGATAGGAAGTCAAAGCTAGCTCCTAAGATAGATAAAAGGTTGGCCCTAAGGTAGATTCCTTAAAGTTGTGGCCTAGCTACCTGAGAGAAAATATACCAGTCTGATAGAAACCTAGCACTACTGGAAAGATATTGATTCTAAGCCCGACAGGTTGCTTAGCTGCACGGATTGCATCTTTGCCTTCAAAGTGAAGTGAATTTCGCATTTCATATTGTTGGCTATGTGTATCCTTTTGTTCTTGACTCGTTTGCTCTCTTTCTTATTCAAATCAAGAAAATGGGTCAGAAGAAGAAGACTGCTTCGCTGTTCATCAGGCTTGTTTCTGCTGCTGGAACTGGATTCTTCTATGTGAAGAGGAAGAACCCTAAGAAGATCCAGACAAAGCTCGAGTTCCGGAAGTACGACCCGCGAGTGAATCGCCATGTTCTCTTTACCGAGGCAAAGATGAAGTAACTGAGAAATAAGGCATCATTAGATCTGTCTGCACGTATCTTCTATCTTGGATCAGTATGGCGTTTCTGCTATTACTTGTATCCAATATGTCAATTACCATTTACTAGGTGCAAAAGACATATTTAGGTGTATTGTTTGCAGTGTGGTAACTTTTGTTTTATTTATTGGAAGTGCCAGACTTTGTTCACAGGAATACATTATTCGCAATATGGTTTGAATCGATACACCAAGCTATCGATTTGGGTATTGAAAAGCCACCGAAGTGAGATGTTTGGGAGACTATGTCGATTTAGATATTGAAGCCTTTTCAGGAGAGTAATAAGATTACATGAACCGCAATTCTTTTACGGAAGTATTATAGACTTCAATTTTGGTACGATATACGATCATTATTGTTCAATGATATGAAGTAGAGAATCTTGTAATGGTAGAATGTCGTCTGTAAATCTTTTCATATCAGATTTCTCTCAATTTGATTTCGAAAATAATAGTAAAATTTTTATCATCTTTTTTTGGATATGTCATATATTCTTGTTCCTATGAATTTTCGTTCATGCATGAATAATAAATATGAAAAATTAAATAATGAAGTAGAGGGTGATGGAGACACAAAAAAATCTTACATATAATAATCCTAAAGATCTTAACAGGTTATTTGAATCTTTTCGGTTTTTCCCTCTGAAGGGCATTCTTTATTGGATTACCTGATCTTCAATTTCTCACCTAAGACAAGCTTCTTATTGATCTATATTTATAATAACAAGTGTTAATAGATATTGGCTATTTGCTTGGCTAGGTTGTGTGTATCAATCTTTCTCGAGACTCCGCATATGCAGAAATTTTGTGAGTTGTTTACGCTTTTATTTTATTTTATCCAAAGGTGTAATATACTATGTTTGAACATATATCCGTGACCGAATTGGTGTGATTCATGATCCTATTTGATTCACAATCGGAAGAAAGACCCTCTTGATTCTAAATTCAACCCACGGTTTGAAAATGACAACTCTGGTGCCAAACATGATATTTTGACAACCATTTTACAACTATTTTGGAGATGCCTTGCCCCCTTTTGGTTGTGTTTGGATCAATGATATTTACATACTTATTTATGAACACAGGAAAAAAGGAAGGGTTTTGTTTGGATCTTCGATTTATAAATGGAATAAAAAAGGAAGAGGAAGAGGCCGGAAAAACAATTGTGTATGTTAAAAAAAATTTGAATATCATTTGTCTTCACTAAATTCAAGATCCAAACACAGTCTTACATACAATAAGTTTGAGGATGGATATAAAAAATCAAATTGTAGTAGTAACTTTTATGAAGTTCTATTTGTCACACCCCAAAACGGGAAGTGACCGACCGTGAACCACAAGGCCAACTTATGGAACACGCAGCCTAAAATAAAATAAACTAATGGATACTAAGAGACCATTCTTTATTTCATAAATAAAATGAACTAAATTGTCTCAACCAATCATGGGGCACACCATCCCATGAACCAAACGATAAAAATGATCACCAATAATACTATAAATCCAATCCTTTACCAAAAAGGTTTAACCATGTGCGGAAGCGAAATAAATTAAATAAATAAACTACGATGCATGCAACCCTACGGAGGTCGACACAGTAGTTCCCCAAGACACCGCCAGAGTCCTCATCTAACGACTTGATTTTCCTGAAAATGGTGTTGGATTAAATCCGTCAGCTGACAAGCTCAGTGAATGGAAAAGCATGTATATTAAATAAGGTTCTAAAGCAGGAATTAAATTAAATTACCGTATGATCATAATTTGGCACACACGATGTAAAATAACACAATAATAAATCTTAATGGTGATCGCAAGATGATATCCAATAACAATGGGGAACCACAACCAAATAGTACCATGGCCAACAAAACAATAATCTCAAAATTGGATCCAATATCGAACTTAGAGTCACCAGGCGTTGGCAGACCGAGGTACTCTTCCCTAAGTCGATCCGGCGAATAGACAACCGTTGAGCAAAAGGGTCACCGGCCAAACCCGGGTCTCTTCCCTAATGGCCAGGGTCACCTATATAAAGGAATAATTTCCCTGGACTTCCAATAATAAAGGCTCCCAATAATATCCATAAAGTTCTCACCAAAAAGAACATTTTTTTATCGCGTGCCAATTTAAAGAACCAAATAAAAATAATTTGCTTTTCCAATTAACAATTCTATTTGTTTTTACAGAACAATTTAGAGGACACGGGGAAGTTTCGAAAGTATGTAGCACACTTAACCACTCACCTGGGTCCAAAAGTAACGCAACTCGAACACGCCAAAGAAAGACTAACCTGTATATAGAATAGAAATAAAACAAACGGCATGACTAGCTAATTCGAACATAAACGGTGCAAGCTAAAATGCTATATACTATTAAACCCCAAAACCCAGCCAATTGACAATTAGAACTAACTATTAGTACCTAAAATATTTTCTACGTGCACACTGCCAAATCATGTATTATGATTCCAATTTCCAAGTCTCCCAAAACAATACAGCCAAGCCTCCATTAAGAAACAAATGATGAACTTCACCACCGATTGCCGTAAGAGAAAGGTATTGTATGTGTTTACTCGGTCCAATAGCACACATGCACAGATTCGATTCTCAATTCCACATTCACTTAAATATACCCATTTACTTCTCTCTCTCTCTCTCCACAAACAAAATACCACCCAATCCATGAAACCAAAACTAGTGTCCAACCCAAAGATATGATTACTTTCTAGCGCCGTGGACCGAATGAAAAGAAATTGATGAAGAAATTTATTACCTCCGCGAATACCAAGAAGTTCGACTGCTGCTTGCTCTCTTAAAGTGTTCTCCGTCTATCTCCCTCTCTCAAACTGTTATCCGCCTATTGCACAAGAAAACCCTACTTATTGAACGTATACTTAACCCACTACCAATCCATGTTCCCCATATTATTAGGCCACATAATAAGGCTCCCTAAATTATAGCTAACCAACTAATCAAATTAACGTGATTAACAAATATATACTCCAATAGATATTTTGACTAATTAACCTAATTCTATAATATTAAGAAAAATGCTAGCTTATACACACTAAAATTACGATAGCACCAATTGTACTTGTGATGCGCGCCAAAATAATTTTACTAAGGCCGACCATAAAATTTAAATTTCAATATGAAAATAATTATTAGGAAAAGAAAATGTAGGGTGTCACACTATTGGTCGTAAATCCTTGTTTCCTTTATGTTCCACCCTTTGAGTGGTGCTAGCATTTTGGTGCATCTAATGGAAAGAATGCTTTGCTTTGTGTCGCCAAAGCTTGATTGGGGGTGCTGTAGCGAGCAATTATGGACGTTGGTTCGGCAATCAATGATTCGGACCCAGTTTTCCAAAAGATTTTAGCACCCAGGTGCTAAAATCATGATATTTCAAATCAAAAAATGAAGTGGTTCTGTGTAGGGGTGCACATACACCGGGTTGGGCCGGGTTCGGGCCGGGCTTGTACTAGATAATAACGAAATTTGTGTAGTCCCAAGCCCGGCCCATTTATAATCGGGCTTCATTTAATATGCCCAAGCCCAACCCAAATAAAAATTTAATTTCCCAAGCCCGTCCAACAAGCCCATTTATTTTTCTAAAGCATGGTATTACAAACATAAATAAATCAATCATAACGATCAAATTACAATTCCAAACCGTAATAATATACTTAAAGTTCGAAATTCTTACAATAATATTAAAAACATATGATCGTTGAATAAGAGACGAGGAGATTTTATTGAATAAGTGGAGATGAGGATATGCGCCTCTTCATCAAGATAATTTAACCCTAAGCAGCTAGGTTCCAGTGGTAACATACTAACATATGTATAGTATTAAAATAAAATATTTATTTAAATCGGGCCGGACCGAACCGGGCTGGGCCTCAAAGGAATTTCCCAAACCCAGCCCATATAGTAAATGGGCTTAAAATCTCAACCCAGCCCGGCCCTATGGGTCTAAATATTTATCCCAAGCCCTTAAAAAATCGGGCTGGATTGGGCGGGCTGGGCGGGCTACCGGGCCGGTGTGCACCCCTAGTTCTGTGTACTCCTCGTGTACTTTAATTTGGTGTAAAAAAAATTGAAAAACGATACACGGAACCATTTCATTTTTTGATTTGAAATATCATGATTTTAGCACCTGGGTTGCTAAAATCTTTTGGAAAATTGGGCCTAAATGAAATTATCCTATACATAAATGTCCAGATTAATACATAACATTTTCTTTCTATCTGAGAGGACAGAGAAATAGGAAGGGAGGGATGCTTCTTTCATTGCATTGATAGAAGTCTAACTAGAAAAAGATCTCTCTATTACTTTGAGAAGCGTCGGTCTACGTGAGAAAATGAACCTTCTTTCTTCAATTTTCGGCGAGCATTTTTGGAATGTAACATATTCTATTTGATCTCTGTGGTTGAGGCTGCATTCATTTATGAAACTTGACACGTGGGAAGGGTTTACTTTACTCTCCTAGTGGCTCGGCTTGGTCTCGCTCCCTTCCCAGTTCCCGCACTATTCCTCCCCGCTAAAAAGAGCGATTAAGAATCTCAAGAACCTTTCTGAACGTCCGTCTTCCCGAGGCCAGGGCTGGCCCACGGCATTTGAGTGCCCTAGGCCCAATCGCCACATAAACAACATAGTGGAATAATTTGTCTATTGGAACATAGAATTTCACTATGTTTTTGGTTAGCCTTCAAATTCATTTTTAAGAACATTTTTTACACTATGTTTTTGGTTGTGTAGAAGTATTTATAGGCAAGCACTTGCCTTCCAACCCATATTCTTCCAATGTGGGACAAAAGGACTTGTGTAAAGGAAGTCGCTTGTTCTCAAATCCTCAATCCCACATCGCCTATTCAAGAGAAACTAACTCAAAGAACATTATATAAACTGATAGCCCACCCCTCTACTTATTCTCTAATAATAATGGGCCAAACCATGACTCAGCTGATGGGTTTGAATTAACCTTGGGCCTCTTGGGCTTCTTGGCTCTAAAAAAAGACTCCTATTTAAACCTAGTACCAAAATATTTTTGAAGTGCCCCAAATTTTGACATATTTGGGAGTGCCCTAGGCCCAGGCCTCATAGGCCTTGGGCTTGGGCTGGCCTTGCGCGGGGCGATTTGAAAAAAGAGTTTGCTCGGCCAAGTCCCATTAATTGATCATAACGATATCGTGGAAATGCTACACGGACCATATAGGCTTGATTCAATAAAAAGAAAAAAAGAGTTCTTATGAAAATTAAATTTTTTTTACTCTTGCTAGTGAACAAAATACTCAATTCAGTGATTGTACGCAGACTCTTTTGTGGATTTATGACCACAGCCACCGTAGGTCTCGGCTACTTCGTTGTAGCCAGCTTCTTCATAAAAGACAACCGGAGACGCCAACCTCTCTAACTAACATACGATACAATTGAACTTCACGGCATGGCAAAATAAGTAAGAGCTTCGCTCGGTTGGCCTTCCTACGCTGACGAATGCCTCCTTTCTCTTCTCTGAAGTCTACAACAAAGTGGATTTATAGATTCCCCATCCATATCCAATCCCAACGAGAATAGAACCGAGTCGCTTCCGGCTTGGCTTGTAGTCGTACTTATGTAGTGGTCGGCCTTCCTACACGCACACGCCCGCCAGAATGCCTCCTTGGTTCGGGACGAAGCCAAGCCGATACATACGATAGGCGAATGAAAGACCCCCATTTCATAGCGCCTGGGGAACGTAAGTTTGATCGAGGATTGGAGAGGAGAGGTGGAAGAAAAGGCTCGGGATGGATTTAATAGTCTTTGTGCGAGCCGTATGCGGTGAGAGTCGCACGTACAGTAATGAGGGGGTTCGCATCTATACGTGTAGTGTGGTGGTTGGACCTATCCACCCTATTTGTTCCATGATCTATGGGTCTACTGGAGTTACCCACTTCGATCAATTAGCCAAGATTTTGACCGGATACGAAATCACAGGTGCTCGATCTAGTGGTATTTTTATGGGGATTCTATCTATCGCTGTAGGATCCCTATTCAAGATCACTGTTGTTCCTTTTCGGGCAGCTGTAGGACGGACGGCCGCCTACAGATGGTAGGGTAGGGTGGGTGGTACCACTCAGATTGCGAACTCATGAGTGTACCAAACTCACTACACGATCCCAGTTCCGCTGCCTGGCTGCCATCAATGATCCAAAGACAAATTACTTTCCAATCACATGTTGATGTAGATCCCACTAATCTGTCGTGGAAAGGATTTTTAAGCAATAGGATAGCTCAAATGAATTAACTAATTTCACGTTTGCAAATGAATAACTAATTTCACATTTACAAAGATGGTTAAAACGTTTCATAAAAAAAATCGACATAAGTAATTCGAGATTTACGACACTGATCGATAATTTTGTATACTATTTTGAATTTAACAAAATTTTCCCGTGTTGATACAATTTTTTTTTTCTTTTTACGGAGTTAAACCATTAGGATAATATATCCCATTCCTTTCTGTGTTAATCTATAGGAATTCCTATCGATAAAATTCTTTCTATATGTAACATTGCTCAAATAGTGTAGCTTGGCCACACTTGCCAATTAATGATACTACTATAAGACATGTATGGAAAGATTATTATGGCAGCTTAATTGCACATAAGGTTACCCCTACAATTAATACATTGGATTTGACTGACCAATTAGGAGAGGTGTCCAACCACCACAATTAAAAGGAATTGACCGATGAGTCATTCTGGATTACACTCTTTAATTTTGGTCACTTTCCTTAAAAGAGGGTGGACAAAACCCTCCCTCTTATTAGTTAAAAATGTGCAAGTCCCATAAAAAAGTGATGTCATCTCACGAAGAAGTGTATTGCACTCGTCGTACTGTCATTCTATTCACAATTCACTTGGCTAACAAAAAACAATGAAAAAGATAAAAAAGAAAACACATTTCAATGTATTGTTTACGTTTGTAATACAGTTTCACACATTATTTTACACTTTTCACATTTTTAATACACTTTTTAAACCTCAAGGTGAGTTTCTCATATGATAAAATCAACAGTTAATTTTAGTACATGAGGAAGTTACAAAAACTGACTTAAACTCAATATGTCAATGGAACTGGTTTAAGTTGACTTTTAAAGTTGATGTTTTGTGAGAGAATTATTTGTCTCATAAAACACAATAAATTAATTTTGATTTTAAGTCGGTTTCATACTTTCACTACTCAAGTAGACTATTCATGCAAACACTATCACATCTTGATAATTGCCAACCCCATTTTGTGATTTCTGCTGACGTGGACCAATAGGAATGAGCCAACCATGTGAATTCTTGGGACATTGTCTCAAGACTTTAGTAAATACTGTAAATAAATATAAAAACCCCCAAAGGACACAAGAAAGGATGTGGATAGGCCACCACCAAGTTTCCTTCTTTTTGAAAGGCGCCCTCTTTCACACCACTTCCCACTTCCCACTTCCCACTTCCCTTCACCACTCCCTCTCTCTCTCTCGCTTGATTACAAAGTCAGCACTGCAGTAGTGGGTTTTCACCCACACTGGCACAAGAAAGCTCCAGCTCCAGCTCTAGCAATAAAGGGCATCATCTCTCTCTCTCTCTCTAGCAGGTCATACCTGGTTTGCAAATCTGGGTTTTTCTTCTTTAAACCTTTTATAGCCTTTCTGGGATTCTGCAGCTGTGTCTATACAGTTCCACACACATACTATCTAAACGTATATATGATGGCTCTGTGTACGTTCTCTTTCCCTGGGCACTTCAGCCTGCCATTGACTTCAGATTTCCACAAAAATGGTCTTCTCGCTTCTCATGTGTATTGGGGAAGCGATCTCCACTCTCAATTTCAGCACAAACAACACCAGGTTTGGGATTTCTCTCTTGCATAGAAAGTAGCAGAATTTATTGATATACACAAATCAAGAATTCATATGCTTTCCGCTCAGGAAAAAGAAATTAGCTTTCTTGATGTTGTCCTTTTCTTTTTGACTCTGTGTGTTTTATGTGTTGATTTGGAATTTAGCTTTATTTGTGCGCCAATTAGGACTGACATAATCGAAGGTTGTGTCTTTTGTTTACCGGGGTTTTATTCCCCCCACAGGTTAAGAAAAGGGCTAGTGGGGTTTGTGCATCACTGTCAGAGAGAGCGGACTATCATTCACAGAGGCCACCTACGCCTCTTTTGGACACTATCAACTATCCAATCCATATGAAAAATCTGTCAATTAAGGTACGAAGTTATTTACTATAGCTTAAGGACACAAAAAGGGTCATTTGATTTCAAATCAATGCAATCATAACCCGGGTTTATGACTACAAAATGTCATTGCCACGACAATCTGGTGGATTTCTGTACCGAGATTTTGTTTGTGGATTGGTTTAGTGACCAAAATTAAACTTTTGATGCAGGAACTTAAACAACTAGCAGATGAACTAAGGTCTGATGTAATCTTTAGTGTTTCAAAGACTGGGGGTCATCTGGGTTCGAGCCTCGGTGTGGTTGAGCTCACTGTGGCTCTTCATTATGTGTTCAATGCTCCTCAGGACAGGCTATTGTGGGATGTTGGCCATCAGGTGATTGATACTTACCTTGTATGCTTGAATAGTCAAAACAGGAAAACTTTGTGGAGAGAGTAGTGCTTAATGGGATAATTTGTGCAGTCTTACCCACACAAAATCTTGACTGGAAGAAGAGATAAGATGCACACAATGAGACAGACAAATGGGCTTTCGGGCTTTACTAAGCGGTCGGAGAGCGAGTATGATTCCTTTGGCACAGGCCATAGTTCAACCACTATCTCAGCAGGCTTAGGTAATTCACTGTTCTGCTCTCTTTGAGCATATAAACTGAAGTTAGAACTAGAATCTCAACAAGATAGACTTGTTTAGACGTCAATTCTTTTACAGCGGTAGCTACTTATCACATGATTCATGCTTCTTTTGGGTGTTTCTCCTTACAGCTGTATTTTATTGGAGAAGTCAATGGTTCTTCTTTTTGATATTGGTTTTTTTACAGTCCCGAAAATGTTGGACAAACAGCGTTTTGTTGTTTGCATGTTTGTTCAATTTCTTGTTTTATATTGCTGTTACAAAAGAGGTTGGATTTTTGTTAAGTGAGATATCACTATCATGTCATGTAATGCTGTTTCTTGTTTCTAAGCTAAATGAGGCGGCTTTATTCAAATTTTTCCCATTAGTTTGATATTCGGCATGTTTTGGGTGGACAGGGATGGCTGTAGGAAGAGATTTGAATGGAAGAAAGAATCATGTAGTCGCTGTTATAGGCGACGGTGCCATGACAGCAGGTCAAGCATATGAAGCCATGAACAACGCGGGTTACCTTGACTCGGACATGATTGTTATTCTTAATGACAACAAACAAGTCTCTTTGCCCACTGCTAGTCTAGATGGGCCTATACCACCAGTAGGGGCTTTGAGCAGTGCTCTAAGTAGGTTGCAATCAAACAGGCCACTTAGAGAATTAAGAGAAGTCGCAAAGGTTAGTGTTGTTTTACTTCACTAGATAACAATGGGAAACACCTCCCTATTTGGTTGCTGTTCAGAATTGTTTTTTCAAAATGCTTTTCAGAAATCTCTTTTTGGGATCATTAACAACCATCCTTCTCCATATTAGGTTATCTAACATCATTTTGGCAGAATCGGTCAACCAAATGGTTTGTTGGATAAGCGTTCTGGAAACTAAGTCTTGAAACAACAAACATATACGGGTGCTTTCAGTGAACCTGATTCTATTGTGATTGAGATTTTTGCAGGGAGTAACCAAACAGCTTGGTGGGCCTATGCATGAACTGGCTGCAAAAGTTGACGAATATGCCCGTGGAATGATCAGTGGTTCTGGGTCGACCTTATTTGAAGAACTTGGGCTCTATTATATTGGTCCTGTGGATGGCCACAATTTAAATGACCTTATTTCGATTCTTAAAGAGGTTAAGAACACTAAAACAACTGGTCCAGTCCTCATTCACGTTGTCACTGAGAAAGGCCGAGGATACCCATATGCAGAAAAAGCAGCTGACAAGTACCACGGTACGTGCAAAAAATTTAAAACTTAAAAATCCATTGCTAAATATAGGATGGTTATGATAGCTAAAAGGTTATGTATTCCAATTGGTTTGCAGTTCATTTCAGTTGAGGAAATCCCAATGTATCATCTGAGTTTTTCAATATTTTGAGCGAATATGCTCATTGGAGTTGTCTTGTATGCCAATATAAACTCCATGTCACTATCATCTAATTTTATGTCTGTGTCAATTCGTTTGTGTGATAATTAGGTCAATCCCCATTTCACATATTTTAATTTTTGACATATTTCTGTATACTTTTCACAAGTACCTTCACACTTTCAACCTTATTGGCAGCATAGTGGACTGTTTTGTAGCTTTTTCAATTTTGAAAAATATGTGCACCTTGTTATTGCAGGAGTGGCCAAGTTTGATCCAGCAACTGGGAAACAATTCAAAGCCACTGCTAAAACTCAGGCTTACACAACCTACTTTGCAGAGGCTTTGATTGCAGAGGCAGAAGCAGACAAAGATATTGTTGCGATCCATGCTGCAATGGGTGGAGGAACAGGAATGAATCTTTTTCTTCGCCGCTTCCCAACGCGATGCTTTGATGTTGGGATAGCAGAACAGCATGCTGTAACTTTTGCTGCCGGATTGGCTTGTGAAGGCATTAAACCCTTTTGTGCAATCTACTCTTCTTTCTTGCAGAGGGCTTATGACCAGGCAAGCCAACTTCTCTTATTCTTTTAGATGAAGACCATTGAGATTTATGCTATATGAGCTCTGGTACGTGTGTCGGGTGTGGTCATGTGTCTACGCCTCAGATTTGTCTGTTTTCATGTTTCCAAGGACATGGAGATGTCTAAGTCTTTAGATTTCCATGTGCCTTTTAGTTTCTTAATAAGATAAGGTTGGATGCGATTTTCAGATAAAATGATTTGTTGTGATAATGCAGCATGAATAGCTCAAAACTAGATTTGATTGTTTACCTCTGGATTTCGACTTTGAGTTTGGGAACTTTATCGTGCTGGATCAATCTACATAGGGATTCCAAAATACATCTCTACTACCTGTAATCGATTTTGCACTCCATTTCATGAGCTACATTTAGTTAAAATACATCTCTACTACCTGTAGTAGTGTTTGCGAATTGCACAACGTATTGCTTGATTTGAAATCCTCATCTTTGATTTGAAGTCCACATATTCCAAATGAACCTAAACTTCTATGCATGGGCATGGTAAACTCAATCTCGTAGACATATTTTGTTGGATGAATATTAGCTACACAGGTACTTACATACATTTAGGGGTGGCCATGTCACATGGATTGAGATCATTAGCAAGTTATGCCCAAAATTGAGCTCTAATTTTTTCCAATTAAATTTTCTTGGTTTACACCACAGGTCGTGCATGATGTTGATTTGCAGAAGTTGCCCGTGAGATTTGCCATGGACAGAGCTGGGCTAGTTGGAGCCGATGGTCCTACACATTGTGGTTCTTTTGATGTCACTTACATGGCATGCCTACCAAACATGATAGTAATGGCTCCTTCTGATGAGGCAGAGCTTTTCCACATGGTTGCAACTGCTGCTGCCATTGATGACCGACCAAGTTGTTTCCGCTACCCGAGAGGAAATGGGGTGGGTGTCGAGCTGCCACCAGGAAACAAAGGCATTCCTCTTGAGGTATGGCTCCACCAATTTTCTGGTTGTTTTCTCCACAGGCCCTGTTTGTTTTGCACTAATAGTGAAGGGTGCAAATAAAATGATAGGATAAGTAATGCTATCGGATAAATACTGAGTAGATTAATAATGCCACATCCCCAAGGTAATGTATATCCCATGTTTTGTGGAATTTTAATCTTGACTGCAAAATTTTCAACCTAACAAACTGGGCCTAACCGACGGTCTAATGTAAGCAAACAAACTGAGCCTCAATATATGTGATATCCCATGTTTTGTGGATATCAAATCAGATGGATGTCTACATAGATGCAAAAGTTCCAACCAAATGTGTGATATGTAGTCCCTTGGATTTCTAATTCGGACAACCAAACCGGGCAATAGTGAAAGGATTTTTTTTTTTGAGAATTTGAACAAGTGAAGTTTTTATGTGTACATTTGGGACTTTTGCTACAGGTTGGGAAAGGCCGTCTATTGATAGAAGGGGAGAGAGTAGCACTGCTGGGGTATGGATCAGCTGTTCAAAGCTGTTTGGCTGCAGCTGCCTTGGCAGAAACCCGTGGTTTACGGGTGACAGTTGCAGATGCCCGCTTTTGTAAGCCATTGGACCATGCTCTTATTCGCGCCCTAGCAAAGTCACATGAGGTATTGATTACAGTAGAAGAAGGAGCAATTGGCGGGTTCGGGTCTCATGTTGCTCAGTTTATGGCCCTAGATGGACTCCTTGATGGCACAATAAAGGTATGGAATTTTGAATCCAGATTATGGTTTTTGTTTTTTTGAGCAGTCTTGTACCATGGTTCAATTTGCAGGTGAATACAAAAGTTCCTGGTTTTTGTATATGTTTGATTAAAACACGTAAACTCTATGGTAAATATTTTTTCACTACCTGTTTTCGGTTGTTACTATTTCAGCTCGAAAAGGAATATGATGTGCAAATGGTGGGTGTTTTTTTTTTTTTTTTTTTCTTTCTAAAGTCAAATCACATAATTTTGATATGAATCTGGAGAACCAGCCTGAAAACCTCAGCAACACAAGATTGTCTGGTTATTTCTTATATTACCTTTCAAAAAGGTGATGAGTTGAACTCAGCTCTAGATTGCTTATTTTGTGTATTTGAAATACATTTTGCAGTGGAGACCACTGGTTCTTCCTGATCGGTACATTGAACACGGTGCACCGGCTGACCAACTAGCAGAAGCTGGTCTTACACCATCTCACATTGCAGCAACAGTATTCAATGTACTTGGACAAACAAGAGAGGCTCTGGAAATCATGTCATAGAAGGAGATGTGGGGATGTCAGCTCTCTCAACAATGTACAAATAGGACAGTAAGAATCTGAATTTTTTTTTCGTTTTCTGTTACCGTAAAAAATTCTGTGGTAGCATATTGTAGCCTCACCGAATACATGAACATCAAATGGAAATCGCTGGATCAAAAGTGAACTGATTAAAAAAGAGTGTTCTTCATACCTTTCTATCAATTTGGGAATATAACTGAGAAACTTAGATACTCAAATGAGGAACTTCTATGCTAATATCAGATACTGCTAACAATATGGTGTCCTTCTTGGGCATAGTCAAAGGACAATAATGTTGCAATATCAGTAAGGGTGAGAAACTTGTTTACTGGAAAAAAGGGGGGAGAAACTCTCCACAAGGTGTACAAAGAGTTATACACCATAAAACTCCCTTCCGAAACCCTAACCATCTATAGTCACATCACGTACTGTGCAAGTACACATCCATAAAAAGGTTTGGTTCATCTCCAACCAAAGTTTTGGACTGCACGGGACAATCCAAATCTAGACGGTCCGTTTGCTGCAATTAATGGTAAGAGTTTAGATTTGCTACAATCCAAATCTAGACGAACCATCCAGTTAGCCTATTTGGTGGCCCTTCTGGACCCATTATGATGATATAAACAATTCATAATTTAAAGTTTGTCGATACTATCATCCACATCAAAATTAAGTTCATCGGACACCGGTTGATATAATTTCGCAATGCGTTTGAGATAAATGGGTTAAACGGCTTCCGATTCGTTGTTGTAATCTTGTTGTGTTCTCAAACAAATGTGTTCTGAAATCATATCAAACGATGTCCGATCAACTTAATTTTTGGTGAAACTATTGTTCAACAAGCTCGATTGCATAACAAAAGGGAACGGGGATATATAACACGTAAAGAACGTCATATTCAAGTGGAGCAGAAAAACATCCAAACTAAGTTGACACCCTTTGCATACGGCACAACCGAATCAACCAAATAGTAACTTGAAATAAACAACAGGAAGGAAAGGAAAACGTAGCAGTAGGCAAACAGAAAGTTATCCGATTTACTATTTCTCAAACAGGAATACTGAACCGAAAACTAATTTATGACGTGACATTTCTTCCTAATCTCCCCATGCTTTCCAGTAAGCAATTCTATGTCTCCCATCTTCATCATCGACACATTGAACTCGAAAAAGAAATCGTCGGTCGACTGCAGCTGTTTCACCATCTTCGCCGATTTTTTGTCGGTGCAGAGTGCCGCGTCGGATTGGAACAGACCCATGTGTTGGTTAAGGATAGTGAAATAGTGAGTGTCAAATGTGAGGGAGCTACGAGGGTCCATTTCTACAATTGTTGATGATTTTGTTGGATTTGGGCACTGTTTTTTCAGGGATTGGGCGTAAGTTGGGTTTAGAGAAGGGTCAAAATCACCTTTTCCTGTGAAATTGTAAAGCCTGTTTGAAAAGGTTGCACAATGGGCAACTCCAATTGTATGAGCACCTGCTTAAATGAAAATGTCGATTCAGTATGAGAAATCGGCCAAACCACAACACGCGACAAATAAATAAAGAAAGTAAACAAAGACAGAGACACAGAAGAAAAAAAAAAAGACAGAAGAAGATTTTTACGTAGTTTCCCAACTTAGTTGTTTGAGACTTTGAGTACGTCCACGACTCACATTAGTTTTCAGACCGTGAGACCAGGGGAGTGGGTTATCTCTGGACAGAGAAATGGCTTTCCAGGTCTGTGTATCGAATGAAGGGAGTAAAAAGTTACATGGTTGCTGCGTATAACAAGTATTCATAAGATGGAGTTTTTCGTCACCAATTGTTGTGGCCGTGTTTGGTTTGTAGTTTAGTTTAGTTTTGATGATGTAAGCAAGTGTAATGAGTGGAGAGAGATAGAGAAAGAAATGAGGGAAATGATGATGTCAACAAAACCAAAACTAAAACAAAACTCTAAACCGAACAGGGCCTGTATAACTTTGTCCAGGTTTTAGGGTGTTATTCTTGAAACCCTACGACCTGATCGAGCAAGTCGAACCCCAAATATTTAACAAAGCGCAAACTATACCGAATCAGGCTTTACAAACCCAATATATAATATTGGGCAAGGGACATGGTAGAAGGTGGGGTTAAGCGAACCATTGAGTGAAGAGAATTTCGTAAAACATGTACAATTTATTTTCCTTATATTTTACGCATTTGACTCTACATGTATTGAAATTTTTTCTTAAAGACAACAAACTAGGAAGGTACTTGATTTTCTAGATCCGCCACTATTAAAGAGGGCAGTCGTCAGTTTTTGTTGATCGGTTCGTGCGTTCTTAGTTTGGTTCTTACTTTTTAGGGCATGGCTAATAACAATTGAACCTGCCAAGAAAAATCATGTAAAATATTCTCTGACTGATCATATGCCTTTACCTGATAACACTACAAGATCAGCAGTGTTAAGGCCTTTCTTTGCAAATATTTTCCTGAGAGTGATGAAGTCCGAAAATGGTGACGGAATGTTTCCGGTAACGTCCGATGCCAAAGAAATCCTTCCATCTCTTCTTCCGGTGAGAACGTCCCATTTAGGCTGCTTAAACTGCATGCCACCAAGAACAAAGTTGTAAGCAATTTCTCACTGCACATGAAAACGCAAGTTTTTAATAAGTGACTTACAGGGAAGGAAACAGAATCCCGGGCGGCCAACACAAGAATATCAGCACAGGAAACAATGCCGGGGCAAGCTTGCTCAACTTGAGTCTTGATATCGTCTATCACGTCGAATCCAGAGAGTGTAAGGTTAGGTATTGTATCCTTCTCGGACTTGGTAGTTCCAACTGCGTCTAGCAATACCGATGCATCACAGCCCTGCGACACATTGCAACATAAAAATCTCACATTAATTTCGAACTTAAGTAGTAACTTGTTAAAACAGGACGACTATATGCGATTAAGTCACTAGTACGGAAAAATTAATTACACAGAAATGAAATGCGTCATCCCCATTGATAATAAAATTTGTTTTTATTTAAGTTGACTTTAATAGAACTCGTCACAAGATGGCAATTTGTTGTGCAATGGACAAGAATTAACGAACCTCACGCATGTGGGCCAAAGTATTCGACTAAGTGGCCCCACTAGTCCCCATTTTGAGCTTCTTTTCAGTTGTAGATGAATCTATACTACGCTAAATCATGTAAACATTCCATTTTGTACCCAATTGGGAAATCACTTAGATTGTTGTACTTGTATCGTGCTTTCGATCGGTGTGCATGTTTTGCTCGAGTATTTCATTAGGCGATTGTGTACGTGATTTTGGTCTGAATCCACAATAATCTAGCTAACTGTTGCATCTAATAGGGGTTGCCCCAGTGGTTAGGGCGAGTGCCTGACTTTAGGGGTAGTCCCTTTGGTCAGGTGTTCGATTCCCCACAGGGTGAGTACCTGTGCTAAGCAGGGGGCCGTGACTGGTGTGGGTTGCGCCAGCTCCCTCCGAGGTTTGGGTCGTGCAGTGGGTCCAATTAGTGGCCTATTGTAGGGCTGTTCCTCGGTTATCAAAAAATAAAATAAAATTGGACATACCCTAACAAAACAGTCATGAAAATGCATCCTAAGCAGTTTAGCACCCAAACTAGGGTTTTTTTGAGCTTTGCTCCATGTGATGTTCCTAACCAGCTGCTCAGCTTGTGGGCAGCTCTTCCCATAGAAATTCTTCCTCAACCCATTTGCATTACACTCTCCCATGACTCCAAACATAACAAGGCACACCAACACAATGCAAAACATTTCTCTAGCACTAGTCATTTTGGCTCAAAAGCTTGCAAAACAAGTACAAAAAGTAAAGGACATAAGATTTTCCTTTTATAGGCAAGGAAAATGATAGTCCCCATGAGGTCATGAGTTCACCAGTGTGGGGGGAGAAGTCTATATAAAATTTACCCACTTATTCTCCTTGATCTTAGCTTGTGGGTCTCTTATCAAGGGGTTTGTTTGTTTGTCTTCCCAATGCAGTAATTATTATCTAGTATGATGCTCACTTGGCCAAACCCCTAGAATTTTTATCCGGTATGATGCTCTTAAATGTAACGGCAACCATAGCACCTGATATTCCATGTAACAATTATAATTGGACGAGTGTTGTTGGAGAAAGCTAAAGTGTCGATAGGCCGATCCAGTCCTGACAATTATGGATCATTTTGGATCCATTTTGATGATAAGAACTATTCATTTGTGTTCAGTTGATGATAAAACCGGTTAGATTTTTTTTTTTGTGGAATACGATATTAGAACACAATTATCTTTAGCAAAACACACTGCATCGGAATTCATTTATTTTTCAACATATACAAGTTGCAATAATTTGGTGATCGATATCCGATTAACACGATTGTCGAAATTTTTAGGCTTCTCGACGATCTCTAATAAATTTTACGATTCCAGTCACCAAATTAAGTAGGCCAGGAGTGGACCTAGAAATGTTACAACTCCAACCGATTTCGATTTGAAATAACAAATCAGTGAGGAGCTAACCCCTTATATAAATTTCGTACACGAAGATACAGATAGGGATATGAAAGACGAGAATACCCCTGGCGATTCATTATGTTTTGAAAATATTTGGTGGGTAGTATCGGAATTGTGACAAAGTTTACAATTTAAAAGATTTGTTTAATCCAACGGCGGCCATGCATGCGGTGCCGCGTTTTTCGGTGTTCAAAATTATGTTGGCTAAATCTAACCGTTGCTTCTTTTGACAAATTGATTACTCGCCATACCTTCCGTTAATTATTTTCCTTATGTAAAGGAAGAAAAATTGTCACATGCATGTTCAATCACATAGAAAAAATTATCTCCAAAAACCAACCTAACATGCAAAAAAAAAAGAACATGAATAACATATACCTAACGAGAAAACATTATTTACACCGCCAGTATAAAACCCCCCTTTTCCACCACCGCCGTATGTGAGTCCCACCATGAGTTTATTGTTTTAATCTGATCCGTTCATCTTGTAGAGCCCATAGAGTATCGCATCCATGCAAAAAATCATTTTGATCGGACATTAATAGATATATGAAATTTTTAATTTCGTTTGGCGAAATGGATGGTGAAGGACAACTTAACTTTAAAATCTATGACCACCCATTTTACAAAACAAAATTCAAATTTTGATATGCATGTCGATGTCCAATCAAGATGATTTTTTACAAGGATGAAGTACTTCGCGGGCACTACAAGATGAACGGTTTAGATCAACATTTAATTAACGATGAGGCCCACAAAAGTGGTGGTGCATGGAAAGGAGGGGTTTTACACCGGCGGTGTAAAGAATGTTCTCTCATACCTAACATGCAAAAAAAAGAACATGAATAATATATACCATTGCTGACAAAATAAACTGCATAACAAGGACAACAATTTCATTAAGTTGAAAATGGAATTTGTCCAGAGAATATCACCACCAATCCAACCCACAAATTGATCAAGAAGCCAACCAAATAACTAAAACAACTATTAAAATACTGTGATGAAAAAAATCACAATAGGAAATAGTAGTAGCTAAATATGGGTAAACGGTCTGGTTCAGTTTGACCCACATTTTGCAATTATAAAACCAATGATCGAACCGTAATATACCTTTCTTATTTTTTAAGAATTAGAACCAATATATTAAACCATTGAACCGATCCAAATAGATCGGTTTGGTTCGGTCGATCTGGTTTGGTTCGGTCGATCTGGTTTACCATTTCTTTTGGGTTTTCTTGTACACCCCTAGTTACAAATAGGTAAAAGTGGAAGATAATTTTGGAAAAAGAGGTTAAAATTGGTGTGATAAGTGTAACGCCCTTCAGTTAATTTCCATATGATAATTTTTTGTATAGTCCCAACCTTCATGTTACTACTGATAGGAGCCCCCAGAATTTTACCTCCACAAAAAATGTTTGCTCATGAGAAAGGGGTGGTAATAGAAGGACACTCATTTGGGTTTGATATTTCAATAAGCCAAGGCCCAATACTGGATGAGTTTAGAGGAACAATACAATTGGGCCATGGCTCTATGTCCATCACGCAGACCCAATACACATTCCCAATCTCCAACGTTGGCAAAGTTTATAAGATTAATTAGTAATAAAAAAATTTATAAAGTACAAATAGAAATAATTTATTACAGTTTTGTTCGTTTATGAAAATATAAATTAAAAATAAAAATATTATAAGTCCAACCCAATCCCATTCTCCAATAAGGTTAGTTCGTTGATGTCAAAACCTAGTTTTTCTTGTACTCGCTGCTCATCTTTATCGATAATACATAATATAGAAGAGCAATTATGACAATTCTATGAGGCACTATTTTGTGATAAAAAAACTTCGGATTACTCATTTCAGGTACCTCCTTTGCCGTCATGGATAGTTCTACACCCGTAAGTGATTTTTGATTATTCCATACTCAAAAAATATGGGACTACTCTTTGATATAGGTAATGCACGCTAATTAGAAGAATTGCATACTATGTAGTTGGACGTGACGCTTATCGAGGAATGCAATTGCATTTTTCTAATGTCTTGCTTGAATCTCTTCCGTTCTCGAATACGGAGATCCAAGCTACCATTTAGCCGATCCAACGAACTAGTATTAATTTTCAATTTAATTATTTAATAACAAGTAGTTAGTTTAATCTATAGAGCTCATCCGACAATATAAATGAAATAGAAAACATGGAGTTAGACATTTTTTTTTATCAGCAAAGAAATAATATTATTGATAATAAAATAGTTACACAAAGAAGATGGCTAGGCCACGACCAAATAATTATTACAGCTGGGAAAATAAAATATGCAACAAAAAAAGAAGAACCACAAACATTATTCAAAACATGAATGAAAAATGTACAATACAAGACTCATAATCTGAAAAGCCCTTAGGTGTTTTTTTGGGTTTCGAGCTCGTCTTTCTGAATCTCTTTTCTTTTGATTTCTCCTTCACATATCCGTCCAAAAATCCAAAACTCAAATTCACATCGTGAAAAACTCAACTATTATTCAGAGCGCATTGCTTCCTTATCACTCCTTGATTCCCCGTTAGCACTCCAATCGCTCCCATTTTCCTCATTGCATTACCAAACTCGTAGAAAAAGGTCCCGTTGGTGCTCATCTCATCAATAACACTCTCTGCATAAGGGCTAGTGAGAAGTGCAGCATCAGACGTGAATATGCCTTCGCTTCTCTTCACCATGAGGTAGTAATGGGTGTCGAAAGCTAGACCGCTCCCTGGGTCCATTGGTACGGTGGTTGCCAAGTCGAATTCGCCATTGCATTTTGTTTTGAGGAAAGCTACATATTTTGGGCTTAGAGTGGGATCGGAATCGCCTTTTCCGGTGAAATTGAAAACCCTGTTGCCGAAAATAGCGCATTGTGCAACTCCAATGGTATGTCCACCTGATCAAAATTAAGCACATATGGTACTGGTATTAAAATCTTTCCCATTAAGGAGATTTGAATAGACTAACAGAGATACAACTGCATTCTTGGATAATTAGCAACAATATATTTACCTGATAGCACAGTAAGATCTTTAACTCCTAGAGTTTTGTTGGCAAAGCTTGCTTTGAGTTGAGTGAAATTCATTGCTGGTGAAGGGAGTTCGGCCAGGGCCTCCGACGCGAGCGAGACGGTACCATCTTTTCTTCCGGTTTGCACCTCCCACAGTGAGTAATTGAACTGAAACAACCACCATTGGCAAACCAGCATTGCATGAATATTTACTCAGTTTCAGAATCACTAATTTAATTAGTTATGCAACAAAACAGTAATAACACTTTGTTACTGTATAATCTTTTGCCAGGCTAATTGGTTGTGTGTGTAACACTTTAAGACTTACTTGGTAGGAAACTGCGTCTCTAGCAGCTAAAGCGACTATATCTGCACAAGAAACTATGCCAGGGCAAGCACTCTCTAGTGCGGTCTTTATTGCGTCGATAATGTTAAATCCTCCTAGTGAAAGGTTTGGGAATGCAGCCTGCTCAGCTGTATTATTAGCGGTGGAATTCAACAATACTGAGGCCTCACAACCCTGAAACACCAACAAACAAATTATTAGATTGGCCTGAAAAATAGTGCATGTCCTTGCCTTGTTAAAAAAATAAGTACTCCCTCGTCATTACACATTTTAAGTATGTTGCTTTTTAAATTCAACTGATTAAAGAAACATCATCATTACACATTTTATATCAATTTTTACTTTCACTTTATACCTTTTACATTTACATTTTAAAATTATTCTCCACTTTTATACATTAACTCTTTACCGACTAACTTTTCAGAAGTGCAAAATAATAATTGTACAAACTTTTTCCCCTTAACTTAAAAACACATTTATTAAGGGACATCTATGTATGTATGTAGTAAAAATGAAAATGTCATTTGTTTTTGTTTTCTGGGTTAAGACAGTCAAAAAATGAATAATGAGAAAATTACCCTAACAAAACAGTCATGGAAATGCATCCTTAGCAACTTGGCAGCCATTGCAGGATTAGCGCCCACAAATTGCCATGTTACGTTCCTAGAAATAGCCTCGGCTTGGGGACAACTCTTTGTGTAATACCCGTCCTGCAACTGAGCATAACAATCTCCCAAATTTCCTAAAACCACCACTATAACAACAATCAAGAAATTCATCACTTTGGAGTACTTCATCTCTCTCTCTCTCTCTCTGACACTTTTTTTTTTTCTTGGACAAGTCCTCGATCTCTCTCTTATCTCTAGATCTTTTGGTACTTCTAAGCTCAGACCTCGTTCATCCTTTTATAGGCTTGCAAATTGTCTTCTTTCTCGTTGAGTTAATAAACAATTGTAATGAAATTGTTGTTATCCTGAACAGCTGGGAGATTCCAATTTCTGGTTACCACGCTTAGACTTACGGATTTTTGTGAATTTTAATGTTGGTTAGCGATTGCTGTTGGAGTTAATATACATTTATATCGTGAAAAAATTCTGTGGTTTGAGGGTACAGTTGGCATTTTCAACTACAACCAACATGGGTTTTGTTTCATTGTACCGATTTGATCATGTATGACATATGCCAGAACTTCTCCTAGGTTCAAGCCTTCAAGGAGTTCAATTTTGTTCATCCACTTCTAAAGGTGGCAGTGCCGGCTCATTAATTTTGGAGACCTTAAACGGACTCATCAGATGAGGCCCTCCATATAGTTTGCATAATAGATTTTTTTAACACATTCTTGATAAAAAAAAACCATTACAAAATATTTATCATTGCGCAAATTTAAACTTATAGTTATTCAAAAACAAATAAACATTACAATACTCCAAATTCGATCACTTAACAATATTCTTCTCGCACTTTTAGCTGTAAATATACTAATTAAGTCTAAATATATATAGGAGACTTAAATGTTTGGGGTCCTCTACTTTTTACATTTTTTGGGGGGCTTAGAAGCAGTGGCTTCATTAGCTTATGCCATGAGCCGACCCTGAAAGGTGGATGAACATTACCCACCATGTTCCCAGTCCTATTTCGATAATCAGAACGGTTCATCTCTTAGAATATGATATTTTAATCTTCTCTGCAAAAAATCAACTCAATCCACTATCAACAAGTGCTTCATGCTTGTCTTTGCTTGTTTTGGTTTTTTCCTAGTCTTATTGTACACTTTTGTTGGCTGCTCGCTAACTGATTGGCTCTCTTGGGGTCTGAAGTTTCTATTCTTCTTCCCTTTTAATCTTTGTAATCCCTCAAAGATTAATAAAATTGTTTACCGTTCAAAAAAAAAAAAAACAAGTGCTTCATAAAATTACCCAACTATCTGTTCAATTTTTTTTTTTTTGAATTGCTAAAAGGTGGGAGGGGGTAGCTAGTGTAGCAACCCCCTAAGCGTGACCATAGGGGCTCCCAATCCACTTTGAAATGTCCAGTTGAAGCAATAGCTATTGTCCGGAAGGACAGATTGGGTGTTTGAACTGAAAGTTGTGTGACATAAACAAGCAGTTACCGATTTTTTATTTGAGTTGATTTTTTTTTTTTTTGCAAGGTTAGTTGAATTAAAAGGTTGGTGAATAAAATTGAACCTAGCTTCAAGGGAGGCTTATGCAGCACGTTAGAATGCCTTGTTATGAGAATATATGCCTTGCGCAATGTTTATAGCAGTAGTGTAAAATGCCTTGTTAAGTCGTCTATGCGACAACAAAAACTGCAGTGAATTTTGAAAAGCGGATTCATTTGAGAAGAACCTTTCAAGGAAAAACTTTTGTATGACCAGAGAAGAACCTTTCAAGGAAAAACTTTTGTATGACCAGTGGCGGAGCCAGAATTTTAATCCGAGGGGCGGGCAAAGTAATTGACATGTTATTGTCTACACGTAAACAAATTATACCGTAGAGTTTTTGTTTTTTCGTGTAATACATATGCACATTGAAATTATTGCAATCTAATGCAGTAGAAGTATATGAATCATTTTGTTCTATTACTTTAGGCTATGACAACACTCGCATGCTCATTTGCTTGGTTATGAAAGAAATAAAGAAATTAGAATGTGAAATAACCTGATTTTTTGCTAAATCAAACCTAATTTATTAATATTGCTACTAAAAAACAAGATCTCTTATATATATATATATATATATAACTTCTAGTCCAAACCTCCCGAGAATAAGAAAAAATTGATTTTTTTTGTGTTGCAAATTATTTTTGGAAAATCCGAGTCATCCAATGTGTTCAGAATGTGTTTTCAAGGGTTCACGTGGGAAATCTTCAAAAAAAGAATACCGGGAAGGGCTTGATCCAAGCAGTTTTCGCAAAAACTGTAAATATAAAGTTTTTGCGAAAACTGCTTGGATCAAGCCCTTCCCTGTATTTTTTTTTTTGAAGATTTCGCGTGGACCCTTGAAAACACCTTCTGAACACATTGGACGGGTTGGATCGTCAAAAAAATGTGTGGATCATGGAGGTCCGGATATATATATATACATATAGGTGGATTTTCTAGTCCACATCTCCCGGAAATAAGAAAAATATGGCTTTTTTTGTGTTGCAAATTATTTTTGGAAAATCTGAGCCGTCCAATGTGTTTAGAAGGTGTTTTCAAGGGTTCACGCGGGAAATCTTCAAAAAAAATACCGGAAAGGGCTTGATCCAAGCAGTTTTTCGCAAAAACTGTATTTATATATTTTTGTGAAAACTGCTTGATCAAGCCCTTCCCGGTATTTTTTTTTGAAGATTTTCCGCAAAGGACCCTTGAAAACACCTTCTGAACACATTGGACGGCTCGGATCGTCAAAACAAATTTTGGATCATGGAGGTCCGGAAACGGGAGGTCCGGACTAGAAGCCCTCCCTATATATATATATATATATTGTTTTAAATTGCTGGGGGGGCCGAGGCATCTCCCAGCCCCAAGGTGCCTCCGCCCTTGTGTATGACGAGCGGGCACTACGTGGTGCTCGTGTGCGCACATCCGGCATTTGGCAGTCCAAAAGTGTTTTGGACGGTTCAGATTTCTCCCTCTCTCTCTCTCTCTCTCTCTCTCTATTATCTATTTGAACGGCTGAGATGTATTCGGGCACCACGTAGGATGGAGCTTGCTAAAAAAACTCCTCCTTATGCCAAACATAAAGTGCCACAAATAGAAGATATGGTGCCTAACTAGGTAAACTACCCCATCAGATTAGAGGCAATTTTCATTGTCCTAATAACTCATTTTTGATGTAGAAGCTTACAGTTTTAAATGAATTGGTGGTTGACAATCTAATATGCTATCAGAACAGTATTCAATAGATAATGGTTTTTCAACCTTACCCTCACCACCTACCCGATAACCTAAAATACTTGTACGTATTTAGTTTGCTTATAGAAAAGAATTTTTGTACACGTGAGAGGGCGTATTGATGATATTTGTAATAAAATTATAACTCCCTCTTACCATTGTAAGTTTTTGGATCAGTTAATGGTTAATAATTTGATATATGTTTAATTTAAAAAATTATAGTGAGGAAGGTGAGCATCATTTTTTAAAATAAAAGAAAAAACGAAACAAATGTTGGCAGTAGACAGAGAAATTCTGGTTGGACTTTTACCACAATAAACAAAATAAAAATCAAGTTAGGTAAATATATACTAGTAAACATAATGGAAGTTTTGGAACCAAAAATGTCAAAAGTCAAATACCCTGCGGCTCTGCACATGGCTGGTAGCTGCATTCTTGTTCCTCTCCTCTTCAGCCATTTGTCTCCTTAATACCCTCTGGTCACATATTGCTCGTTCTTTATTATATATGAACATTGTCGTCTTGTACTTGTAAGTACTCAGGCCCGGCCCTGTATTATTCTTGGTTTTGTAAAATAAAAAAAAAGGAGAAAATGAAAGGTTAAGTTAATTTAGGATTTTTCATTTGCTTTCTTTTTTATATTTAAAAAAACGACTTTATTATTTATATTTTCAACATTGTAGTGTAGTACTTTGGAATTCCTCGTACTTGTGTGGATTTGTTCGTTTCCATATTTTGCTACCACTATGAGGTTAGGTGATTGTATTATTAAGGGGCCAGTTCCAGGGACAATATTTGACACAACTTTTGACACGCATTTTTGTTCCAGGTTACATTGTGATGATCCAAACCGTTCAGTTTGTTTCTATTGATAAAATAGATAACTCAGTAAAATTCAGGCCAATTGAATATCGGTAAGTGATTGATTCAAACATTTCTGCAAACACCAGTTCCAGTCAAGCTTTCTACAGAATTGTTTGAATCAAGCACTCATCGATTTTCGATTGAGCTGAATTTTTGCAGGGTATACTATTTATCCATTTAAACAAAGTAAACGGTTTGGATCATCACATTGTAACCTGGAACAAAAACGCGTGTCAAAAGTTGTGTCAATTATTGTATCCCTGGAACCGGCACCTTTTATTAAAGTCAACCACTTGGATATTCTTTTTTTTCCTTTTTTTATTTTTGAAAAGTGGGTAATCTATTAGAGATCCAATTGGATAAGATCTGAGCACAATTCACTTGGGTTACAAAGTGGGTAATCTAGTATAAATAATATTTCCTTTGCTAAAAAAAAAAAAAAAAAAAACTCTAGGATGTTCATCCACCTACCACCAATTTCCGAAAGGTGATGAGACTTTTTTTTTTTTTTTTTTCATGAGACTTTCGAACTTCCTCAGCAAATTTGACTGCAAAATTATTCAAATATGTGGTCCCTAAGTTATTTCCAATATCCAACATGCATTGTATCTGCATCTCTAACAATTATACAAATAGGAAAACCTTGTCAAGGTTTATTTGCTGCGTGTGGCTGTAAGCTATAGGGACCGGGCTTGAAGTTTTTACGAGTAATATCTGGTGTGGCTTTTTGATTGGGTTTGCTAGAGCCTGTGGCCTTGGCTTCTATTGCATCTCTCTCTTCTTTAGACATTCGCACCCTACAAGAAAAAATGTCTACAATGAGGATTGAGTTTCCTCGCCAAAGCATCAAATTTTCTCGCCAAAAGATCGTCGCAAAAGGTATTCTAGCGAGGAAAAATAAATTTCCTTGCCTAATCTGCCAATTGGCGTTGAAATTTTTTGTCACCTATTTGGAACAATTGGCGAGGAAATTTTTCCTCGCCTATTTAGAACAATTGGCGAGGAAATATTTCCTCGCCTACTCCTGAAACTTAAAAAAGAAGGAATCCAATTTCAGCTTCTCCCCGCCTCCGCTGGGAATCGAACCAACGACCTCCTCTCAAGCAACGCGCGCCCCATCCACACCACACCAACTTCCATTTCAATGCAAAGTTCAACAACTTTTAATATATAACCTTTTGTAGTTCTTTTCACCTCACTATTTTGTTTTTAAATCTTTTTGTCTAATTTTAGTCTCTTTGTTTTTATTTGAACGGCAAAGAAGAATTTTATTAATCTCTGAAAACGGATTACAAAGATTAAAAGGATCCTGGAAAAAAAGCATCACAACGCGATAGAGGCATCCCAACTAGGTTGGCACCCCTCACCGCGACAATCATATGCCACCAAAGACCCAAGGGGAAATAACAAAGGTTAACCAGAAGTCAACCAAATGGAACCAAATACACTGTGGGATCTAATAAAATGACAATAGTTCCTTAGCAAAAAGATCAAGAGATTTCCAAAAGAGCTTCATATGCCAAAACTTCAGACAGATAAGGGAGCTTCAGCAAACTTAGCAGCAAAATGGCCATCAATCCTTTTTGTAAAAAGTGACCAAATCCACCATGCAGTCCTAAAGTAGACAACAACAGTAGCAATATCCAAAGGCATAACGGCAAAGCAGCCAGCAGATTCAGGGCAGTGGCATAACGGCAAAGCAGCCAGCAAATACTGGGCAGTAGCAACAACCAAATCCTTAGTTTTATCCTCATCAGAACAGAGAAGCACAAGCAACAAGCAGCAGGTAGCTAACAGAAACAATCAAAAAGATGTTGGAAACATGAGCAGCAGCAGATTTCTGGATACCAAATTCAGCAATGTAGTTATGAGGCAGCAACCAATCATAGACGAGATACCTGGTACAAGCTAACAAACAATGGGAAAACTATACCCATCCAAAAACAGAATGCCACAAAGACACAAATCAGACAGACTTAAGAGAACCTACAGAAAACCCAAAAAACCCAGACAAGACCAAAACCCCAGACAAGACCAAAAAACCCAGACAAGCCCAACAAAACAAGAACACCCAGACAAAGCAACCCCAAAACAGCCCAAAAGACCCAAACCCGAGGGAAAAAACCCGCAAGCCCAACAAAACACAGAACCAAAAAAAAACAACCCAAAGAAGACAAACCACAAAACCCACAACCCAAAAGGACTAACTCAGAACACAACAACCCCCCCCCCCCCCCCCCACCCAAGAAAGATTAAGAAGCTTGTAAAATACTTCTAAATCTGAAGATGAAGTCATTGATAGAGTACTCTTTGTGGTCCCACTTGGACCTAACCCATAAGGCTATTCTAATTTTGATGAGCTCCACAAAATCTTTCCAGATTATGGTTTTGCCTTGGAAAATATGTTCATTCCTCAATTTCCAAAGGGACCAGAGAATGGCAAGGGGGATGCAGTCCCAGATTACCTGTATTTTTGGTTTGTACTTTGTCCCAACCCACCATAGGAAAAGAGCTTTTAAATCTCTAGGAGTTGACCAATTGATGCCCCACCAATCTAGGATTTCACACCAAACATTCCAGACCTCTTGACACATCAGTAAGGAGTGATCAAGTGATTCTATTACTCTTCCACAGAACTTGCATAGGGCCTGATCATGGTTGTTGATAACACCAATTCTTAATAAATGTTCACCAGTCTTCAACTTTCCCAGGTGCACCATCCAAATAAAACATTGGATTCTGAATGGAGCAACATTATGCCAAACCCATTTGAGAGTTTTTCTTTCGCTAATCTCAGTATTTGATACTGGGATGAGGGAAAGCATGTACATAGAAGATACAGAATAAGAGTTGGAATTGCATGCTTTCCAAGAGAAACGGTCAGGACTTTGTTGGAAGTTGATTTGCATACCATTTAAGAGGTTAACCATAGACTCCAATTCTTCAGCTTCCCATATGAATAAGTTCCTTCTAAAGACAAACTCCCAGTTGAATTTAAGCAACTTATTCCCTGGAATCTTCAGAGTAATTATCAACACAGAGGAATCTATTGCTGAGGTGTGGCAAAGAAAAGAAGAACAATTTTAGTCTCTTTGTAGTGGTTCTTTAAACTTCTTTCTTAAATCTTTTAATGTTATTTGTTTTTACTGAAGTTTTTATTTTTTATAATTTGATATTTTTCTATACCCTTTTATAAGTCTTTACTTGTTAGAATTACTTACCTTTGCATTTATATCTTTGTTTGTTTTTAAATTTTGTGAATTGATAACCGATTAATGAATTTTATTCTTCCCCTTCCTCTGGCTTTTCACCGCAAGGAAAAAAATTATTACCACAGCTGACTCATGAGAATGTTTCTTGGGCGGTCTCTACCTTCGTAGGCATTGACTTGCGCACACCAGTGTTCAGTCATTGGGCAATTTTATGTAGCATTATCTAGATGCACATCTTTTGATCGTGTAAGCATCTTTCTTCATCTCTTTTCTTAAGTTTGATGACTGTTTTTTTTTTCCATTAACCATATCAAATCATGTGTAATACTCAATTAGGTGTATATTGGCGGGGCTCAACAAATTAGCAAAATGGATTGCAATGCTGGAATGAGAATTGTTAAATATATCCACAACTACATCTCTATAATACGCAGGCTCATCTATAATAGTCATGATAGTACAATGATGCTGTTGGGACAAATGCTATTTGGGACAAATGGGCGAGATTCAGGATAATTGAAGGGTGATGAAGAGTGATGATGACAAACTCTTGAGACCAACATAGATCACCCCTTTTTTGCCACATTTATGTATGGGGTCAATTTTTATTTATTGCTACGTTTGTGTTATGTTTGAGCATAACTAGATCCTATTAATGCAATAGGGTATTAGTGAAAATGAGGTTAACTTCAGGCACAAGTATTTTGCTATTGCTATATATGTTCAGTCTATTGTTGTATTAGTAGTTTGAAATGATTCGGTAAATGACTTCCCCAAAAATATGTTAATGTCCTGGGTTGGTCTATAGTAGAGAAGGACAAGTCACTTTTACTGTCTTCCTAACGTCTTGCGTCGTGCCTTTAGGTAAGATAATGGTTTAGTTGCTGAAGTTGGTGTATAAGTACGAGTTAATGTTCAAAACACGAAATCCTATTATACTGTCTTTAGTTTGGGCATTGACACCAAATGGTAGTTCATCCAGTTGAGTTCAAACAACCTCGACGTGTCATGCCTTTAGGCATGAGACATTCCTAGTATTAATACAGATTGAGGCACAAATAATACGTGTGCACGTCGAATTTTGATTGAAACAACCAAATGAGACATGCATGACTTGAAAAGTTATCAAAAAGTGACTTGCCCACACATTGCATGTGCCCCCACCTCTAGCATGTGGAAAACCCCAATACGGGTAAAAACCATGGAAAGGAATCAAATCGTCGATTTTTCGGCGAGGAAACATTTATTTCCTCACCAAATCTTAGCATTTTGGCGAGGAAAGATAATTTTTGTTGCCAAATGGGTGCTCTTTAGCGAGGAAATATTCATTTCCTCATCAAATCTTAGCTTTTTGACGAGGAAAAACAATTTCATCGCCAATCTTAGCTTTTTGGCGAGGAAAGATAAATTTCGTCGCCAAAATGGGTGCCCTTTAACGAGGAAATATTCATTTCGTCGCCAATCTCAGCTTTTTGGCGAGGAAAGATAATTTCGTCGCCAAAGCGGTGCCCTTTGACGAGGAAAGGTAATTTCCTCGCCATAGAGACCCATTTGGCGAGGAAATTTGAATTTCCTCACCACATTTCGTCGCCATAGGTAATTTTTCTTGTAGTGGCAATAGGACTTCTTTGTTAATTGAGAAGACTTGTAAGAATTTGAATTTGGATGATGAAGAAATAAGCTCTATATATTTTCTGATGATACATTTACATTGTGTACATCTATTTATAAGACAAAAGTGGAAAATCATAAAGGAAAGGTCAAAAGAAATCCCTACAATCTGTCCCTAATTTACAGTGACAATCACAATCATATCTAGAGAAAAATTAGATAAATTAGGAAGGAAATCAAAAGGTCAAAGGCTAAGATAGAGTGAGAATCATTTAACAGCCCCCCCGCAAACTGATGAGGAGTGAACGAATCATTAGTTTGTTACGGAGCAGAAGAAATCTTGATGCAGCCAAGCCTTTTGTAAACATATATTTTTTCAATGGCAAAAAAATATATCTGCAATTTGGTGGTCTGTACGAACAAATTGAGTCTGCATCAGAAAATGCATGCAATGCATGAGACGAGGCTAGTGTGAGGTGGATGCCAAGATCAATAGTGCCTTTGATATACAAAAGGATGCACTTCATGGCCTGTAGATGAACTGTAGTACGAGAATGCATGAATTGGCAAACTTGAATCACGACATAAGTAATGCATAAGTAAGATTAGGCCGAGTCATTGTAAGGTATTGGAGTGTGCCCACAATTTGCCTATAATATGAAGGATCCGTGCTTGCGACCTTGGATTGTATATCAATTGTTGTTTTCCCAAGCGTAGGGTTTAGGCTGGCGGTAGCATTAAAACCGGTAAGACGGGGTCGAATCCACAGAGACCGAATGCGCTGAGCGTGATGATTGTTTCGCGAATGAGGGTTTTAGCCTTAAACCGGCAAACTTGGCTTTTGGAGTTTGATTGGTGGAATTCTCTCGACTTCGAGAATGACTCGGAGATTTAAAAACGACAAATTTAAACTAAGGCGAAGTCTAGGGGTATTTAACTACCGTGACTCGGGTTAATCCATCCCCTCTTGATAACCGGCTTGGGGAATCGTTAAATGCCCCCGAACGGAAGATTTAGATTTTAAAACCATTTACAAGAAAATGTGTTTACCAAAGATTAGGGGGTTCCGGTACATTTTGCAGAGACTTGAAGTTCAAAAGCGGTGTAGGCAGTCGATTAATTAGGTACACAACAGTGCAAAAAGCTTCCAACTAGTACCTTTTTGGCATAGAACAGTGAAACATCAAAGAAAGTCCTAATTCAGTGATATGATGATGTTTCCTTTCAGCAATTCCATTTTGTTGTTGTGTATGAGGGCATGAGATGCGAGGAATTATACCGCAATCATCCAATACAGATTTAAATTCACCTCTAGTTAACTCTAAGGCTCCATCACTTTGAAAATACTTGATCTTTGTAGAAAAGAAATTTTCCATTGCCTTTTTGAAGTGAAGAATCATGCAACGCTATAACTTTTGGCTTTCATAGGATAAAGCCATGCAAAGCGACTGAAGTCATCTATGAAGACAATATAATAGTGATACCCCGAAACGGATGAAACTGGAGCAACACCGCAAATATCCCAATGAACGAGAAAAAGAGGATGAGGAGATTATCTAGAGGATGAACTAAATGGTAATTTCTTACTTTTTCCCAATTGACAAGTAGCACAAATAAAAATTTTATTCAAAGTTCCAAAAACTTCAAAACATTTATTTGAAGATGAAGAAGAAACGACTTGAAAATTGGGATGGCCCAAACTATTATGCCACACTTCAGGAGTAGTTTTGGAGCTGAGAAAGGCCGTCTTCTTTGACATTGCACGATCTACATTCCTTAAGTTTCCACTAAAGAGATGAGAAGTGGATAGAGGTTGTCTTTAATGGGTCTCTTAAGAAGAACTTTCCCTGTGGTCAAATCCTTCACACAGTAACCCATAGGAAAAAGTGAAATGAGCAATTATTATCAACAGTAGACCGATGCACTGATAATAGATTTTTCTTAATAGCCGGAACACAAAGAACATCTTCAAGTGTGAATTTAGAACCAAATTCGTGAAATAGATGTTACCAGTGTGAGAGATATGAAAGACCACCTCCGTTTCCGACCATAACCGAATTGGATTCTGAATATTCTCGGCGATTTTAAAGGAGCGGCATATTTGCCGTCATATGGCTTGTTGAACCGGTATCAGGATACCAACATGGATCAGAATTTTGAGGTTGAGCTGTTGAGGGAGTTGCGTAGATGTTCATGGCTGCAAAGGATTGTTGCACTTGATATGGATTATAACCTTGTTTGAAATGATGTGGGCATTTGAAAGCACTATGGCCTTGTTCCCAACATATTTGACACTTGCCCGAGTACGGTTTTCCTTTGAAACTTTGGCCATGACCACAACTTTGAGATTGAGACTGTGGATATCTGTTATTTCCTTGATTTTGACGACGTTGATTGAATCTAACTTGTTGGGAATGAAAATTAGAATTTTGATGCAGCTCATTTGGGTGACAAGTGGATTGTCCATACGGAGTCTGGGCATTAGATCCATGTGTGGACATCAGAGCTGTGTTTTTTCCAGATGGAGCATGCTGAACAATGCATTTCAAGCGCTGTTCATTATTGAATAGCCGAGATCGGAGTTCAGCAAAAGTTGGTGGGTGTTCTCAATTTTCCATCATCACCACAAAATTTGTATATTCTGGTCCAAGACCATTGAGAGCAAGCCCAACCAGCTCCTGGTCAGGGATTGGGTGTTGGAGTGCAGCCGGCGAATCAGCAAGATGCTTGAGCCGATTAAGGTAATCAGATATAGATGATGGGCCCTTCTGAATTGATTGAATGTCCCCTTTAAGAAGGTCAAAGCGGGCCTGGCTTTGTTCTAGAAAATGGAGTGAAGGCTTTTCCCAAACCTGATGCGCAGTCAAGTCACCTAGAACTTGCACGAGAAGGCCTTGAGTGAGAGTTGCATTGATGCAACTCAAGACAAATTGATCAGTCTTGCGCCATGTGAGGAACTCAAGATTAGGAATACTTTCCCTTCCGGGGACTTGACGGTCTCGAGAGGCGGCGAGATGGATCCATCAACATAGCCATACAAATCATTGGCTATAAGAATGGGAATAAATTGACTTCTCCATAGGAGATAATTAGTTCCGTCCAATCTTATGGACACATAGTTGATATTGCCTGAAGATAGAGATATAGGAGCAGAAGTTGACACAAAAGAGGAAGATGTAGGAGAAGACGTCATAGAAGAAGGTAGGGCAAGGAAAAAATCGAAACGTTTGTTTTTAGAGCTATGATACCATGAAGAAATAAGTTCTATATATTTTCTGATGATACATTTAAATTGTGTACATCTATTTGTGAGACAAAAGTGAAAAACCATAAAAGAAAGGTCAAAAGAAATCCCTACAATCTGTCCCTAATTTACAGTGACAATCACAATCATATCTAGAGAATAAATTAGATAAATTAGGAAGGGAATCAAAGGGTCAAAGGCTTAGATCAAGGGTGAGAATCATTTAACAGATGAGGGAGAAACTCTCACCTCAACAACCTCCGTTATGCAAGAGGGAGTTAGTAGCGACAGTCGCAAAAGGATTTCGATGTTAATCAAGCAAGCTCGTACCAATATGAAGCAGAGTGCTTTAGAGGGTGTAAAATTCTATAGAAGGGAGGGCTATAATATAAAAATATATATTTAGAATTGGAGGGAGTTGAAGTTTTTGAACAGGAAATTAAAGCTCTTGTTGATTTGGAGGAAGATGCTTCCATTTCTGTGGAATGCTGATTTAGTTCGTTGTTTGTGGTTTGAAGGTTTGAGTGTTTTAGGGTTTTGCTTCTCTGGATGGTTGGTTCTGGTGCTATGGGTTTTTGCTTTTTTCTCGACTGGTTTTAAGGGTGAAGCTCCTAGGGCATCTCCTTTTCTTGCTGCAGTTTTCCTAGGGTAGTTTTGTGGTCTTTTCTGTAGTGTTTTTGGATTAGGAGTTTTGGTCGTCATGTGTATGTTTCTTTTCGGTGTTTAGGTTGGTTTCTTACCAATCATGTTATGCCTTGTTATTTCTTCCATTTTGCGTCCTTGACGTTTTCCATCTCGGACCCTTTTAATCTTTGTAATGCGTTTTCATTGCTTAGCCCAAAAAAAAAACAAAACATGGAGTTGGACTTTTTTTTTATCAGTAAATTAAGAAATAATCTTATTGATAATAAAAGGAGTTACACAAAGAAAATGGCTAGGCCGCGACGAAATAATTATTACAGTGGCGAAAATAAAATATACAAAAAAAAAAAAAAAAACCCTCAAACTTTATTTTAAGCATGAATGAAAAATGAACAATACAAGACTCAAACTGAAAAGCCCGTTGTCTTTGGGTTTTGGATTCATGAAAGGATTTGTGAAGAGAAAATAAAAGAAGAGGGATTCGAGCTCCTCTTTTCGGAATCTCTTTTCTTTTGATTCTTCCTTCACATATCCGTCCACAAATTCAAAACTCAAACTCACATTGACAAATACTTAACTATTATTCACAGCGCATTTCTTCCTTATCACTCCTTGATTCCCCGTTAGCACTCCAACCGCGCCCATTTTCCTCATCGAATTACCAAACTCGTTGAAAAAGGTCCCAATATTTGTGCGCATCACATTAACAACATAATTTGCATAAGTGTCAGTGGTAAGTGCAAGATCAGACGTGAAAAGGCCTTCGTTTTTCTTCAAAATGGTGTAGTAAGTGTTGTTGAAAGTTAGACCGCTCCCTGGGACCATTGGTACGGTGGTTGCAGAGTCGAATTCGCCTTGGCATTTTGTTTTGAGGTAAGCTACATAGGTTGGGTCCAGGGTGGGATCGGAATCGCCTTTTCCGGTGAAATTGTATACCCTGTTGCCGAAAATAGAGCATTGTGCAACTCCAATGCCATGTCCACCTGATCAAAATTGAGCATACTACTGTCAGCTACACCACATCAATACTCATAATATCATATTATTAAAAAATACATAACTGCATTAAATTAAGCAACAATATATTTACCTGATAGCACAACAAGATCTTTAACTCCTAGAGTTTTGCTGGCAAAACTTTGTTTGAGGGTGGTGAAATTCGATGCTGGTGAAGGGAGTTCGGCCAGGACCTCCGACGCGAGCGAAACGGTCCCATCTTTTCTTCCTGTTTGCACCTCCCACAGTGAGTAATTCAACTGCAACAACCACCATCGGCAAATCAGCATTGCATGAATATTTACTCAGTTTCAGAATCACTAATTTAGTTATGCAACAAAACAATAACAACACTAGTTACTCATAAATTTCAATCATACTTCCGCTCAGAAAGATAAGTGTGACATAACTAATAATAAAAAAAATTGTTACTGTATAATCTTTTGCCAGGCTAATTAGTTGTGTAACACTTTAAGACTTACTTGGTAGGAAATTGCGTCTCTAGCAGCTAAAGCGACTATATCTGCACAAGAAACTATGCCAGGACAAGCACTCTCTAGTGCGGTCTTTATTGCGTCGATAATGTAAAATCCTCCCAATGAAAGGTTTGGGAATGCATCCTTCTCAGCTGTATTATTAGCAGTGGAATTCAACAATACTGAAGCTTCACAACCCTGATACACCAACAAACAAATTATTAGATTGGCCCTGAAAATAGTGCATGACCTTGTTTTTGTTCTTGGTTTGTTTTTTGTTTTTGGGTTTTTTTTTTGCTCGGTTTGTTTTTGTTTTTGGGGTTAAGACACTCAAAAAGTGAATAATGAGAAAAAGAGACATCAATGTGTAGTAAAAATTACCCTAACAAAACAGTCATGGAAATGCATCCTTAGCAACTTGGCAGCCATTGCAGGATTGGCTCCCACATATTGCCATGTTACGTTCCTAGCAATATTCTCGGCTTGGGGACAACTATTTTTGTAATACCCGTCCTGCAACTGTCCACAACAATCTCCCACATTTCCTAACACCACCACTATAACAACAATCAAGAAATTCATCACTTTGGAGTACTTCATCTTCCTCTCTCGGCAGTCGACACTTCTTTTTTCTTTGGACAAGTCCTCAATCTCTCTCTTATCTGTAGATCTTTTGGTACTTGTAAGCTCAGACCTCGTGCATCCTTTTATAGGCTTGCAAATTGTCTTCTTTCTCGTTGACATAATAAACAATTGCAATGAAATTATTGATCTCCTGAACAGCTGGGAGATTCCAATTTCTGGTTACCACTTACCACGCTTAGACTTACGGATTTTTGAGAATTTTAATGTTGATCAGTGATTGCTGTTGGAGTTAATATACATTTTTATATTGTGAAATTTCTGCGGTTGAGGATACAGTTGGCATTTTCAACTACAACCAACATGGGTTTTGTTTCATTAATTGTTCCAATTTGATCATGCATGTATGACATATTCACGGAAAAAGAAACAGGGAAAAATGATTGCCAATTTTCGAACGCAGTTAAAAATGCATTGTTACGAGAATATAAATGCCTTGCGCAATGTTTATAGCAGTAACGTAAAATGCCTTGTTAAGTCGTCTATGCGACACCAAAAATTGTAGTGAATTCTGAAAAGCGAATTCATTTGAGAAGAACCTTATAAGGCTCCTTAAGAAAAAATTTCTGTATGACGAGCGGGCACCACGTGGTGCCCGTGCGAGCACACCCAGCCGTCCAATAGTATTTTGGACGGTCTAGATCTCCCTCCCTCTCTCTCTCTCTCTCTAAAATTTGGCGTCAAAAAGTGTTTTGGACGGCCAAAATGTGCGCTCAGGCACCATGTAGGATGGAACCCGCTTGGCAATGAAAAGCTCCTCCTCCTTAAGACGCCACACATAAAGTGCCACATTAGACCTATAGCTGCATCGATAGATGGGGCACTAAGATATGGACATATGGTGCCTCACTAGGTACACGGCCCCATCAGATTAGAGGTGGTTTTGATTGCCCTGATAACTCATTTTTGCTGTAGAAGCTTACAATTTTAAATTAACTGGAGGTTGACAATCTAATATGCTATCAGAATAGTACTTAGTAGATAACGGCATTTCAATCTCACCGCCTACCTGATAATTAAAATACTTGTACGTATTTAGTTTGCCTATAGAAAAGAATCTGCGTACACGTGAGATGGCGTGTCATTGATATTTGTAATAAAATTATAATTCCCGCTTAACATTGTAATTTTTTGGATGAGTTAATGGTTAACAATTTACGATACAGTTAATTTAAAAAAATTGTGAGGAAGGTAAGCATCATTTTTTAAAATAAAAGAAAAAAACAAAGCATATGTTGGCATGGAGGCAGAGAGAGACATTCTGTTTGACTTTTACCACAATTAACAAAATAAATATCAAAGCTAGGTAAATATAGAAAACATAATGGAAGTTTTGGAACCAAAAATGTCAAAAGTCAAATGTTAACACCCTGCTGCCCTGGCGCTCTGCGTGCTTGTTCAGTTGTTCCTCTCCTCTTCAGCCATTTGTATTTTTTTACTCCTATTATAAAAAAGGACTTTATTATTTATATTTTCAACATTCTAGAGTAGTATTTTGGAACCACTATGAGGTTAGGTGATTTTATTATTAAGGGGCCAGTTCTAGGGATAACATTTGACATATCTTTTGACACTTTTTTTTGGTAGACCCCACTACTGTGATGATTCAAATTGTTCATTTTGTTTATATTGATAAAACAGATGACCCTGTAAAAATTCAGGCCAATCGAATATCGGTAAGTGATTGATCCAAACATTTCTTCAAACACCAGTTCCTGTCAAGCTTTCTGCAGAACTGTTTGAATCAAGCTTTTATCGATTTTCGATTGAGCTGAATTTTTGTAGGGTATACTATTTTATTCATTTAAACAAAGTGAACGGTTTGGATCATCACAACGTAACCTGGAACAAAAACGCATCTTAAAAGTTGTGTCAAATATTGCGTCCCTGGAACCGGCAACTATTATCACAGGCAACTATTATCAAAGTCAACCACTTGGATAGTTCTTTTTTTCCTTTTTCTATTTTTTATTTTTGAGGTCCAATTGGATCAGAAAGCACAATTCACTTGGTAGGTTACGAAGTGGGTAATCTAGTATAAATAATATTTCCTTTGCAAGGGAAAAAAAAAAAAAAACCCTCTAGGATAGGAAGTTCATCCACCTACCACCAATTTCCGAAATGTGATGAGAATATATATATATATATATATGGATCATGATCTCCTAAGGGATCTCTTATTAAAAATTTGGTGCGGACCTAGCCTTTTTTCAACTTTCCGGATCAAATTTTGACGATCCGAACCGCTCAATGTTTTTAAAATGCGTATTCCAAGGTCCCAACAGGAAATCTTCAAAAAATAATACTCGGATGGGCTTGATCCAAACAGTTTTCGATAAAACTGTACATATGTACAGTTTTATCGAAAACTGTTTGGATAAAGTCTTTCCGGGTATTTTGTTTTTACGAATCTTCACTTAGGCCCTTAAAAACGCATTTTAAAAACATTGAGCGGTTCGGATCATCAAAATTTGATCCGGAAAGGTGAGGTCTGCACCAAATTTTAATAAGGGATCCCTTAGGAGATCATGATCCTATATATATATTATTTATTTATTTATTTATTTATTTGCATTTGACTTTGGAGCTTCCTCGGCAAAATTGGTTGCAAAATTATCCTCCTCACCTTCAAATGAGTGGTCCCTAAGATATTTCCAACATCCAACATCCAACATATGCATTGTATCTGCATCTCTAACAATTATACAAACGGGAAAACCTTGTCAAGGTTTATTTGCTGCGTGTGGCTGTTAGCTATAGGGTGGACTTTATTATTTATATTTTCATCATTGTAGTGTAGTATTTTGGAATTCCTTGTACTTGCGTGGATTTGTTCGTTTCCATATTTTGCTACCACTATGAGGTTAGGTGATTGTATTATTAAGGGGCCAGTTCTAGGGACAATATTTGACACAACTTTTGACACGCATTTTTGTTTCAGGTTACATTGTGATGATCCAAACCGTTCATTTTGTTTCTATTGATAAAATAGATAACTCAGTAAAATTCAGGCCAATTGAATATCGGTAAGTGATTGATTCAAACATTTCTGCAAACACCAGTTCCAGTCAAGCTTTCTACAGAACTGTTTGAATCAAGCACTCATCGATTTTCGACTGAGCTGGATTTTTGCAGGGTATACTGTTTTATCAATTTAAACAAAGTGAACGGCGTGTGTCAAAAGTTGTGTCAATTATTGTATCCCTGAAACCGGCACCTATTATTAAAGTCAACCACTTGGACAGTTCTTTTTTTCTTTTTTTTTATTTTTGAAAAGTGGGTAATCTATTAGAGATCCAATTGGATCAGAAAGCACAATTCACTTGGTAGGTTACAAAGTGGGTAATCTAGTATAAATAATAGTATTTCCTTTGCTGAAAAAAAAAAAAAAACTAGGATTCATCCACCTACCACCAATTTCGAAAGGTGATGGACTTTTTTTTCCATGAAACTTTCGAACTTCCTTGGCAAATTTGATTGCAAAATTGTCCTCCTCACCTTCAAATGTGTGGTCCCTAAGTTATTTCCAATATCCAACATGCATTGTATCTGCATCTCTAACAATTATACAAACGGGAAAACCTTGTCAATGTTTATTTGCTGCGTGTGGCTGTTAGCTATAGGGTGGTTCGCTCGCTTGCAGTTTTTACCAGTAATATCTGGTGTGGGTTTTTGATTGGGTTTGCTAGAGTTTTCCTCAATCGGACACATTTTTTTGTTTCGATTGGACACTTGTTTTATTTGTGGATGTGTTCAAGGGCGTGTGAGGGGTCACGTGTCCTCACTGAGTTATAATAATATTATTTTGAAGCAGATCTCGTTATACAGTATCAATTGGGAGAATTTGCTGCTGCACGCTTATTAGTATTAGGGCTATTGATTTGTTTCTACATGAAATTTTTGGAATGTCAATTTAGTGCTATTGATATCGAATTAGGTACTATTTAAAATATTCATCTTTAAAATGCTGAAAAGCAAGGCCTTTAACCTTCCTTAAAAAATAACTAAAGCTTTTTTGTTCGTTATTTGACAAATTAATAAGGATGATAACTTCATGGTATACCTAGGGTTCTTTTTTATTGAATTATCAATAGCACCATTATAAAAGGTCTATTTGGAACATGTGGAAAGGAAGAGAAAGGAATAGAAAATTGTTTTGCATTTTTTCCCTCGAACCAAACTTTTTGCCCTTCTCTTCCCTTATTTTCCCGCGATCCAAACTGTTAGTTTTGTTGGCGTTTTCGGGTTATGTCAAGCCTTTCAGTGTATGTATTTTGCTTATGGGGTTTTGGGAGGTAGAGTGCTTAAGGCTTGAGTCTAGATGCTCCATTCGAGAGATTACAAGCTTCATGATCAAGCCAATGCTTTGTCAAGTGCTTCAAAGCTTAATCCGGGAAGATATACTCATGAATGTCATATTTGCATTAGTTTTGATCATCATGGTTTAGGCCACATGAATTTTAATTAGTCAATTGCATTGATACACTTGTTAAATCATGATTTTGTCAAAGGCATTTGAATGCTAGCCCTTGCTGTGCACGTGGCGTTTGTAAGCGTTTGGTAGCCCGTGTCCTTTTGGTGACTGTTGAGCTCACAAAGCGTTTACACGCGTCTAGTAGCCCTTTTTAATGACATGTGTCGTGTTCTGAGAGGCTGACTTGAGGGCTCCGTAATTGTGCACTATATAAGCTCGTTTTCTCTCATTTTAGGGTAGACATTCATTGGAAAAATCAGCCCCCTTTTGAGAGAGAGAGTGTCTCCTTCTTCTCTTTGTGGAACTTGATGTTCTTGATGATTTGAGCTTGCTCTTCTCATCTTTCTTCAATCTAGAGTCTTCCTCTCCATGGATCCACTCTAGGTTGATTTTGTTTTTCAAAAATCTTCATAAAAATCATATCTTTCATACATCATGTTGAGTTGCCTACATATCTACTTGGCCGGATGATCCGGAGCCGTCTTTGATACGGAGATCGAGGGGTGTTGAACTCGTGGAGGCTATGGAATCAAGAAGGGGCTCGGGGAGCTATATCAAGGAGTGGAGTTAGGTGTCACAAGGGGCTTGTTGGGTAATTCCTAATCCTGTAACTCTTGATTAAACCTTTTGATTTATAGCAATTAGTAGATTAGGCCGTGGTTTTATGCTTAGGGTATTTAGACCCTAAGTAGTTTTCACGTATATCCTCGTGTTTGTGTTCTTTCCCTTATTGCTATATTTCTTTATATTGTGGGTTTGTTTGTCTCACCATTGAAACTGATTAATTGGATTAAAATTGGGATAATTAATTTTTAATTTGGTCGTCCTACTCACCACCCCCCCCCCCCCCCCCCCCCCCCGGACTTGTAGTGTTTTGCATAATTTCACAAACAAACCCAAAAATATTTGTGAAAGTATAAAAAAAAAGGTAGCATCGAATATTAAGTTTTTGTGCTATGTTTACAGCATTTTCTTGGACATGTATTGTAACTTGCGTATGTAATTAAGAAGTTATTTTGTTATTTAGAAGTTAAGTCCAAAGAGAAGTCCAAGGTTCTTGGACATATGTTTTATAACTTGTGTATGAGGAAGTTAGGCCTTGTTCGTTTCGTAGGTTTTGTTTTGTTTTGTAATCATTACACTCATTTCTCTCTCTATCTCTCTCCACTCATTACACTTTTTTTCAAAATTAAACTAAACTGAAACTACTAAACGAACAAGATTTGTAATTTAAAAATTAAGTTCAAAGAGGAGTCCAAGGTTTTGGAGCCCAAACACAAAAGAAGCCCAGTTTTGGTGTTGAGATCTCACTATGCTGTTGTAGCTTTCGCTTTCTTTTTTTATTTTTCTCGATGTTCCCATTGTAGAGTGTTCATTTATAATATTTCTTGCCGTTTCAAAAAAAAATAAAAAATACAAAAGAAGCCAAGAGAAGTAAAGTCCAAGTTGGAGTATATTCTAGAGACTTACAAATATGTAGCTTCTAGAAGATGCCTACTTACAATATCTAGCTATTACCATCGAAAAGTCTAAGATACTTATGAAAAAAAAAGAACATTTGATTCTAAAATGTACCCTAGAAAGTATCTTGGAAAAAATTTCAGTTGACTAGAATCATCTATGCGCGCGGAAGTATAAATACATGATGAGTTCAATCCTTTTCCTTCAAATCAATTACTCTTTGTTTTTCCAACTCTCTCTATGCACCCCAATATTATACATGAGGAATTCTTTAGTTTAATTTTACACTATGGTGAATTATATTCAATGTGGACAAAATATGCCCCCAGTGTGTGAAATCCCTACGTCCACCACTAGATGATTTTTGGGTCTATTTTTCTTTTGGAAGTCCTAGCCGGTTGGCTCTTTCGCTCTTGTAGCCGGTGTTGCTGCTGATGGAGGGAAGTCTATTAATGGCCTTTGCTATTGTTTTTGGTTTTGATCCGGGCTAGCTTTCTCTGGTGCAGTGAGCTGCAGTTAAAAGTTGTAATAGTTTAAAATCCATTGGACCTGAAGGCTTTAATTTCTCCTTTGTAAAGAATGCATGGAGCATTATGCAAGAGGATGTAGAGGCTTTCTTTGCTGTATTTCATGATGTAAGGACTATTTTTATTGGCAAATTCCATGACAAGACACACATTTTATTGTATCTTTAATTATCGAGTTGTAATTTATTTTTCTTCTATTTTTAGAGTGTCTGTTTAGGAAGTGGAGGAAATCACATTTTTTATAATTGATAGGCGAAGATCCTTAAGTAGAATTTTGGGAGGATTTGCACGAGATTGTTATGTAGCCAAATCAAATTAGGGAAAGCTACCGCAAGAAGGAAAGATTTCATATTCTAACATTAGCCGTGCTTCTCAACAAGGAATGCTCTTGGAAAAGGCAGTAAAAGGAATGCTATTGGATTGGAAAGTTTTGGACGATTAATATACATACAATCATCTTTTGGCAGCTTGGTGCATCACTTTGGAAAGTTTTGGACATTGGTCAAAGCCTTGTTTAATATATATATATACATCATCCTTTGGCATTTTTTGTGATGACTTCGGGAAAAAGATTTTGAGAGCAATATATACACGGCTGTGTTTTTAAGTGTGAGTATTGGAGTACACATGCTCAAGATGAGCATCAAGCCTTTCGATTAACTCCAAGAAGTTTGTCTATCACTCGATTCAACAAATTGGATCATACTTCCGGTGGATTCCAGAAGTATCTCGGAGGACTTGAGGATTCAAGGCTTTCGGCAATCAACCACTTGGTGCGGTGTACGTGGATTCGGCAACACGATCTTTGGTCAATCGGTGAGGATTCGCGATTGTGTTTAATTGAGATCGTTTTGTAACTGTACAATGTTTACTTTTAGTGGATTGATTTCCTCCCGTGGTTTTTACCCTTTTTAAGGGGTTTTCCACGTATATCGGTGTGTTCATTGTTTATTGTTTTTTAATTCCTATTATTGCTTAATTATTCGATTGCTAGCAATATAGGATTTTTCAATTGGTATCAGAGCGGGTCGCTCATTATATTAGAATTTTTTTTCTTAGAGCGGATCCTTAGCAACAGTGAACACAATCATGACTCATATATCTAGTCGCACACCTATCTTGGATAGTGAAAACTTTGACTACTGGAAATCGAGAATAAAAGCTATCATGAGGTCCGTGGACGAGGAAATATGGAATTCTTGCGTTAGGGGATATAGTTATCCCACTGCTTGACCGACCAGGTGACTAAAAATAAGACGAATGAAGACCCGTCCCAAGCGTAGGACTCTCGACCAGTGTAGCACAATAATTCCGGAAGTACCGGAGTCGAACCACAGAGACGACAGAAGTGCTTGACTCAAAAGTGTGAAAGTGCAGTTTGAACTGGCTCTTAGGTAGCCACCCCTTGATTTTATGAGATTTATTAACTAATTACTAAGCTAATTTAGTTGAATGCAAATTAATAAAGAGAGCACAGCTGAGGGAACCCGGCGTCCACGCCTAGCCTAACCAATATTCACTCGGGCCACAATTACTCCTTTACTGATTTTAGAATATGAGAAAGGCTTCCTAACAAATGCGCACCGCCTGTCACCAGATTCCGTGCGCATTCGAATTCCGGTAATGCCTGGGTTTGTTTGTTAGCAAAGTTTCTAGTTTCCAAAATTGCTTGAAAGTTGAATTAATTCGGCCCCGAGGTGAAATATTGATTAGTCTAGTCGTAGGTGCCTTCACCCCGCAGCCGCACTCAAGGCGACTACTCACTCATGATTATCAGAGTTGCAGAAAACGAATTAAAACTGAATCTAAGCATGCTTGAACAATTCAATATGAGAACAATAGAAAACGATACCGTAAATTGCAAGGGAAAAGTTGAACTTGATTGTTAATACGCAAAACCCAATCCACAAGCAGAAATTCTGAAACTAAACTTGAATGCGAAACGCTGAATGAAGAACTCTGAATCCGTAGTCGAAGACTTGAAAACACAAAACCTAAGTAAAAGTCGTGGAACCCTAATCTGGGTTAAAACATAAGTATTTCTACTAAACCTCCTAATCCTTAATGAAAATCCAACGAAAATCCGGAGATAACCTACTCGGAAAGACTGAACGGCAGCGTTTAGTGGCCATTGATAACCGCTCGGTAGCGCTACATGTAAAAGCCAGTAGCGCTACCGCTTTGCTTACGCCGTGCGTTGACCGATGAACCTCCCGTTGACCGTAGCCTCAAATGAACTGGTAGCGCTACACCTATTTTGGTGTAGCGCTCAAGAACATTCTGTTCATTTTTTGCACCTTTTTGTGCCCAATTTGAGCCCTCCAAGGAATTGTGGTAGCGCTCCCGACGGTTTTCGACCACTCCCATGCACAATCCACTCGCTTCTAACTCTTGATCTACGTGCATGAACTTCCAATCACACGAAATTGCACTCATGCCCTTAGAATACCTGCAAATTATACTCGAGACACAAAAACACCACGTGCACATATTAATCAGAAAATAAGGCTCAAAACGCACGTCTAACATGCTAAACCACCCTACTTAGGCGCTCGTAAGCAAGCTTCCCACGCGCCTATCACCCACAAAAACCGTAGAAGAAAAACAGGTCCCTAAACTCATTACTGAGCTATCTCCCACAGAAAAGGCAGAATTACAAGCAAATAATCGTGCCTTAGATATTTTATTTAGTGCTGTTGATGTGATTGAACACCGTAAAATTGCTAATTGTGAAATTGCTAAAGATGCGTGGGACATTTTAGTGACCTGTCATGAAGGAACAGACGTTGTTAAACAATCTAAGTTACAAAGACTGACTACTGAATTCGAAATAATTAGAATGCAAGAGGAAGAAACTTTTAATGAGTTTTACTCTAAATTGATCTCTATTGTTAATAGTTGTGAAACCCTTGGTGAACCTATCCCTCCTTTTAGAGTTATTAAGAAAATTTTGAGATCCTTGCTAGAACGGTTTAAGACAAAGGTCACTATGCTTGAGGGTAAATGTAAACTTAAGGATAAATCCGTCGAAGAAGTGGTAGGTCTCCTCCAAACTTATGAGGCGGATATGTTACAACCTGAGTCTCAAAAATCAAAAATTAAAACTTCGGCTAAATCGATTGCTTTTGCAAGTTCTCAAACCGAGTCTAGAGATTCAGATTGTGATGAGGAATATGATTTTGAAGCCATGGCTTTGTTTGCCAAAAAATTCAAACAATTTTTCAAAAAGAAAAAGATTATTAGTGATGGGAATAAGAAATCTGGAACCAAAGGAAAGAGTGAGTCTTCAAGTAGTGGAGAAAAGAAAGGGATAAAAGGTCCTCCTACAGGCCCTAAATGTTATGAGTGTCAGGGTTATGGTCATCTTGCTAATGAATGCATAAACAAATTGAAAAAGAAGACTAATTTTAAGGCCAACATAACGTGGGACGACGATAGCGAATATGAAAATGATGTGGAAGAACAAGCAGACCACGCAAATTTTATGGCATTTGGGGTTTCACTTCAGTCAAATAGTAGCGAACATGAATCCACTGATGAGAGTGGGGATGAGGGAAGTGTCGAGGTCCTGAGTTTTGATGAGTTAAAAGATTCATATGATATGTTGTATAAGGAAAGTGTGAAAATTAGTGAGACTAATTTGAGGTTGGTGGAAAAATTTAAAATTTCTAACTCAGAGTCAATAATAGCTAAAAGGGAAGTAGAAGAGCTGCAAGAGTTACTGAGCAGCGTCACTAGTGAGAAAAACAAGCTGAATAAGGAAATTGAAAGTATTCGAGAAAAGAACAGGGTCTTGACTGAACTAAACTGTGCCGCAGAAGGGAGAATAGATATGTTGAAAATTGAACTTGATAATGCTAATGTTTTGCTTGAGCGGTTAAATACAGGGTCAAAGATACTGGATGACATTCTCAGCATACAAAGACCGACAAGTGACAAAACAGGGCTTGGATTTTATGAAGTTTCACCCTCAAAAGCACTCGAAGGTAAGGCGAATGAGTTGCAATAAAAAAAGGTAATATCGAAATTCCACACTATAAATACTGTCGATGACATGATTGAAAAGATTCCTAATATTAAAAAGGCTAAATTAGATAAATTCGTTCCTACATGTCATTACTGTCAAGTCAAAGGACACACTAGGCCTCATTGTAGGAAGTTGCATACGACAAATACTACATACACGCACTTAGCATATTATCATGATAATGTCAAGTTTATCCCTATATGTCATTTTTGTGGAGTGAAGGGTCATACTCGACCTAATTGCAGAAAACTTTATGAGAACCCTAATGCCTCTTCCCAATATTACAGTGTTAATAATTATGGGGGTAGAACCCAAAAGCCGAGATATAGGATGAGTACACGGAAAAAATTTGAATGTTAATCCTAATCGTTTGCGCAAAAATGTTGAAAATTTTGAAAAGGTAAAAACTAGACTTATATGGGTGAGGAAGTCGGACTTGAAACATCGAGCAGATATATATACCAACACTCTAAATGACACAGGATCATTTGGAGTAGTTGACCTTGCTTTTTAAGGCTTCATCTAGTTTCCATAGTCTAGGTTGGTCACCTCTGCTTATCTTATCCCTAGTGCTATGAATTTTTTTTATTGTCTAGTTTTATCAATCTATTGGTTTTCATTAGTATGTATTTTCTTATGAAAATCTAAAAACATTCAAATATTCTAAAATTCTTTAAAAATTTATAGATTGATTATTTCTCAAAGTTTTTTTTGTCTACTGTGTGATTTTTTTTATTTAGTTTTTTTTTGGCAATCTCTTTTTATTTTAGAAAATATCTACGCACATTATCCTTGTCACATTGTGGATGCCTTACGGTTTGAACTTGATGTTGTGGGGTTTGAGTGTCAAAATATCTTTGATGGTGCATGAGCATATTATTTAATTTCTTTCGTGCGTCGTATTTAGGAATTAAATGTGTCATGGCACATGTCTCTGTGACTACCCCCTCTACACTTCTACACATCAAAGTTAAAGAGATTACTTGACAAGGAAAGTTTGATTCTCATGCACCTGGATATGTCTCATATTTTTCCTAGGCGATTGACCGTTTTTGGCCTCATATCAGGATACGTTGTTATATGTCCTTATATGCAAAAGAAGTTAAAAAATATATATATATATATATATATATATATATATATATATATATATCCCTAGTTTTGGGTGAGATAAATGTTTATCCGGGCGTTCATTGAGTAACCGGACAATTGGGGTGAGGTACTCTCCCTCTAAGCGTTCGCGTCAAAAGGTGGATAGACCTCGTGAAGACATCTGTATTGGACCACTTTCCTAGTAACCGGGTCATTCGGCTCTATCCAGTCCGAATATTCGCGTCAAACGGTAGTGGGGTAAAAGAGAATTAAAGCATTCGTGATTGGACCATTTGCTTAGTAACCGGGCATTGGGTGTGAGGTACTCTTACTCTCAATTTTCGCGTCAAACAGCAATGGTGTAAAAGCGAAAACACGACTATGAAATTTGATCTAAAATTGACTATTAAGTTGAGGGGGAGTTGTTTCTTTTTTGGAGGGGACATGATTAGTATCAATGGGTGCTTGGTTTGACTTCGTGAGGGGGAGAGTGCGTGACAGTCCAATGGTACATGAAAATTTTTCAATTTTTGGATGGTGATCTTAATTTCCAATGATGTGTGACACACACTCACCAATGTCTGAAGCTTCATGTGGCATGGTACATTCAACTCTTAAATGGATCCTCGATTGAATTTAGTTGATTTGCATAGGCATGACAATTATATTTTGCAACTCAAGCTCCATAGCCACATTCTTCTACCCAAGTCAATTTGATGATGTGATGTGTTTTTGATATTCAATTTAATTTTGAAGCCTTGTCGGACCATATTTCTAAAGTGTTTTTTTCTCTCTCGGAAAAATGCTTTACCGTCTTTGATTTATGCTTAAGCATGACGTTGAGCACCTCCACTGTCTTGTTTTTTTCCCTCCAACTAGTGCTTTAATATTTGCTTAAGCCTTTTTTCCGGCATTCCCACTGTTTTTTTTTCTTGCATATTCTCATGTTGCATGTGTTTTTAGTTTTAAAAAAAAAAAAACCAACGGAAAAAGAAAGAGGAAACAGACGTGGCTAACAAGGTGTAGTATCTCTTCTACTTTCTTATTTCCTTGTTTTTCTTTTTTTTTTTTCTTTACTTGAGATATGGGAACTATCAACAAGGAAAGTCAATGTTTTCTTTTAGTATCGATTCTTATATCTTGTCTCTTGTTTTCACTATTTCCTTTTCCTTAATTGGGAATGGGAACTATCAACAGAAACAGACAAGTGTTTAGTGTTTTTATGGTTTTCCATCCATCTCTTTTCCTTCTTTACAATATTTAGTTCTTTTTATAATTGGAAACAATCTAACAGGAAAGTTTTTTTTCCACTGGTCCTTGATTCTTTATGCCATATTGCTTCTTAGTTGCTTTGTTAATGGCGCAAATTGTTTTGTAACTCTACCTTTGTCATTCCATGCCAAAAAGGGGGAGAAATTTGTTGACGAACTATAACAGATTGTTTTTTTTAGTGTGCGTGCAGCTTCACATGTCATGAACAATCTGTTGAGAGATATGTTTTATTTGTTGAGTGTGTTTTGTCATGGAAGTGCCAAATAATTATCGAGTTGTAATTTATTTTTCTTCTATTTTTAGAGTGTCTATTTAGGAAGTGGAGGAAATCACATTTTTTGTAATTGATAGGCGAAGATCCTTAGGTAGAATTTTGGGAGGATTTGCACGAGATTGTTATGTAGCCAAATCAAATCAGGGAAAGCTACCGCAAGAAGGAAAGATTTCATATTCTAACATTAGCCGTGCTTCTCAACAAGGAATGCTCTTGGAAAAGGCAGTAAAAGGAATGCTATTGGATTGGAAAGTTTTGGACGATTAATATACATACAATCATCTTTTGGCAGCTTGGTGCATCACTTTGGAAAGTTTTGGACATTGGTCAAAGCCTTGTTTAATATATATATACATCATCCTTTGGCATTTTTTGTGATGACTTCGGGAAAAAGATTTTGAGAGCAATATATACACGGCTGTGTTTTTAAGTGTGAGTCTTGGAGTACACATGCTCAAGATGAGCATCAAGCCTTTCGATTAACTCCAAGAAGTTTGTCTATCACTCGATTCAACAAATTGGATCATACTTCCGGTGGATTCCAGAAGTATCTCGGAGGACTTGAGGATTCAAGGCTTTCGGCAATCAACCACTTGGTGCAGTGTACGTGGATTCGGCAACATGATCTTTGGTCAATCGGTGAGGATTCGCGATTGTGTTTAATTGAGATCGTTTTGTAACTGCACAATGTTTACTTTTAGTGGATTGATTTCCTCCCGTGGTTTTTACCCTTTTTAAGGGGTTTTCCACGTATATCGGTGTGTTCATTGTTTATTGTTTTTTAATTCCTATTATTGCTTAATTATTCGATTGCTAGCAATATAGGATTTTTCACATGATCATACCTTCCTTGACAGAGGTACTAATAAGACATTTATTGCTCTTATCCCTAAGATAGAAGGTGCTTCTTGTTTTAACCATTTTAGACTTATAAGCATGGTTGGTTGGTTATATAAAATCTTAGCTTAGGTGATCGATTGCTAACAGATTAAAGGAAGTCATGCCTTGCATAGGTGAGGCACAAGTAGCTTTTGTGGGTGGTAAACAAATTTTAGATGGGGAGATGATAGCTAATGAGGTGATTGATAGTTGGAAGAAAAGCAATGTAGGAGGCCTATAATCTTAAAGATAGATTTTGAAAAAGCTTATGATTTTGTTAATTGGAACTTTCTCTTGGATGTTATGAGCAAATTTGGTTTCGAAGAGAAATGGCGTAAATGGATTGAACGGCGTATATCCTCAACTTCCTTATCTATTCTAATAAATGGATTTGCTACGTACTGAGGAAATCTTCCCACAAAAGGGCCTTAGACAAGGTGACTTATTTCACCCTTTCTGTTTAACATAGTGGTGGAGGTCTTAAACATTCTAATGGAAAGAGCAAGAGATGGGGGGTGATAAAAGGCGTTCAGGTTGGTACAGAAGGTATTTGTGTATCTCACCTTCAATTCGTTGTTGATACAATCATTTTCTGTAATAATGATCTTCAAGAGATCCTCAACATTCAAAGAATCCTAATTTGGTTAACAAATGTCTGGTCTTAAAGTGAATTATGCCAAAAGTATGTTGTGTGGTGTAAAAGTCCAGGAGCAAGAGGTTATTGACTTAGCTAACATCATTGGTTGCAAAGAATGGAAAACTCCCTGAGAGATATCTAGGTCGGCCTCCCTCTTGGGGCTAATCCAAACAGAATCCAGACTTGGCAACCAGTGATTGAGGCTATTTAGAAGAAGCTTAGGCCTTGGAAGAAAAAACACATATCAATAGGTGGTAGATTAGCTCTGGTTAAATCAACCATGAACAATATCCCCAACTATTATACGTCAATTTTCAAGTTACCAATTACAGTGGCTGACAGAATTGAAAAGTTACAAAGAGAATTCTTGTGGGGAGACCGGGAGACTCAGAAGAAAAGAAGAAGCTGCATCTATTGAGGTGGTAGAAAGTGAAAAAGAAAAGAAAATTTGGGGGTTTGGGTGTTAAAAGACTGTTGGAACATAATGCAGCCCTCTTGGCTAAATGGTGGTGGAGATTTAGTAAGGAAACGGAGACATTGTGGGTTAAAGTGGCGTGAAGAAAATATGGTTTGGGCAATGAGGTGTGGTTTCCAAAGGTTCCAGTTAGAGGCAAAACATCCAATGTTTGGTTGGAATATGTTCAGTTGGTAATATTTGTGCGGATATGGTAGAATGCATTATCCAAGGTTTTAGTTTCCAAGTTAATTCTGGCAATAGTATCAGATTTTGGAAGGATAAATCGCTTGGGGATGTGACTCTTAAGGCTTCGTTTCCTTGGAATATCTCTGTCCAGAAGGATGCTTTCATCTTAGAAATGTTTAGTAGTCAAAGCCAGGGATAATGGAATTTCCAGCTTAGAAGGCCTTTACGTGATTTGAAGGATCAAATGGAAGCCCTGGTACAGATTTTGAGGAGTATTCAGCTAAATGAGTCAAGGGAAGACTTTATTCAATGGAGATGGAGTAAAGATCTAAATTTCTCAGGAAAATCAGCATACTCAAAGTGGGAGGATCAAAAGTTTTGTAGAAAACGAAGACCTTTTTTCAATTTGGAGGAATATTTGTCCTCCAAAAGTGGAAAATGTTTTCTTGGATGGCTTTACAAGGATACATTGCTTCTAGTTAGCAGAGGAATTTTGAATGAGAGCCTTGATATTTGCCCTTTTTGCAAATTTGTGAGAAACCCTAAACCACATTCTCCTCCAAAGCCAATTCTCTAGGGGGGCTGTGGTCAGCTATTATTGCATGGTGGAATATGAATTGGGTTTGCCCTCCTGACTTGCTGTTACTCTTTCATTTTTGGAATAGCTTGAGGTTCAAAAACTTGGAATGATTATGCTAGCAGGCCTGCTTTTATGCAATTATTTGGTGATTCTGGTCTATTTGGCTTTGCAGAAATGAGACAGTTTTCAAGAACAAGATTTGGGAGTTGGATAAAGTTATTGATGTGATCAAAACTAAAATGGCTTTATGGATTAAGGGCAAGTATGAGTTAAAAGACTATAGCATTGAGAATTTTAAGAGGTGTTTGGATGGTATTAGAAATATGAGAATTTGATTGGCCTTGTTCTGAGCCTTGATTTGATGTGGGTGTATGTACAGTTTCATCCTATGGGTTGGGGTGGGGTGGTCCTTTGGGCTAGGGTGTTGATCCTGGGGTTCTAGTTTTCTTGGTCTTTGCATCTGGGTTGTGTCATGTGCTGGGTGTATTTTTTAGTCTTTTCTCATTTGTTTTGGGTTTTATGGTGTTTTGGCTTTGGGGTGGTTATTTCATTTCATGGGGTCTTGTTTATCAAGTCTTGGGTTTTTGGATTTTTTCCTGATATTTCTGCGTCTGTCTTGGGTCAGTTTGTTTGTCTTGAGTCTTAAGGTTCTGGTGATGTATGGAAGCATGCATATTATTCATGTTTGAAGCTGTCTCTACCACCTATGGAGTTGTCATCTGCCTTTCCTCTGTTGAAGTAGCATATTCATATATGCTAATTGTTGAAGTTTTTTCTGTTGAAAAAGGTTGTCTGAAGGTCCTTGTGTATTCAATTTCTTTGTCCATGCTTGGATATATGCTTGGGTTTACCTTTTTGGCCAAGTGATGCTGCTACATTTATCTCATTGGTCTCAATGGCCCAGGTGATAATGCTCTCTATTGCTACTTATCCTAATGGTTTAGATGGTTTCAATGCTGCTGATCTAGTGCTGTTATGGTAGTACTCCACGTCTACTGTTGTCTATGATCGAGGTTTCAACATTTGGTTTGCTGAGCAAAATATGGAAATGTCATGGATAAGGTTGCCATTTATTAGACGATCACAACTCAATGGGTAATACCGACACCACTCATACCTTATTCGACAATATACAATATCTAATTATATGATCTATGTAGGCCCACCTACAGAAAATTGCTAACATGCCATTCATTGGTTGTTGAGCTGTATCAGGCTTTATTTTGGGTTTAGTCGTCTCTGTTATGCTTTTATTGAGTTCTGAAGTCTTGGAAGGCCAGTGGTTACTGCTGTTCCTCATAGCAGTTAGAACAATTTTTGCTATTGATGCTAGTGCGGGTTCTGCTGTGTGGGCCACTTAGGCTTTCAAGCTTGCAACTTTCCTTGAAGGCCCAGGAGCTTGAGTTTTGTTATATAATCCTGGATGTTGATCTATGGTGCCAAGTTGTTTAAGATCTAGTTTTTCTCAAGTGATTTTTCGGTTATCCCTTGCAGTATGTCTAGCGGGGATTGTATTTTCTCTTCCCTTTCTGTCTTGTTTCTTTCTTATTCTTTTCAGCATTTCGCTAGAAACTGTTTCTCTGCTTATACTCTGCTCATGCATTGTATTTGGCATTTCTCTCTCGATGTACCCTTTGTCGAGTTCTACTAAAATTTATTAATGCCGATCAAATTACAAAAATTCACGAGATCGAATCTATTGAAATTTACGAGAGCTCAAACCTAGTCGCCTGCCGGAAGTGGATATTGGGTGGAGGTGGAAAGTGGGAGGTGGGAGGGGAGTAAGTGGAAATTTGTGATTAAAGGGTAAAAGCATAATCAATGTGACCCTATTAGACTTGCACATAATTAAAATCAACAACTCTCCTTAATGGTAATTTTGGACCATTTTTCTAGAGCCACCGGTAATAAACTCTAAATCTAACTCACCCCAACACCTGGGCCACTTTAAAAGGGGTTCTTCCAAGCCGCCCCTATTTTGACGAGTAGTGGAGATCTAGGCCCATTGTCAGCAACATCCCATCCAACCCCTTTCTACACGCACGTCATACACTTTCCGCCCAAACCATTTTTTCTTTGCGTCTACGCGCGCATAGGATTTCGCTCCCCAACGTCACTCATCATTAATGTCTCTCTCTTTCTCTCTCTCCCCTACTTTTCGGTACAAATGGGCAGGTGTTAAATAACTTTAATATATCTTCTTTTAATATTATCTCCTCTCTCTCTCTCTCTCTCTCTCTCTCTCTCTCTCTCTCTCTCTCTCTCTCTCTTATTTTATATTTTAAAGTAAAATAACTTTTGTTATACACAATTATTTTTTATAAAAATTATATATTTGAAATCTACTTGATGAGATCTTTCTAATAAGATCCCATTTGAATATAAAATTGTGTACATGTAAAAAAAATTATTTTATACCCATTAATTAATACTAATTTACACCCTTTCTAAATAATTCACACCTCCAAATGAAAGATTCACAGACTTGAAATGCAGAATTCACATACATCATAACTCACTCTTCAAAATACACAATTCACACCCCAAAAAGAAAGAATTCACGCTCTCAAATGCAGAATTCACACATTTTCTAAATAATTCACAACCCATAAATGTACACAATTCACACCCCATGCAACAATTCACACCTCCAAATAGCACACAATTCACACCCCAATAGCACACAATTAACACCCATGCAACAATTCACAGCTCCAAATAGCACATAATTCAATCTTTTCTTTCTTTTCTTTCTTCTTCTTTCAATTTCAGCACTTCGCTGGGATTTTTCCTTTTCCCTCGATGTACCCTTTGTCGAGTTTTAATAAAATTTTGTTGCCGATAAGAAAAAAAAATAGCACACAATTAACATTCCAGTAACAATTCACACCCTTAATAGCACACTTTTTATTTGGGTGTGAATTTCGTAAAACAAAAAATTACATGTATACAATTTCCTATTAACAATGGATCTTGTTTAAAAGATCTCATTGAAGATTTCAAATATATAATTTTTATAAAAAATAAATGTTTATAATAAAAGTTATTTCATTTTAAATTTAAAATGAGAGAGAGAAGAAAGGAAGGAGAGAGAGAGAGAGAGAGAGAGAGAGAGAGAGAGAGAGAGAAAAGGACAGAGAGAGAAACTCAATGTGCAGGAAAAGTAAATGCCGTGTATATAAGAGCATCACTAGTGGTATACTCAAATATGGATACTCAAATATTGTCACATCACATTTTGAGTATTCATTTAATGGGTTTATAAGTTTGAGTATCTACCCTACTACAATGGTTCATTTGTGTCCATAATCAAAAAAATTACTATTCACTCTATTTTTATTCATAAAATGGGCACAACTTTAAATTTGTACATATATTTTTTTTATAATATTATTACCATTTAAAAGATATTCACAATACGTTTAAAATGAGATCAATCTTGAACATATTTTGGTAAAGATTAAAAATTGATAATTTCAATTTTTGGGAGAAAGTGCAAAAAAATTGAGTTTTGAATTAAGTATTTGAAAAATGGAGAGAGAATGTTGTTACTTTTGATATGGTGTGGTCCCCAAAATTTGATTATTGAGATTTGGTTATTGAGAAAGATTTGTAGTTTTGAGTATCCAAATGCCAAAAGTTGAGTATTTGTAACAAATGTTGTTAACTTTGAGTATTTATCCAAATACCATTGTGAGCCTCTTTTGTGTATCAAAATACTCATCTTTGAGTATTTTTGTGTTTGAGTATGCCATTAGTGATGCTCTAAGACTATAGAGTGAGAAAAGAGATAGAAAGGCAGGAGTGGAAGTGTGACACGCGGCAGTCGTTAACCAATGGAAAAACCTTCCCACGCGCGCATCAGGGCCTATGCGGAAGGGAAATACAAAGATGGACTGGCATGGGACAAATAAAAAAAAAGCAGGACCGGCCTGGAATTTCCCGACTTTAAAATGGGTTGAATCCGTGCTCTGGCCCATCTTCAGAGTCTTCATTTACACTATTTTCTGAGCCCACTGAATCTGCCACCCAAAAGTCGTACAATTTAATCCACCTGTTTGGTCTTTCCCTGCAAGCTGCGCCACCTCCCTTGCGCCACCCAAACTTCTCCTGTCTTCACCGAGGGAGCTAAGATTTTACTTTTGTGGTAGCGAAAATATATATACTAAATAAATTTAGTGGTGGAGAATCTATATAATTCAAGGATAAATTTTTATTTTCAATATAATAATTGCATTTTTTTTTATAAAAACCTTGTCGCGGGCAGGCGGCCGTCATCACTTGTCCCCTTCTGGCTCCATCCTTCTCTTCACCTTTGTTTGTTTAATTTTGCTTTAAAGTAACATTTTTTTTTTGAACAGCAAAAATTTATTAACCTTTGAAAACGAATTACAAAGATTAAAAGGATCCAAGCAGCGACGCATTAAGTCAGAGAATCAAGACACCTACCGCAAGGAATCAAAAGGGAAAAAAACAACCGGATGCTGGCAAGAAGCCAACCAAACACCCAACAAGAAACACACCCTAAAAATATAAACCTAAACCAACAAAACCCAACCAAAACGCCCAAATAAACACCACTATCGACAAACTTAGTTTGTAACAGAAAATTGGCTAATGATTTCATCATCTTCCCCCAAATAATCTTCATCCAAGATCTTGCTAATTGACCGAGAAGCCTGAGTCGCATTTAGATGAATCCTGTTGATGCCATCGGAAGAAACTGATAAAGCAGCGGCAACAATAGCAGATCTGAACACAACGCATTTTTTCTGTTTCCGACGACCCTTCTTCTTAGATTTCGGAAAACCCATCTTATCTTCAATCCTTTTCTGCTTCCTTTTACCTTTCCCAAAATCTTCCACAACATCAGATGGATTGATCGAGATCTACAACTAACTTGATACCCTCAACATCTTTTTCATTAAAAAATCCCACTTCAGAAAGATTCCAAAAGCCTTGATCAAGATCCACTGCCTCCTTATCTTTGTTAATAACAACTAAATCGGTATCCTCAACAACAAATGAATTTGAAAGCACGGTGTCCGCAACAGGCCTGTCTGTAAAAATTGGTTGTCTCCCATCATCAATATTACCCACACCATTAGCTATTGAGCAATCCACTTTATTGCAATCAGCATTTTCAGAATCTGTCGCCTCATCGCAATCGATATTCTCAATTGAAACATCATTATCCACCATGACCAACTTAGCAATGTCATTTGCTTGCTCCCTTGGATTGTATTCCAATATTGATTCCCCAAGCGTAGGGTTTAGGCCGGCGGTAGCATAATAACCGGAAGTCCGGGTCGAGTCCTCAGAGACCGAATGTGCAGCGCGTGTTGATTTGTTTCGCGAATGAAGGTTTAGCCTTAAAGCGGCAAACTTGGCTTTTGTGATTTGTGGGTGGAATTCACTTAACTTCGTGAATGACTCGAGATTAAGAAAACTAATTAAAAGAAGGCAAGGTTTAGGGGTTTTCAACACCCATGCCTTAGGCCAATTCATTCTCCTCTAAAATAACCGGCTCGGGGACGTCGTTAAACGACCCCGAACGGAAGATTTGGTACTTAAACTCGTTTGACAAGAAATTGTGTTTCTCAAAGAGTAGGATTCTTGTGCCATTTATACAAACATTTTGATTGACATCGCCCGAAGCATCACACGTGCCAAGCGGTCAAGCCCTTGGCTACGAGTGATCAACGGGATTAACAAATCCAAATTTTGATACATAAAATTAGTCCTAACTCTTTGATTAACATGCAAAGTTTGCATTATGGCGAGGAGAGTGAATGAGCCTAAGTCACGGGGTGCTAATCACCCCATGACCGAGCCTATAACGACTACTCGGTAATTACTAAGTAAAACATGACTATTTTTATGAAGGAAACAAAGAACATGACATATAACTTTAAAAACTGATTTTTATGGAAGATTATAAGTCTACCTACAACATTAATGCTTGAGAAAATTGCCAACAACACTTAGAAACTAGAGATTTTGAAGGAACTAGCTAGAAAAGCAAGAAAACAAATTAACCGATAAAAACAGAAATAAACTAGATTTATACGAAGATCTCAACAAGTACTACAACATTAAACAAGAGGAAATACCTTGAATCTAAGTGGAAAGCATGTAAATCTAGAGAGAAGGTAGAGCTTAGCTAAGAGCAAATTAATGGAGGTAGAGAGAGAAGGTGAAGAACCAAGCTAACCCTAAAAATCTGAGGTTGGGGGCCCTTTATAGGCCCCAAAAGTCGTGCTAAGTTATTACAAAAATGCCACAAGATATTTCTTGATCGGGCTCAAAAGTTGCAAAAAATAGAAGTTTCAACCGGTTGAGCAAAAAGTGTCAACCGGTTGAAAAACTCACTGGTCAAGTTCAACCGGTTGAGCAAAATGTTTCTACCGATTGAAAGAGTAAAATTCTGAAATTTTTCTTTGTCTTGATCCCTTGACCTTTCGGCTTGTCATCGTGACTTCTAGGCTTCCCGAGTCTTGTTCAATGCTTCATTCCTTGACTCCCGGAACTCGGTAGCGGGATGGTATGTGGCCTAGGGTGCTCGGATATCCCTTGGTTCAACCATTCCTTGCTAGCGCCTTTCATGGGAAGTGATTGTATTCATCGAGTAGAAAAATTCGAATTCGAGCGTACCCGTGTGAGGTTTTGGAATTGAAACTTGATGTGGTGCATGCACTTGACTACTTTTCTTAGACATAATTTGTTCTCCCTAGTTCATGGCATGTGTATGCGTGGGTTTCATAATTTCGGATTCACCGGGGTGTGTGTACTCATACCTTATTTTGTTAATCGAGCATAGATATCGTATCGTGGATCTTGGGAAGTTTACATAGCATATATAGTAAGTTAATTCGGATTAGTTTACTCGGGACGAGCAAAGTCCAAGTTGGGGGGTGTGATAAGCCCCCAAAAGTGTTAATAATGGGGCTTATCTCGCTTCTTTTCGATCACGCGCACGCATATTTCATTGCTTTATACGATTGATTTTTGCACGAGGGTCGAGCGCCGAAATGCTAGAACAAACTACGTATTCACAACTATGCAAATTTAAGACGGAAATCATGCGTAGATAGATATAAACATCCAAAATGCATCACGTGGAGTTAAGAGTGACATAACTAAGATCAACTAAGGTCTTTAAAGCATATAATGACCGTGGTTTTTTTTCAAAGAAGGGGACACAAAAATGGTGGTGGCCATTTTACTTGCTAGGTCGAACTACCCTTAGCCACCACCGACCCCACAAAACAAGCTGTCAAGGCCACATGCCGGCCACAACAAAAACAGCATGAAATTAATTAGACTAAAATTTTGACACGACAGAAGTAAATCCTACTAAATAAGTCTACTAATACTAACGACCACCGACTCAAGTCTACTCATCATCGTCTTCCTCCTCATGGTACTCTCCCTCATCGTCCTCATCCTCATCCTCATCCTCTTGTTCGAAATCAAAAGACTCCTCCGAGTCCGAAGTATCGGGCACCTTATCCTCCTCCGTTTCCACAAATTCCTTTCCGGAGCGAGCCGTCTCACATTGAACTAACCATCTCACCATCCTCATCATTTTCCCCATCTTCCTCTTTTGACGCCTTTGACTTGCCTTTATCTCACGGTTGTCGTCCATAATGATTTGCTGGCGGCAGCGGAGAATATCACAATATTGGTTCACACGTGCGACACCCTTCTTGGCGGTAGGCATAGAGGAGGCAATGGTCTCGTCGCGAGCTTTCGAGAGGGCCTTGCTCTTGTTCCATGAGCCGGCAGTGATTGGCCCCGGCGAGCCGGGAACTAGTTCATCCCCCGAAGCCGGTTTGCACTTGGCTTTCTCGCACAAAGCCGAGATCATAAGGGGGAATGGTATTTTGCCCCTAGCACCTCCTCTTTCCCTAAAATCCCTAATCCCGTTCCAAATTCGCCTTGCCCAATCAACCACCTCCGTTTCGGACCCAAATACCACCAACTTCTCCCCATCTTTCTTCGAAGGTGTTTTGTCATTGCTAAAAGGCGTGAGGTTGCAATGCAATATCTTGTTAAGCGCGCGGTACTTCTCCTTCAATCTCCCCAAAACATACGTCTCATGCTCAATATCATAAGAACTCGGATCATCGGTGAGAATATGCACTTGCTCATTTAGGGGCTTCACCCAAGTCCGCCGAGGGTATGTGATGGAATCGCGGTCAGGGCGCCTATAGTGAAGGTATTCGGCGATAGAATCGGGTGTCACAACAACCCGTTGGCCCCCGACCATGGAGACGATCTCATGCTCAAGCTTGTGCACCACCATATTTTCATAGAAGGTCTTGACCATTTTCTTCCTAAACATCCCTCGCTCTTCGAAGAAGAACCTCAGCCCTTGGCGCACAATGGATTGAACAGCAGGGTGATCCTCCATTTTCCTTAAATCCACCTGCCGCTCGCAATTGAAAACTCTCTTTTTCATTTTCTTCACCCACTTTGCTTTCTCAATTCTCTCCTCTTCCTCCCTCTCTCTTTTCTTCCTTTCTACCTCCTCATTTGGTTCAACCACTGGCCGTTTGCCCAAATTTTCAGCTGGCCCTTTGCTCGGCCCAGACCCATCTTTTGGTTGTCCGCTAAAACTCGTTTTCTTTGTCGCTACGTGTTTTCTCTTAACCATGGCTGTAGGTGCTCTCAACAACGGGACGGAAGCAACCAGCCAGAATTTCAAACTCAGCCCACGGGTAGAGGTTTCAACAGACAGCACAGTAGTAGCAAAAACCCCACAATGTGGTTCAATCCTCCGATCAACTCCAACCGACCCCCTACTTCACAGTTTCAGACAGCCATCAACAGTGCAGCTCAAAAATTCAGTAAATAATGCCTCACAATGCAGCAAATTAACAATAGAAAGCAGAACCCAAATTCATAACCCATCAGATTTTCGAGTAAAGGTTTCGAACGGGTTCAATTAGGAGAGAGAAACCATGTATTACCTTGATAGAGATATAAAATCAGAAATTTCAGCCCAACTGTTGAAAACCCCAAGGTTTGCGCTTGAAAAACCCTCTGATTCCTCTGATCCCCTTGAAATTTGATGGAGATACCCAAAATTTCCCTACAAACTTGAACTTCCCAGTGAAACACTTAGATTTCGGACTGCCATGGAGGGAATGGTGAGGGTTTTGTAGTGGTTTGATTTGTAAAGAAGGGGGTTTTCGGTGGTGGGTTATGGAAGGTTAGGGCTGGATTTGGTGGCTCACGGTCGAGGGAGACAGAAATTTGTGGGTTTTCGAGTGGTGGTGGTTGTCTGGTGTAGAGGGAAGAGAGAGACACAGTGGTGGTGGTGACTCACGGTTCACCGTGAGTGAGAGAGAGGATGGTGAGATGGAAGAAGATAGAAAATGGAGGAGAGAGAGAAGGGAGGCTGTGGGATTTTGAGATTAGGTCGTGGGTAGAGTTAGGAAAAGAAGATGATGTTTTATATAGTGGGGTAGAAGAATCGGGTTGGCCCCCCCCCCCCCCCCCCCCCCCTTTAATTTTCTGAAAATTCACCCTTTCGACCAGTAGAGCAAAATGTGCCGACCGGTTGAAAAACCTTTTGTTCGCGCTGTACCGGTAGAGCAAAATGTGCCGACCGGTTGAGACTGCAAAATCTGATTTCCACTAGAATTCTCAACCCAACTTCTTCCAACCTTATTTCTCCCATTCACACACCTCCAAATCACCTTCCCACATAAAATTAAATTCCCCACAACCCTCCGCACATCCGGTTTCCTATGTTTGAACAAAAATGGAGACTCGGACTACGGTTCAAATTAAAGGACAAGGAGACACGTGAGTGGTATAATCATTCAAGAATGCCTTGTATCATATCCAAAATATGTCACCCACTCCAATATGATGCATTAATGATATCCACACTACTTTAGCATGAACGAAAGAATATTATTCGTGCAATTGCGGGAAATGAGAAAAAAAAGCATGGGATGCTTTAAAATGAACTTCCACTCTAAACGATGCACGACACTTAACCACTAGAGATCAAATTGTTCGCTAAAGTTCATGTATATGCCAATGATATGGATTTAAACACAAACTTGAATTCACCGGAGTACCGACTCTTGACATTATGAACAAAATCGAGCATATTTAACGTATCATGCGTGTTAAAACCTCATCACAAGGGAAGATTACACACAAAAAATTTAATTGTATGCAAAAACAAAAAAATATAAAGGATTAGTATAATCCACCCCCCCCCCCCCCCCCCCCCCCCCAACTTGAAATGTGCAGTGTCCTCAATGCATGAGATAACAAAGTAAGGAGAGGGCGGAACAAAAATGTACCGACGGGGAGGCATGTCAACCTCCAAGACCTCGACCAAGTGTGAGGAATTTTTCTATCACTTACTCCGTTCGTCATCGGCAATGCTTCCAAGGCTTCCTCCTTCGGCCCCTCTCCGGGACCACAGCTAGTCGTACAGGACCATCCTCAACGACTTTATAGGCCTTACAACCGCGACATTTCGTCGCACCCATGCTTAGAGCTCCTGAATGCCGCACTCGCCGCCAAGTTAGGCCCAAACTACCAAGGCTGGTACGGTAGCATGGTCACCCTGCAAAAGACTTAATTGCCGACTACCTACTAAGAGAAATGATATGAGAACCGCCCGGCTCGTGTTATCCGGGCTCCACAACAAGCAATATTTACAATATGTACAATATATACAATGAAAAAGGAAAAGCCACCATGATCGTCACGCGATCGCACGGGTACTACTTTTCTTCCCAAGCTCGAGACTGTGGCTAGGCCATACGTAGCTCAAACTCGGGTGGCTATACCGGACCGTCCAAACACCGTTCGAGCACGGCAAACACTAGAGCTCTCTCAAACTCCACGGATTTTACTTCTCCAAGAAATTTGTTACGTCAGAACTCGGAGCGTCCAAGTCGCACACAATACCCCGTCAGACAATCAAGTCCAACGTCCCCAACGAAGTCCGCACAAGGCGGACACAAGACAGAGCCTGTCGCCGTGCCATAAGCATGGGAATATTCAAGCGCCCCCACCCATTCACGGAAACTCACTCTCTGCCAGGGGCTGATCTAAAGAGCGCGGGCGTTTAGTTGCGAATTACTCCTATCAGAAAGGCCTTTTATAAACACAAGCCCTATGTCACTGACGCGTTCGTGTTATCTTATCCGCACGTGTGGGGTCTCCAAGATTTTATTAAAAAGAATAAAGAATGGCCCTTCTAACCGGAGCTGGGCACACGCGCATTGTTGTCTAGCCGGCGTGCATAGCTAGTCCCAAGTCAATGATGGGAAACCCAATGCAAGAGGGAGCAAAGGGCCGGGCCCTCCAAACAATGAAGTTCAGAGGTACGCGTTAGCTCCCCGTAAAAAGTGAAGTCACAAAGACTCCACGGGCAAATCACACAAGAATTTTTAAACCGGAGGGTCGTCCGAATAGACCGGATCGACCAACGTTGCAACCTCCTCCTCTTCATTAAAATTTTCCAAAAATGGTTTTAACCTTTGACCGTTCACCTTGAAAATTTTACCATCCTTTGGATTGAAAACATCTATCGCCCCATGAGGATACACTTGATGCACAAAATACGGCCCAACCCACCGTGAACGCAATTTGCCCTGAAAAAGATGGAGTCTAGAATTATACAAAAGCACTTTTTGGTTCACATGAAAATCCTTCCTTAGAATGTTTTTATCGTGAAATTCCTTGACTTTAGCCTTATAAATGGTCGTGCTCTCATATGCATCTCTCCGAATCTCCTCAAGCTCATTGATTTGGAGCTTCCTATGCGTACCGGCCTCGGGCATGCGACAATTCAAAGATTTAATGGCCCAATAAGCCTTGTGCTCAAGTTCAACCGGCAAGTGACACGCCTTCCCATAAACCAAGCGGTAAGGGGACATCCCCAACACCGTCTTATACGCGGTTCGATAAGCCCACAAGGAATCGGTCAATCGAGTAGACCAATCCTTTCTATTAGGATTCACCGTTTTCTCAAGAATGTGCTTAATTTCCCTATTAGCAAGTTCGGCTTGACCATTGGTTTGTGGATGATAGGCCGTAGAGACCTTATGAGTGATACCGTACTTACGCATTAAGGTTTCAAAGGGCCTATTACAAAAATGGGTCCCTTGATCACTAATGATCGCGCGCGGAGTACCAAACCTAGCCAAAACATGCTCTTTTAAGAATTCAATGACCACTTTGTGGTCATTCGTACGAGTGGGGATAGCCTCGACCCACTTGGACACGTAGTCCACCGCAAGAAGGATATAGAGATACCCGAAAGACATAGGAAACGGCCCCATAAAATCGATGCTCCAACAATCGAAGACTTCAACCACAATGACATTGGTTAAGGGCATCATGTTCCTTCTCGTCACACCCCCCAATTGTTGACACCTCTCACAAGTTTTACAAAATTCAAAAGCATCTTTGAAGAGTGTCGGCCAATATAACCCGCATTGAAGGATTTTTGCGGAGGTTTTCTTGGCGGAGAAGTGTCCCCCACATGCCTCGGTGTGGCAAAAGGAAAGGACGTGTCGGTGATCAACATCCGGCACACATCGCCGGATGATTTGATCCGGACAATACTTAAAGAGATAAGGATCATCAAAGAAGAATCTTTTCACCTCAAACAAGAACCGCCGCCTCTCTTGCGGAGTCCAAACGGTAGGAAGTTGGCCCGTGGCTAGGTAATTCACAATATCCGCGAACCACGGGCAAGACGAGACACCGAACAATTGCTCATCGGGGAATGAGTCGACAATAGGAATATTCGAGGAACGATCCTCAAACTCAAGACGAGACAAATGATCCGCGACCACATTTTCAACTCCCTTTTTATCCTTGATTATTAAATTGAACTCTTGGAGCAAAAGGACCCACCTAATCAACCGTGCTTTCGCATCTTGCTTAGTCATTAGATATTTTAACGCGGCGTGGTCCGTGAAAACCTCAATAGGGGACCCTATCAAGTATGACCGAAACTTGTCAAGAGCAAAGACAACCGCGAGCAACTCTTTCTCCGTGGTGGAGTAGTTCAATTGAGCATCATTGAGAGTTTTGCTCGCGTAAGAAATGACACATGGCTCTTTCCCTCTCCTTTGGCCCAAGACGGCGCCAATCGCGTAATCACTCGCATCGCACATCAACTCAAACGGAAGGTCCCAATCGGGAGCTCGCACAATCGGTGGAGTGGTGAGACTAGATTTCAACTTAGAAAAGGCCTCCTCACACGCGGGTGTCCAAATAAATGGCGCGTCTTTTGAGAGGAGGTGACATAACGGACGTGAGATGGCACTAAAATCCTTGATGAAACGGCGGTAGAAACCCGCGTGCCCAAGAAAAGACCGAATGTCTTTCACACACTTAGGGGTAGGGAGGTTTGCAATCAAATCAATTTTGGCCTTGTCAACCTCTATCCCTTTAGACGACACAATGTGCCCCAACACAATCCCAGTGGTCACCATAAAATGGCACTTCTCCCAATTGAGAATAAGGTGTTTCTCCTCACACCTCTCCAAGACACGCTCAAGGTTCTCTAAACACGACTCAAACGAGTCCCCGAATACCGAGAAGTCATCCATGAAGACTTCAACGATCTTTTCCACCATATCACTGAAAATGCCCATCATGCACCTTGAAAAGGTTCCGGGCGCGTTACACAAGCCAAAGGGCATGCGCTTATAAGCGAAAGTACCGAGCGGACAAGTGAAAGTGGTCTTCTCTTGATCCTCAAGAGCGACCTCGATTTGATTATACCCGGAGTACCCGTCGAGAAAGCAATAAAAAGCATGACCGGCTACCCTCTCCAAGATTTGATCTATGAATGGGAGAGGGAAGTGGTCCTTACGCGTGCTCGCATTCAACTTGCGGTAGTCGATACACACTCTCCATCCGGTGGTCACCCTTTGAGGCACTAACTCATCGTTGGAATTTTTGACCACCGTGATGCCGGACTTCTTAGGGACAACTTGGATAGGGCTCACCCACTTACTATCAGCGATAGGGTAGATGATCCCAACATCCAACAACTTTAAGACCTCCGCCCGAACCACGTCTTTCATGATAGGGTTCAATCGACGTTGTGGTTGGCGAGACGGCTTCACATCCTCTTCAAGGTAGATGCGGTGTGTGCAAACCGAGGGATCAATCCTGTGAATATCGGCAATGGACCAACCGATGGCCTTAGTGTGCCGCTTCAACACCGCTAACAAACCGGACTCTTGGTGTGCCTCAAGGGAAGATGAAATCACCACGGGGAAGGTTTCGCTAATACCAAGGAATGCATACTTCAAAGTGTCCGGGAGGGTTTTCAACTCAAGCTTGGGTGGTTGGACACTAGACGGAAGAGTTTTGCTCTCGAGTTGAGGCAAATCTTCGAACTTAGGATACAACGTGTCCGTCCCACAAACATCCTCCACGTCTAACAAGGAATACAAGTACTCGACCTCCGGTGAATCTAAAAACGATGCCTCCTCGGCGGTAAGACAAACCTCAAGTGGATCCTTATAGAGTATGGTGTCTACATGCTCTTGGACCAAAGTGTCTATTAAACTCACCTCATGAACATCATCATCGTCTCCCATTTGAGACCCAATATTAAACACATTTACCGCCATTTTCATGTTCCCGAACGTCATGTTCAATAACCCATTACGACAATGAATGACCGCATCGGAAGTCGCCAAGAAAGGGCGCCCGAGAATGACGGGTGTTTGCGCCTGTGAAGCATTGGCGACGGGACACGTGTCTAGAACCACAAAGTCCACGGGGTAGACAAAGTTGTCCACCTGGACTAAGACATCCTCCACTAAACCCTTAGGAATGCGGATACTACGATCCGCCAATTGAAGCGTCACTCTCGTGGGTTTCATCTCCCCCAAGCCTAATTGCTTATACACTGAAAACGGAAGTAAATTCACACTCGCACCCAAATCAAGCAAAGCTCTCTCAACTCTCTTACCCCCTATAACAATGGAAATTGTAGGACAACCGGGGTCTTTATACTTAGGAGCTACGTTGGTTTGGATAATGGAACTCACTTGCTCAGTTAAAAACACTTTCTTTTGGACATTCATCTTGCGTTTAACAGTGCATAAGTCCTTAAGAAATTTAGCATATTTGGGTATGGTTCTAATGGCATCCAAAAGAGGGATGTTGATCTTAACTTGCTCTAGAACCTCATACACCTCGGTGTCCGAAGAAGGCTTGGCCGGCACTTTTAACCTTTGGGGATAAGGTGCCGGAAACGGACAAACGGGAGGCTCTTGCTCCACGACCTTTGGTGGCACAACCGGGCTACTCGAAGAAGGTTGCTCAACAACAACCGGAAGAGAAGGGACCACGGGAGGAGTAGGTTTTGGAGGGATAGTCTTATCAATCTCCTTACCACTTCTCAAGACGGAAATCGACTTAGCTTGCTCAAGATTATTCGGGTCTTGGCCCGACGTGGTGCTCGCCAAATGGACTCCTTGGGGGTTTGCTTGTGGTTGAGATGGGAACCTTCCCTTCTCTTGTTGAAGCTGCCCCACGGACGTGGTTAACCTAGTCACTTGACCCTGAATCTCTCTCAACGCATGAGCATTTTGCTCATTGGTAACTGTTTGACTTTGGATAAAGAATTGCATGGTTTCTTCCAATGAGCGCTTTTGAGGTGGTTGATAAAAATTAGACCCATGGTGTTGTTGATTCGGAGGGTACCGGGCTTGACCTTGGCCTTGATTCTGACCTTGGGGTGGTCGATAGCCTTGGTTAAAGGCCGGGGGTGGCCTTTGAACTTGCCCTTGATTGGCCCCCCCCAACCGAAAACAGGATTGTCCTTGGTTCCGGGGTTGTAAGTGTTCGAAAAAGGGTCGTACCGTTGACCAACGGCGTTGACCTCCGCTTGTTCCGCTACCCCACCATGAAGGATTTCCTTCAAACTCGGAAGAGTCGGGCAATCATCGGTTGAATGCCCTTGGGTTACACAAAGCACGCACTCCTTTACACTTTTTATTTCCAAATTCTCCAACTTTTTAGTGATTTGAGAAAGCTTAAAGTTTAAGTCATCTTGCTCTTTAAGCACATACTTCCCTCTCTCACCCGAGCCTTGATTGGCACTCGCACTCGCACTCGCACTCACCGGTTGATAAGTCTTGTCCGAGGGATCCGAATAATCCCACGACTGGTTGTTCTCGGCGAGTTGCTCAAGAAAATCATAACACTGCTGAGGATTCCAGCTTAAAAATTCACCATTACACATGGTGTCAATGAATTGCCGCGTCCCTTGTGAAATGCCCTCGTAGAAAAATTGCATCTTGTCCTTTACTGAGAAACCATGATGGGGGACAGCAGTCAAAAGATTTTTAAACCTCTCCCATACAGCGAAAAATGGTTCATCTCGTTTTTCAGCAAAGTTGGAGACACGTTTTTTCATTACCACGGTTTTATGCAAGGGGTAATATTTCTTGAAAAACTCCTCATGCAATTCTTCCCACGAGGTGATGGACTGCGGTTTTAAAGTTGATAACCACGTTCGTGCTTGATCCTTTAGAGAAAACGGAAACAATTTCAGGCGTGCGGACTCAAGTTCAGCTGGGACGGTTACAAGCGTGTTCACAAGATCCTCAAATTCCCTCACATGTTCGTAAGGGCATTGGGACTTCATCCCATAGAAAACAGGCAACATGGAAATTGTGTTCGGTTTAATGGTGTACACAGCACGATTGGCATTGGCTGTGGGATGAACTATTGGTGATGGTGGTACGGGGCGTGTGGGGTTAAGATATTGCCTCATGGACATCTCTTGTGGTGGCTGTGGGGGTGGTTGTTCACGCTCATCCATGTCGGCGAATGGGTTAACAAACTCAATTACTCTCCGGTGAGGATCTCTCACGTAATATTGCATACACCAAACAGCAGACTGGAGGGGTTATACCACCGCCTCACCACAAACAGTTCCGAGGGGCTATTCCGCCGCCTCGTTATAAACAGTTCCGAGGGGCTATTCCGCCGCCTCGTTATATATATATGACAGAAATTTACAAACTAATATACTTCCTCGAGCTTCGTTAAACCTCAATTTAAACAATCAACTGTTTGGTTAGGGGTATCCGCTCTTAGAACTATACTAGTTGAACAAAGGTAAACTAAGCGGTATATACTAATGAAACGGGATACTTACAGTGGCGTGGCGCGAGGCAAACTCACGTGGAGCGGACCATTGGGTCCCCGGCAACGGCGCCAAAAATGCTTGCGCCCTTGGATTGTATTCCAATATTGATTCCCCAAGCGTAGGGTTTAGGCCGGCGGTAGCATAATAACCGGAAGTCCGGGTCGAGTCCTCAGAGACCAAATGCGCAGCGCGTGTTGATTTGTTTCGCGAATGAAGGTTTAGCCTTAAAGCGGCAAACTTGGCTTTTGTGATTTGTGGGTGGAATTCACTTAACTTCGTGAATGACTCGAGATTAAGAAAACTAATTAAAAGAAGGCAAGGTTTAGGGGTTTTCAACACCCATGCCTTAGGCCAATTCATTCTCCTCTAAAATAACCGGCTCGGGGACGTCGTTAAACGACCCCGAACGGAAGATTTGGTACTTAAACTCGTTTGACAAGAAATTGTGTTTCTCAAAGAGTAGGATTCTTGTGCCATTTATACAAACATTTTGATTGACATCGCCCGAAGCATCACACGTGCCAAGCGGTCAAGCCCTTGGCTACGAGTGATCAACGGGATTAACAAATCCAAATTTTGATACATAAAATTAGTCCTAACTCTTTGATTAACATGCAAAGTTTGCATTATGGCGAGGAGAGTGAATGAGCCTAAGTCACGGGGTGCTAATCACCCCATGACCGAGCCTATAACGACTACTCGGTAATTACTAAGTAAAACATGACTATTTTTATGAAGGAAACAAAGAACATGACATATAACTTTAAAAACTGATTTTTATGGAAGATTATAAGTCTACCTACAACATTAATGCTTGAGAAAATTGCCAACAACACTTAGAAACTAGAGATTTTGAAGGAACTAGCTAGAAAAGCAAGAAAACAAATTAACCGATAAAAACAGAAATAAACTAGATTTATACGAAGATCTCAACAAGTACTACAACATTAAACAAGAGGAAATATCTTGAATCTAAGTGGAAAACATGTAAATCTAGAGAGAAGGTAGAGCTTAGCTAAGAGCAAATTAATGGAGGTAGAGAGAGAAGGTGAAGAACCAAGCTAACCCTAAAAATCTGAGGTTGGGGGCCCTTTATAGGCCCCAAAAGTCGTGCTAAGTTATTACAAAAATGCCACAAGATATTTCTTGATCGGGCTCAAAAGTTGCAAAAAATAGAAGTTTCAACCGGTTGAGCAAAAAGTGTCAACCGGTTGAAAAACTCACTGGTCAAGTTCAACCGGTTGAGCAAAATGTTTCTACCGGTTGAAAGAGTAAAATTCTGAAATTTTTCTTTGTCTTGATCCCTTGACCTTTCGGCTTGTCATCGTGACTTCTAGGCTTCCCGAGTCTTGTTCAATGCTTCATTCCTTGACTCCCGGAACTCGGTAGCGGGATGGTATGTGGCCTAGGGTGCTCGGATATCCCTTGGTTCAACCATAGCATTAAGATACATCCTATTCTCGCCTTTTACCTGAAACTTAGAAAAAAACACCCTCGTGCAAAAATCAATCGTATAAAGCAATGAAATATGCGTGCGCGTGATCGAAAAGAAGCGAGATAAGCCCCATTATTAACACTTTTGGGGGCTTATCATCCTTTGTCTTACTATTATCCATATGAACAACATCTTCACCAAGAACTGTAGCTTTAGGAATTCACTATTTTAGGTTCTCGACTTTTCCTACTAAAGATTCCTCAACAATTGAATCTATATCCACGGAGTCTGAACTCTCACTAGAAATATCAGGGGATCTATCATTCTGTTAGGATCGAATCACACACGCACACGATATACGAGTATAAACAGTAAAAGAATTGACACAGAGATATACGTGGTTCCCCAAAATCGGGTACGTCCACGGGAGCGGAGAGAGAAGTTGTTTTATTGATGATCTGAGTACATAGGGTTTTACAATAGAAAGTATACATAGCCGTCACTTCTATTCCAACCCTAATTCGCATTATAGCCTGAATACCCATAATGCCCTTATAACACCGTACCATACTGCTGGGGGGCCCCAAACCTTCGGGCCTACGGCCCAACCCGAACAGCTAAATCTGCGATGGGCCAGTGCCTCGCTTCGCTCGGCACTAGCCTTTTTACGAGAACTTCTTAGTACCTCTCATACACATCATATGAACCACAAGTTCCAACACATTCGACTTATCTTCCCAAACTTGGGATATGAAATTATGATCTTCCAAAATCTTCACATAATGCAAAACCCCATTAATCTCTAGAGTAATTCTTTCATCAATAAAAGAATTAAACTCGGTAGCAATAAGAACTCTTCCTTTATCAAGAGAAAGAGCTTTCATAGTAGATTCATCATGTAGACATCCCAATTTTGAACCCGAGATACGCTCGAGCATCCCCGATGATGAAACGGACCGATTACCTGGAACTTGTAAGAATGATTTGAATTTGATCAAAATCAACCAAACACCACCTGAACAATCAAAATGTTCCAAACCAACCCAAGCACTGTTGAACCAAGCCAAGCCAGCAAATTGCCATCCATAGCCTTGAGCGCTCAAGCCCATGGCCTTGAGCGCTCAAACCCCTGAGACACACCTTGAGCGCTCAAGCCCACGGCTTTGAGCGCTCAACTCTGATCCAGTCAGCAACTTGCAGAGTATCTCATCATGAGATTTCCTGCATGGGAGCGTCTGGGGATGATCTTATACGATCCTTATACGTACAATGTACTCCACTAACTCCAAAAATACACTAAAAATACTCCTAAATACACAAACCCACTTCCTCTCTCTCCTCTCTTCCCTCCCACTCACTCTATAAAAACCATCCAACACCCCTGGTTTTGGGGGACGAACACTCACACTCCTCCTCTTCTAATTCCACCAGAAAACCAATCATCTTTCTCTCTCTCTACAAAACCACTCTTCCACCATTAAAACCACTCACAAAACCACTCATCAAACCCAGAAATTCGATCCTTGATCATCCATCAACCACCTACATTGTTCAATTCGTCCAGATTATAAGCCAAAAACATCCACAATCATCATCCCAAAGCCCAGAATCAAGTTCAAATCACAAACATCTTCCAAAAGGTAGTAAAACATGTGATGTATTCACTGTTTTGGCCCATCTGAGGAAGACCAGTGAGTTCAAGCAAGTTCTCTATACTTGCATTGAACTCACAAAGGTCTGAAAGTTGCTCAAAAACCTTTTTCAAATCTGCAGTTACAACAGGGTTTGAGCGCTCAAGCCTCTGGCCTTGAGCGCTCAAGCCTAATTCTGAACAAGCTTCTGTTTTGCTAATTTCTGAGCTTTCTTTTGGTTTTGATCATTATTTAAGAGTTAACCGCGTTCATGTAACTCTCAAAACAGTTTATTTCTACACCAAAACTACATGCATGAATGTAAAATTAACCATTTTATGGTGATCAAAGATCAAAATCTTCAAATTTCTTATATTTGACTGCAAAACAGTGGCTGTCCGACCTTTTGAAACTTTATTTTATACCTTTGGTGATCCTGAGGAGGTATTGAAATCTGTTTAAAGGTCAAAAATTAGAAAGCCATGTTATGGCTTGAGCGCTCAAGGTCAAATCTTTGAGCACTCAAATTGTTCTTGGCTTATTTGCAATTTTCCAGTAGTTCTGATGATGGATTATGGTTTAATTCCTTGTTGGTGTGTATAAGTTGTCAGTACAGCGTTTGTGATCTGAATCCCTCTCTCTCTTTCAAAATTGGTTTGAGCGCTCAATCCATGAGCCTTGAGCGCTCAAACTGGTTCGAAAGCAAGTATGTTTTTAACATCTTTTGATGATTTCTGAAGCGAGGTGATACTTGTGTGATGTTTCTGTAATGGTTCAAAATCTTAAAGTATCATAAAACATGAAAAACCAGCAAGGAAGATGTGGGGGGGGAATGAGGGTTGAGCGCTCAAGTCATCACCCTTGAGCGCTCAATCCCCATTCTGGGATCCAGATTGCAAACAGTGTGATAAATCACATGCTCATAATTCCTTGGGATTGATTGTATAGTTTCTGTTGTAGGTTATTTCTGTGGACATTGGTAGTAATTGTTGTTATTATTATCATCATCCATGTAGACCAAGCGCACAAGCATTCACCGTAAATTCGTATCCCCTGTATATTTTGTTGTTATGTGATTCCCATCCCCGATTCCTCATTTACGTGAATAAATTAAATTTCAAACATTTTTAAAATCCCACAAAATATCAAGTAGAGACCGGTTCACGGATCGGGCGAGAGGGGTGCCGTAAAACCCTTCCCCTCTCGTAACCAAACCCCCGAATCCGAGAAATCTTTGGTTCCGCCAGGACTAGTAAAATCTTTTTCAATGGGCAACGAGTCATATTTTTATCGGTTTCTCGGGTTCAGACCTCAAATCCGGGTGGCGACTCAAACAATCACAATCTTTTCCGCGCGATCCAGGTGGGCCGTCCACACATCAACTCCTAAAAAGACACCCCATAATTCTCCAATTCTTTTGAAAGTGCTTAGATTCCAGACATTTAAGGGCATACCTTAACAGCTCAACCAAACACATCTTTCAAGTGAAGCCGGCTCCCCATTCCATGGTGTGATTTCAGAGAACCATCTCTGCATCAAAGATTCTTTGATTACCGAATCTCTCCTTGTAGTGTCAGAAAAAGTTAGAAGAAAATTCCTCCCTCCCATACTTCTGATATGAGTCACATACATTTTCCTTTGCAATCTCTATTTTCAGCTCATCCACGTCCATCCGTTTCAAAGATTTTGCAACTGCACTCCTATTTAGCCAATCATTCCCAACAGGTATAATATTTAGAGTGGCCTTCTCATGGCCCTTCTCCACCCTTTTAGAATTTGGGCAAAAGATTTGAAAGCAATAGTTGTTTTGAAAGGTGATACATGGTGACCCACTGATCCTTGGAAGTTATTGTCACCATGAGATGATATCACGACCTCTCTTTCTTGTCCATTGCGATAACTTGCTCTTGCCTTTGCATAATTATTTATCCTCACATTATCTCCAGCAGATTGCCTTTGTTGATTCTGATTAAAACTCGCATACTTCACGAAAAGTTTGTCCCCACACCATTAGCCGTTAACTTTCGATATAGCTACCTCGGCTGAGATTGAACAATTATACCTAACAAAACCAAACTTTCTCCCTGTGACTTTGCTTCTTTTCAAAGGGATAAAAGCAGCAATCACCACACCATAATTAGAGAACAACTTTTTGAGCCATGAATGACTAACATCTTCCGGCAAATTGTCGATAAATAGAGTGAAAATAGTCTCATCTCCACTGCGAAGCTTCCCACCCTCATCTCTCTTTCTATTGCCAATCACAGGAATCCAACCTTCCTTAATAATTCCCACCCTTCTACTAGGGATCATGGCTAAAGGTATATACCATAAGACAAACGAAAAAACCAGAGACAGCCCAAATAGAAGTTACCTTGGATTCCACAGGAACGCCGCCGACGATGATAACTGAAGATGAAGTCGACGACAGCAAACGGCGCCACAACGCAGAGAAGTGACGGAGAGACAAGACGGCTGAGGCAGCGATGCGGTAAACGGCGCTGCAACACAGATTTTGCAAAGGCAGCAGCCAGAAAGAGAGGTCGTGAACAGTAGATTCATTCCACAAACATTGCCCAAAATATGAAAACATTGCCACATATATTCATGTTACTTGCAATGTTTTCATATTTTGGGGACATATGGAATGAATCTAGGCCTCAATTATTGGCTTGGATTTCTAAACTTGAACAGTAGGTGGAACATTAATGCACCTGAAATGTCAAGCAACATGAATCCGCTTTCAAAAAGAAATGGAAAAAAGATAGGTTCACATAAATCATTTCAAGGGTTAGGCCCAGCGGTCTAAGGCATGAGACTTCTGAGTTTTCTGTATCCTAATATTTTAGGTTCAAAATCTTCTACGAGCTATCAATTAAGTCTTTTGGAGTCAGTTTATATAAATAAGCTGTGTAAATGTTATATTCAATCCAAAATCAATTGACAATGAGTGAAAATGTCTCTTATTTTATTTAGTGATATCTGATTACATACTCAAACAATATGGGACTACTCTTTGATATAGGTGCCCGGCCGTTAGACGAATTGTGTTATTAAGTATTTGCGCACTTGTTTGACATGCTTGTAGGGGAGTATAGTTGCATTTTATAAATTATGAATTAGTTTAATTTGTAGAGCATGTGACACGCTATACATCAAATAGAATGCATGGGGTTGGACTTTTTTTTTATCAGCAAAGAAATAATATTATTGATGATAAAAAGAGTTACACAAAGACAATGGCTAGGCCACGACCGAATAATATATTATTACAGCTGGGAAAATAAAACATACTAAAAAAAACACACTCTTTATTCAAAACATGAACGAAAAATGAGCAATACAAGACTCAAAAACTGAAAAGGCATTAGGTTGTCTTTGAGTTTTGTAAAAGAAGAGGGATTCGAGCTCATTTTCTTCGAATCTCTTTTCTTTTGATTTTTCCTTCACTTATCCGTCCACAAATCTAAAACTCAAATTCACATTGAGAAAAACTCAACTATTATTCACATCGCATTGCTTCCTTATAACTCCTTGATTCCCTGTTAGCACTCCAGTCGCGCCCATTTTCCTCATCGAATTACCAAACTCGTTGAAAAAGGTGCCAATATTTGCCCGCATATCATCAACAACACTATTTGCATAAATGTCAGTGGTAAGTGCAACATCAGACGTGAAAAGGCCTTCCTTTTCCTTCAAAATGGTGTAGTAAGTGTTGTTGAAAGTTAGACCGCTCCCTGGGACCATTGGTACGGTGGTTGCAGAGTCAAATTCGCCTTTGCATTTTGTTTTGAGGTAAGCTACATATGTTGCGTTTAGAGAGGGATCGGAATCGCCTTTTCCGGTGAAATTGTATACCCGGTTGCCGAAAATAGAGCATTGTGCAACTCCAATGCCATGTCCACCTGATAAAAGATGAGCCTACTACTGTTATTAAGATCTTTACACAGAAAGAGGATGACTTCAGGAGATACAAGGATGAGATTAGGAGATTAAAAATCTGATATGGTTTTGTTAGCATAATATTAAGAAATATTATGTTACCATGTTATCGAGGTTTTATTATTATTATTATTATTATTATTATTTTACCGGAAAAAAAAGGTTTTATTATTATGTTTCCCATTTAAGTCTAGGTTATTATTCACGTTTCTCGGTTATTTTAAGTTTCCTTGTTATGCATGTTTTATTTCTTTGGTTAGATTTTTTTAGTCACCAAGTCCTATAACCTTTGTAAAGATATGTTAGGGTTATATTTTATACACATTAATTATGCATCAATAAAAGCCGTCTATTTGATGTTCTAACAGGTTTACTGGATGTCACATATGCTCTTTGTTGTCTTTCCATTTCCTGATATTTAAATAGACTAACAGAGAAACAACTGCATTCTTAGATACGCAAAAATATATTTACCTGATAGCACAACAAGATCTTGAACTCCTAAATTTTTGCTGGCAAAGCTTTGTTTGAGGGTGGCGAAATTGGATGCTGGTGAAGGGAGTTCGGCCAGGGCCTCCGACTTGAGCGAAACGGTCCCATCCCTTCTTCCTGTTTGCACCTCCCACAGTGAGTAACTTAACTGCAACAACCACCATTGGTAAATCAGCATTGCATGAATATTTACTCCAGTTTCAGAATCACTTATTTAGTTATGCAACAAAACAATAATAACCCTAGTCACAAATTTTCAATCATACTTTCGCTCAGAAAGAGAAGTGTAAATTATTACTTCATAATCTTTTGCCAGGCTAATTAGTTGTGTGTGTAACACTTTAAGACTTACTTGGTGGGCAACTGCGTCTCGAGCAGCTAAAGCGACTATATCTGCACAAGAAACTATGCCAGGGCAAGCCTTTTCTAGTGCGGTCTTTATTGCGTCGATAATGTAAAATCCTCCCAATGAAAGGTTTGGGAATGCAGCCTTCTCAGCTGTATTATTAGCTGTAGAATTCAACAATATTGAGGCCTCACAACCCTGATACACCAACAAACAAATTATTAGATTGGCCCTGAAAATAGTGCATGACTTTGCCTTGTTGAAAAAAAAAAATGCATGTCATTTGTTTTTGTTTTTTAGCTTAAGACACTCAAAAAGTGAATAATGAGAAAAACAGACATCTATGTATGTGTTTAGTAAAAATTACCCTAACAAAACAGTCATGGAAATGCAGCCTTAGCAACTTGGCAGCCATGGCAGGATTGGCGCCCACATATTGCCATGTTACGTTCCTAGCAATATTCTCGGCTTGGGGACAACTATTGTTGTAAAACCCGTCCTGCAACTGTCCATAACAATCTCCCACAATTCCTAACACCACCACTATAACAACAATGAAGAAATTCATCACTTTGGAGTACTTCATCTTTCTCTCTCGACACTTTTTTTTTTTTTCTTGGACAAGTCTTCGATCTCTCTCTTATCTCTAGATCTCTCGGTACTTCTAAGCTCAGACTTCGTGCATCCTTTTATAGGCTTGCAAATTTGTCTTCTTTCTCGTAGAGATAATAAACAATGAAATTGTTGCTCTCCTGAACCGCTGGAGATTCCTATTTCTAGTAACAATGTATATAGACAAGTGGATTTTTGTTAATTTTAATGTTGATTAGTGATTGCTAATGGAGTTAATGTACATTTATATTGTGAAGTTTGTGTGGTTTGAGGATACAGTTGGCATTTTCAACTACAACTAACATGGGTTTTGTTTCATTGTTCCGATATGATCATGTATGATAGTATATTCATGGAAAAGGCAGCAGGAAAAAATGAGTGAAAAATTTAGACGCTGTTAAAAATGCTGTCAAAGATATAACTCATCATGTCCCGACAGGTTTTTAAGTGCCGCAATATATACATACGCCGGCACTTCTCCCATGTTCAAGTAGTTCAATTTTGTTCATCCACCTTTACAAGTGAATGAATATTACCCACCATGTTCCCAATCTTATTTCGGTGACCATAACGGTTCATCTCTTAAAACATGATATTTTAATTTTCTCTAAAAAAAATCTGCTCAATCGGATTTCGGATATCAATAAGTGCTTAACAAAATTTTTCAACTTTCCGTTCAGAAGTTTGACAGGAGGAGCCTGAATCGAAAGTTATGTGACCTAAACAAGCAGTTACCTTTGCTTTTCTTTTTTTTTCTTTTTTTTGCGCAAGGGATAGAACTGTTCTTATCATCAAAATAGGATCGGGAACATAGTGGATAATGTTCACCCACTTTTAAAGGTTGGTGAACCCAGCTTCAAGGGAGGGTTTATACTTTATACGGCATGTTAGAATGCCTTGACATTGGAATATAAATGCCTTGTGCATAGGCCCGGCCTTGAGATTTTCGGGGCCTTAAACCAGATTTGAATATGGGGCCTCTCATTTTGTTTCTATATAAATTAGTTGTTTCACATGAAACATAAGACATCCCTGTGGTTCAGTGGCACGCTTCTCGCATCTGAGTTGCACCCTAAGGTCGCGAGTTCCTCTGAGCAGTCATTTTGAAGCCTTTATTTGTACAAGTTAAAAAATAGTAAGCATGAAAACCGAAAGAAGCAGGGAGGACTTGAACCCACGGTATAGATAATGGCATAACGCGATATGTAAAGGGGCCAGTTCCCCTCACACTTAAAAAAACACATAAAAAAATACAACACTCTTCCAGGCCCCCTTGTGATGTTCTAAACTATTGATCTTGTTTAAATGAGTAAAATAAAAGGTCTTGCAAAATTTCAACTTAATCGGATATCAGTAAGTGCTTGATCCAAACGATTTTAAAAATACTAGTTCCTGTCACGATTTTTGCAAAATTATTTGGATCAAGCATTTATCGATAATGGCCCTGCTTGCGCAATGTCTATATAGCAGTAGTGTAAAATGCCTTCTTAAGTCATCTGGGCGACACCAAAAACTGCAGTGAATGATGATTCCGAAAATTAGATTCATTCGGGAAGATTCACAACTTTCAATACACCCAAATCAACCACAACTTTCTCATAAAGTTCGCATACATCAATTCTTAGACAGAAAACAGTAGAAAAAAATACCCAAAACAAAAGTATACGAAGATAGCCATCCTCCATATTTTCCTCCAAAAGTATACGAAGATACCCAAAACAAAAGTATACGAAGTTCGCATACATCTAGAGCTTTTTGGTTCAGGGTGTTCTTGGAGGCGGCGGCGGTCGCCGGAGGTGGAGAGGGAGGGCGGAGGAGCTAGGTCGCCGGCGGTGGTGGTGGTGGAATGGGAGGTTTTGGTCGGAAATGGGGGAGGGGGAGAGAGCCAGATCTGATTTTGAGTTTTTATTTTTATTTTTAGTCCAGCATGCCAAAACGACGTCGTTTTGGCATGTTGGAGAACTTTGTTGGAAAACTCTACTGTACGTGTATCATTTTTCATATAGAAAATACGTGTAATGGGAGTTTTGGAACCAAAAATGTCAAAAGTCAAATATTAGCTATTGATACCCTCTGGCATAATTTTTTAAACTCCTTTTGCACCAACTGGCGATCTCGTTCAATTTTTTTGATTAGCGGCAAATGAATTCATTTATTTGTTTAAAAAGTTATTTTGTGTATTTAGATTAGATTCTCCTAAATTTATTTGAAACTTAAGTTTTGTATTATTCTTGATTTTGTAAGATAAAAAAAAATAGACTAAAATGAGAGGTTAATTTAGGATTTTTCATTTGCTTTCTTTTTATTTTGTAAGATTTTAAGTAATAAAATCAAAACCGAAGGTATTGCCAATATTATTACTTTGTAGTTGGTTCAATGAATCGAATTGTAAAGGCTGTCATCTAGAATTTTTTATAGGCACCATATCCCATGCTACCAACCTCCTTAGTTATTTTATTTAAGGCTTTCCTTTAAGTATTATTTCGGAATTCTTTTTTTCTTTTTCTATTTTTGAAAAGTGGGTAATCTATTACAGGTGCAATTGGATCAGAGAACACAATGCACTTGGTCGGCTATAAAGTGGATAATCTAGTATTAATAATATATTCTCTGCTGACCAAAACAAAAAAAAAACTCTCTACCACCAATTTCTGAAATGTGATGGACTTTCAAACTTCCTTCTTGGAAAATTTGGTAGCAACTCTCTGCCACCAACTCTCTACCTGGTCATTACCTCTAGGAGCCTGGAATTAGTTGAGGTACGCGCAAGATGGTCTGGACATCCGAATGCATGATATCCGAATCTCTAACAATTATATATACACTCAGGAAAACCTCATCAAAATTTAATTGTTGCGTGTGGTGTTTCCTAGCTATAGGGTGGGTTGTTCGCCTGAAGCTTTTGAGAGTGATATATGGTGTTGGTTTTTGATTGGGTTTGCTAGAGTTTGTGGCCTGGTTTCTGTTGCTTTTATATGCTCGATTGGGCACTTGTTTTGTTCCATTGGGCACTTGCTAGAGTTTTCCTTTATCACAATTCTATGGGGCATTTTTGCCATAAAAAACTTTGAATTATTCATTTTATGCACCTGCTTTGCCGTATGGATAGTTTTACCTTCTCTTTAATCCAGGGATAGAAATAGCTGTTTTATTTAATATATTTATTTTAATATAACAAAAAGACAGGTTGTCAAGTCGACGATATATTTAATCTATAGCTCTATTCCAAGGAATAACTAAATAATAATGTAGAAGAGCAATCATGACAATGGTATCCGTTATTATAGTTCTATAAAAAAAATTCGAAAAAGTTTCGGATTATTCATTTTAGGCACCTCCATTGCGGTATGGATAGTTATTTTCATTCTAGGGATAGAACTAGTTGTTTCATCTGATATATTTATTTCAATAAGAAGTTGAATGAAGACATTTTTTTTTCATTTGAACTAAACAGAAAGACATAACATAACAAAAAGACTAATGACCTTCTCTTGGGTTACTTTGGATTCAACCATGGATAATCACCTTTCTTGGGAAGCTGATGGATTCAACAGTTAATATAGTTTTTCATATCCGTTTGGATTGTCCATTCATGTATTGTAATGGATTATTATCAAGGTTTTGTATCTCTCTGGTGTGGCGGGTTGATTGCTTGCCAACCATGCCTCTTTGTGGAGTTTTGGCTTATGATTGTCAAGAGGATTTGGTGCCATCCTAATTGGGATGTTTCCTTCTCGTTGTGATGCCGCTTTTTCTACTCCATTGATCATGTTTGTACCAATCTTTCAGTTAATGAATTTCCCTTTTTCGCCTTGCAAAAAAAAAAAAAAAGAAGACTAATCATGTACTAGTCATCTGAGAGATGGTTTAAAAATGGCAGTGGATCTCAACATAACGAGTTTTATAGTGGAAATGGATGCTTTGCAAGTGGTATCGTTACTTACTAATTATCATACCACCTATCATACCCTTGGCTCTATTATCTGTGATTGCAGGCGATTTCTAGAGAGTAGCGGAGCCACTATCCGTCATATTAGAAGAGAGGCCAACTGAAGTACGTGCTGACATGCTAGCCAAGAACTCTTTTAGTTTATGTAATTTTCATTATGTTACTTTAGCGGAACCTCCTTCTTTCTTGTTGCAACAATTAGTTGATGACCCTGTAGGGGTTAAATACCCCATGACTATTTATGCTTAGTTTATAATATCGTCTTGTTACCAAAAAAAAAAAAAATCATGTACTAGAATTGTATTTCTTGGTTGATTTCTTGTCAACATTTGTTACCTCTTTCTTGGGTCCTAGCCGGCATATGATTATCATGGGATGGGGTACCAACCTAGTTGGGATGTCATTCCACGTTTAATGCTTTTTGTGCTTGGTTCCTTTTAATCTTTGTAATCCGTTTTCAAATATTAATAAAATTCTTTCTGCCGTTCAAAAAAAAAAAGACATAAAGGCTCTATCAAGTCGACGATATGTTTTTTTTTTAATGTATAACTATATCCCTTAGAATAACTTAATAATATAGAAGGGCAATCATAGCAACGGTATCCGGTAAGCATAACATATGTTCAAGGGCGGAGCTAGGACTCAAATCTACCATAGACTAACCTAAAGAGTTTTATTGTGATACCCGACTAATTATGCAAAAATAATGAGAATTAACTTTTTTTTTATTAATTTGTATTTATACACGAGATAGAAGAAAAAATTTAGCGAAGAAGTAGGTGGCTTGAAAAAATGTGTAAGAAGTTTTGGTTCAATGGATGGATTTTTACTCTTTTTTGGGGTAAGTACGTACACAATTTGCAAGATTTCGAGGTAAACCCCAAGTGGGGATTTCTGGACTTACTAGTTGGCATGTAATTCATGGAAGAAAGAGGTTTTCGGAGCTGGAAAGAAAAATATCAGATTAGTGAATTTTAGTCTGTTACGATGAAATGTATGTTAACGAGTCGGTGATTTTGTATAATTAGATATTATTTATTGCGGTGTTTGAGGATTCAGGGTGTTACAAATTAATATCAGAGCGTAGGTGGTAATATGGGATCGAGTGTGTTTAAGGATATATATGTTCTACTAGTAGTTTCATTTCGTAAGGTGGTAAAGAGTTGGGTTCAAACAAAATGAGGTGAGCTTCAATCCAGTGGGCAAAAATTTTACATATTTTTTTTTTGGGGGGGTTTCTTCCCAATTCCACTTGGGCTATAGGCCAGCATAGTCCACACTAAGCTCCGCCTTGGCATATACTCCCTTTGTCCTTATTATATGGTCACCTCATTTTGTTTGAACTCAAAGAAGTAGTGCCAAACCTAGCCGGGGAAGGCATTCCGACGATCTAGTGAAAGACTTTTAAAGAGGTACCAAAGAAATAGAGAGTTGTGGATTGTATTGTGTACATTATAGGGTTCCCTTCTCTTCACTTTCATAGGCACTGCTGACTTGGGCTCCAAGTTTAGTGTGGATCATACGAGCAGCTTAGGTGACGTCAACGCTACATTACGAGCCGAGTTCGTTATGATTGCATGTGCATGCCTCGAATCATTGAATTACGCATGTCATAACTGCTCGACCATCATCACTATGACATAAGGAGAATGCGGTTCCACACACATTGTCACGCCCCAAATTGGGAAACATGACCGGCCGTGAACCAAGAGATAATTCTTGGAACACGAAGCCTAAACAAAAATAAAAATAAAAATAATAATTTTTCACAACCCAAATTAATTAAACTAAAATCTGAATTATATAATTCAAAATGTGAACCAAAACAACATTTTTTTATAGCAAATTGGGTACAAACATCCCAAATATTCCAACTTCAAATTTATTAATAAAAGCTAAATAAATAAAAGCGCGGAAGCTGTTAACATAACTAAAAGAAATAAAAATGCAAATGCCCTAGAGGTCCAAACAGTGGGTCCCGACACTGTCTCAGAGTCCACTATGATGCTCCCCGAACTAACCTGAAAAGAATGTGGAATAAATCCGTCAGCTCACAGCTCAATGAGTAGTTAAGCATGCTATGGGTTAAGAGCTCAATGTGGCATACATATAAAAGACGATAGCGAGAGCTCCAAAGAAGTGGTTTCAAATAACAAAGGTCAGTGGTTCAACCAGTAATGTCAATGAGATGAATATCTGATTTATCGAATTCACAAAAATATACATTTACACCAATCAGCTTGTCCAAGAATACCAGAATGACAAACAACAATAAATAGGAGTCTCAATCAAATTATGTGGGAGCCATAATAATAATAACCATTGCCAAATGCCAATTATTTTCTCAGGGCTTAGCCCATTGGATCCAACACCGAACTTAGAGTCACCCCAGGATGGCGTCTGAGTCTTTTCCCTAAGCCGATCCGGAATAGGGTCACAGGGTATTTCACAAGTCTTTTCCCTATCCGTTGAGCACTAGAGTCATAGGGTATTTCACAAGTCTTTTCCCTAGTGGCCAAAGTCACCACAGGATGGTGCCCGGGTCTTTTCCTTGGACTTTCACAAATATAATACATGGTGCCAATCACATAAGAACAACAGCAAACGGAAGTGACCAACAGGGATATTCCCCGTGCCGTTGCAAAATCTCAATAATATAACGAATTCAATGATTAGACAATAAGCGAAATAAGAGCAATCAATCAATCAGAAATATAACCAATAAACCTTGTATGCCAAAGGGTACGTCAATCGTCAAATAAGTCGAGTTCAACGAGCAAGATTAATATTCATAGAATCAGAACAAAATAAAGGATTGTCAAAAATTGATAGGCTCAAGAGGATTCCAATTGAAGGGATCACATGCTTAACCACTCACCTCGAGTCCAATAATGTGATAATCGTATGACGATAGCCCGCTAATCTGAAGCAAAAGTATACATCATATTAACACTATTCTATAAAACACTATTGTTGTAGTATTATTAAGACTAGAAGCATAAAATACTAATGAATACATGCATGTAACTCCTACCCTGCCATATGCATGAGAACAACCTGGCGTCACTCCCACCATGAACCACTAGATAAACTCACACCATAATCCTTACCCATCACCACGTTTTCTACTCATGTAAACAATCCAGTTCTACACTACAAGAAACAATACCTTTTACAACAGGAAAATACAGTTGCAAAAAGTGTATTACCGTCGCTAAAACCTATTTGCGACGGGGTTGCGACGGGGAAATGGGGGTGGCAACAAGTGGGGTGGCAAAAGCTTTTTGCGACGGGTTTGACCCGTCGCAAATAGCCAAACCGTATTTGCAACGGGAAAATGAAACATTTGCCACAGGCACTTACCGTTGCAAAAAAATATCAAAAAAATACCTAATTTTATTAGCCACGGTATATTCCCGTCACAAATAATAGAAAAATTCCCAAAAAAAAAAATTCTGCTTCTAAAACCTTTTGAACCATATTATTCAAACAAAACCAAACTTTTTAATTAGATACCACCAAAATTGTCATTACAAAGAATACAAAATAATAAGTCTTCCCTTTTCATAGGCAATTACACTCAAAATAAGATTAAGTCAAGGGGAAAAAAAGATGAACAAGTCATAGAAACTAAACACAAGTGAGCCCCAAAATTGAAGAGTGCGCCTTCTCCGAACACTTATTTTTCTCGATCATCTGCACATACAGAAGCAACATTAGTTGAAAACTAGAGAATAATATGAAAGCATCAAAGAATGAAACTATGAGATAGGTATTACTTAATCGTTAAAAATGTATAAACAATAGGTACCACCTCTTACCAATAAAGCTATTCTTCACCAAGCATTGGAGAAGATTTCCCTTTAACCTCCTGTGGAAAGAAGAAAATAAATCGAAAAAGTAACCTCACGCAGCCTCACTAGTATCTAACAATTATCTAAATTAAAAAAAAAAAAATGGTAACTAACTTGTTTGCTAGGGATCGGACAATCAAACATGATTAAAAAATTCCTATGCCTATTGAAGGAATGACCAAAGCAAAGTATGTACTCCTTGTGTTAACATCAAAGCTTTTACGTTCCTTGGACGAGATCATGAATGTAAATTGAGGTACATTAAGACACTCGTCACCTTGCAGTGTAAGTACTACAAGAAGCCCCAGCAAAGCCATACCATGGAGCTTGCTATAGGGAGACTATTCGGTGCTCTTATGATATAGTTTCGTGAAGTTCCAAAACGATGTAAGCATTACACAACTTTTTGGGTCCAATAACTAAATAAGAGTAAAGTAGTGAACTCACAAGTGCTAGTTTTGGTTAAGAGTCTGAGAGGCCCGCAACCATACGTCACATGCTCCAACACCATTGAATAAATAGTCCTAGCTATAGGCCAAGCTCATCTAGTGAATTACAAGTTGAATCATTTAGTGAAGTACCAAAGTTTTTGTTGACCAACATAAGAATTACTCTGAAAACTAACAAATCTGAAGATGAAAACTAACAAATCTAAAGATGGACCAGACAATAGTCATAGAGCGATGAGAGAACAATGCTGAATTTATAAACAATATACCATGATCACCTCCCAAAGCCAATTGTCCTATTGCGCATGAGTAAACCTGTCGAAAAAGCTGAGAAAACAATCCACAAATCTAAACATTCAATCAGTGTACAATATATCAGGGGAAAAAGGGGCAAAATTATATGTCACTTCTAACCTAAAATGGTTCAGCTAGATTTACCGTTTCGCTTATAAAAGATAGTAAACTAGAACCACCGTGCACCGAATCAACTTCTTTTTAATTAGCGTAGAACTCAATATCAAAATCATAGAGATCGGAGATTTACAGATTGCTTGTCCATTGAGTATGAACAAAGTCTAATAAAATTCCAAACATGAGTTACACAATATTTACCCGTACTTGCTGGGAAAATGCACTCAATTCACTACCTCAGTGCTTACATCCCTTGCCATTTTGGCATGAGCAACTCCTGAGCAAGCCGCATATCTTGCGGAGTCTCTATTCCTCCTCTTTTGTCCTTTTTCCTATCAGTAATTGAAACTTAGTAATGATTATAAAAGCAAAGAAGTTATCAATAAAACCTACTCCCGGAGGAAAAAAAAACACAAGTTGCGTAAAAGAACAACTACATATTAAGAACGGACTCAGCTACCCATCTCTTTTTCGATGACCTAAAAAGTAAAGACAAACAAATTTTAAAATCAAGTTATAGAAGCAGTAACTAAATGGAACAATGAAATTAGAAGACTACGCATCGCATCAGGTCCTGGACAAAGTGGTGGTGTCCTACGACTCCCTCCAATGCCGAGGTCTGGACTGTGAAGTAAAAATTATTGCCTTTTTAGAAGGAAAAAATAAATACAAACAAACATACAGACTTGAGAACATGCAGAGTCACAATAGTCAAACATTAGAACTTGAAATTTTCTAGGACATTGATGTCTGCAAACTTAGTTTCTCTAGCATGAAGCACCAATCAAACATAAGCATGGAATATCAACAAGAAGATAGTATAAGCTCTCCAAAACCAAAATATGCACAGCCAATAAATTGATAGTCGATGGAATAAGTACCTTTACTCTGTTTGAAACAAGAACGGAAGGAGGCTCAACTACATGCTCCTCTTAGAGGCAAATTATCAAACGAGTGGAGGGCATAATAATCATAATGTTTCAAGATGAAACGTTCCGAAACCTTGAATGCTAGTATTTGATTTTCCTAGCAGCCAGACAAAACCACAATTAGATTAAGAACCCCACTCGACATATACCCTATTTTACACACACGCATGCGCGCACACACACAGAGATGCTAATCCAGTACCCACTAATAATTTTCAAAAGAAAGACATAAATCCTTAAATGAATCCCAGAATTCAAGCAGAATCAAAGAATTTCCAAACAAATACCCAAAATTGAAACTTGAACCAACCCTATTTTCGACCAAAATTGAAACCAAAGCTCTACAAACCAACCCTTGTCGAGGAAAACCAAAGCAAAATCGAGTCGCAATCTTGATTGAGGTGAGTTTTAACGATGATTAGCAGTCACATAAGTTTGTACCCAGGGATTTGTAGCCATCATATCGTGTATAAATGTTTGTGCCTAGCAATGAACAAGATTTTCAGTGAATGGGAATGAGGAAAGGATTAAAATCTCACCTTGCCCTGAAAATTTTCCAATCCTGGTGTAGTAACTGGCGAAGATTTGTAGCCCTAGTTTCTACTCACAAAGGGAGAGCGAAAACCAGACTCGATGGGTGACACCCGTTGAGCGATAGGGTAAGTATGTTCATCGATGGTAGAGAGAGAGAGTAGGCGGTTTATGAGAGACAACAGCCTTAGGTTTTTCAATTTTTTCATCGATGGAAGTACAGAGAGAGAGAGAGAGAGAGAGAGAGAGTAGGCGGTTTATGAATTATGAGAGATAAGAGCCAGGTTTTTCAATTTTTCACTAAAAGCAAGGAGGGAAAAGAACCCGGGAACTCTAGTGTGTTTTATTTTATTTTATTTTGCCACGGGGCCCAACCCGTTGCTATTAAGTTTGCTCTTGCGACCACTTCTATTACCCACTCATTTTAGTGGTCTTTTGCCACTGCAAAATGCCCGACGCAAATAGTTCAGTAGTTTATAGTATATTTTCTTGTAGTGTCTATTCCTCTCAATACTATTTAAACATGAGACTCTCATGCATAAACTGACAAAAAAAAAGTATGACCCCTATTTAATATTAACTAGCTTATGACAAAACCCATGTTACCACATCAATACTAATCTGTAACCTACTCGAGCGAAACCGTACGTGGCCGAACCAAAACCATTGGTGCCATGAGAAATTTATTAAAAGGGAGTAATACAAAGTCTACAAGGAAGGAGTGAACTTACCCAGGAATCTCTATGCCGACAATCTCCTCTGAACTTCCACTCTCGGCTCTCTCTCTCTCTCTCTCTCTCTCTCTCTCTCTCTCTTGCCGCAGATGGTGCCTAAAATAAAAAGAACCCTAGCTCTAAACATTAATTAAGGATTCTCTCTAATTAAATACTATTCTTACTAATCGGCCCGTTATGAAATTTAAGAAATTAGCCCGTCCCATATTAAAATTAACCAGCCCAATAAGTACAGCATATTCTCACATGTACATCTACACATTCAAAGTAGCTCAACATTCCATGGGTAAAAATAAAAGTAAGTTATTCCAGTTTAGAAAAAAATTCCAAAATAAATGTAGTACACAATAAGCAATATTTTTTTCTCATTTAAAAGGAGCTTTAAAACATAAATTTGAAGAGTATATTATCTATATCAAAAATATTATACATATTTTTTTTAAACAGAAAAAGTCGGGATGTCACATTATTCCCTTCTTAAAAGAAATTTCGTCCTCGAAATTTAGAAAAAGTAGTTACATTAAAAGTTGACACGACCCACTAGCAGTAAATTAAATCATGATATGCCTAGTAGATATAATGAAACGAGATGACACCTTGCCCCTGAGACGGATCAACATCTTTTCCTTTTCCCCTGCAACGAGAAGCTATATGTCCTGGTTGACCACAGCTATAGCATAACTTTGGCGTGCCATCACATGAATAACCATAATGAGATTTTCCACAACGATCACACAACCGCTGGCCTTGATGTCCCTCATTGAATGTTCTCTTATTAGATTTACCACCCTCATTGTTCTACCCTGTTTGCCACCATTCTCTAGTTCTCTTAAATTGATTCTCCTTGATCATGTTCTCCTCTTTTATATCATTCTCTGTTGTTAGAGCCTTAGTCACAAGTTCAGCTAATGTCTGAACATCAAGTAAAGAAACCCGTCCACGGATATCCGGTCGAAGCCCTTTTAGAAAATACCACATTTTATCTTCTTCCTTTTCCACTTGTTTCCCTGCATACCTTGACAACTCATCAAATTTTCATTGATATTCAGCCACTGTCAAACTCCCTTGTTCCAAATTAAGAAACTCAATGCGCTTTTGATTCTTAACTGCTGGTGGAATGTATTTGTCTTCAAAATCCTTCTTGAAAGCACTCTATACTAACTCATTCTCTTTTCCATTATATTTCTGCTTAGCCATACGCCACCAATGTTCTGCATCCCCTTCTAGCTTATATGTCGACAATGATACCTTTTGTGTCTCAGAACAGCCCAAAATATCAAATATCTTTTCCATCCCTAATAACCAAGCTTCAGCATCGGATGGTTTGTCAGACCCGATGAATGACGGAGGGGTTGTCTTCAAAAATCTATCCAAAATTGTACCCTTATCGAAAGTCATAGAATTTGTTGCATTAGCTGATCCTGTCTGTACCTGCTATCCGGTGAACAATCCCACTAATGTCTGGATAGCTTGATAAGTAGCTGTGGGGTCAATAGGAGTTGTAGGTGGAACAGAATTGGCAACAACTTCTACAATTGGATCAGCAGTAGTTCCTGGGTTAACTATATCCTCGTGATCAGCGGGGATTTCACTACCTCGGCCACGACCCATTGGAATAGTACGACCACGGCCACGAGTTGCAGGAGTGGCTCGACCACGGCCACAATTTGAAGACCTCAAATTACGTCGTGTACGATCCATTACCCTAAGCTGCTAGAAAATATGACATCACAGACTATAAGCTAAATGCAAAACACAACAAACAAATAGAAACTCACATGCCTATATGACTCAACACTCATAAGCCTATAGACTCAAGGGAACCCGGACCTCATCTAAGACAAGATGCAATGCAAGATGCAAGTTAAAATTTTTGAACCTTAAGCTCTGATACCACCTTTGTCACGCCCCAAATTGGGAAACATGACCGGCCGTGAACCAATAGATAATTCTTGGAACACGAAGCCTAAACAAAAATAATAATTTTTCACAACCCAAATTAATTAAACTAAAATCTGAATTATATAATTCAAAATGTGAACCAAATCAACATTTTTTTTATAGCAAATTGGGTACAAACATCCCAAATATTCCAACTTCAAATTTATTAATAAAAGCTAAATAAATAAAAGCGCGGAAGCTGTTAACATAACTAAAAGAAATAAAAATGCAAATGCCCTAGAGGTCCAAACAGTGGGTCCCGACACTGTCTCAGAGTCCGAAACCAGTCCACGGATATCCGATCGAAACCCTTTTAGAAAATACCACATTTTATCTTCTTCCTTTTCCACTTGTTTCCCTGCATACCTGGTTGTTTCCCTGCATACCTGGACAACTCATCAAATTTTCGTTGATATACATAGCCTTTCACGAACTAGTCAGGCACGGTAACCGCCTCAGATGAGATCATCCATGACGTGTAGGTCAATCTGCCTTCCACAGCCCTAATGGACTCAGAAAATAGTTCGGCCCATTTGTTGGGAGATGAGCCTGTGACGCCTGACAGTTGGGCCTTTGGTCCGAAGTGACCTTGGCCCTTATAACCTTGATATTTCGGTCCACTACAATAGGAAAAGATAAGAATTTTCAATTGAGATCCGTTTCTTTCTTTCGTAGCAAAAATACATAGAGCAATTATACCAAGAATGAGTAGGATGCCTAGGAATTTGCATTAAAAGAATAGGGAGAACTATTTTGGGTTCATATAGAATTACCCCTCTACCTTATTGAATTTTCTTGTGTATGTTTATTTCTTAAAAAAAAATAAAATAGTAATAATCAATGTAAAAAAATGGATTACCAAAAACGGGAATTCATTGGAGAAGTGTCTTAGAGCATCCTCATCAGGGGAGGCAAATCCCCCTGATGGCTAAGTTGTTGAGTGAAAGGGGAAAAAAAACCCCAAAATCAGACTCAACAATTTTTTTGTAAATCTGCAAAAGTTATAACTTTGCTACAGTAACTCGGTAAATCCTTTGAGGCACTATTCACAGGTTAAAACAATTCTCTCTCCTGACTTCCTGAATAGAGAGTCTGATTTTGTGAGTGTTTGAAAAAGTGACTTGTTAATTTATAAAAGGTGTTTTTGAGGTTAAATTTGGCCCAATTTTTGTTGAGCCTGATGAGGATGCTCGTACTCCAATGGCACCCATTTTCATAATCGAACGAGCGAATTGATAGGGGAAAAAAAAAATCCGGGAGGAAGCAAAGAGGTTTCTAGCTCTCCTTCGAAGAACTATGCTTAAAATGAACGTTTTGGCGAAACAGAGGCGCTGGAGAAGATGACTGAAAATTATTTTTTTTGATAGGCAAATTATTTTTTTTCTTATTTTGATTGGCAGCAAGAATTTCATTAATACTCGACAAGGGGTACATCGAGAAAAAAAAACCTGATACAAAGCACGAAGCAAAGTGTATGCTAGGGAAAAAAAAAAATCCTTCAGCGAAATATTGAAAGGAGAAGAAAAGATACAAGGATAAAGCAGTAATAAACTCAGTCCCATGAGATCAGCAAGCGGTGAATGTGTCCATGGGTTAAAAGCATTTTGAAGCATTAATTTTATTGATGAAAATTTGAGAATGGGTACATCAAATTGGAGGGAGAGGAACTGAGACCCCAACCAAGGTTGGAGAAATTAGGACACCAGATGGATCAAAGCCCAAAAACACCCAATGGGCTGAGCCCAAAATACCTAAAGACCTAGCCCAAAAAGGGCGTACTTAATACGACAATGAAGCCCAACAAAAAGAAACCCTAGAAACAATACATCAAACTAACGCCGACCAAATTAACCAGCCGCCACCAACGAACCCCCACCCACCCATCGGCAGCCACAAACACCCAAACGTCGTTAGGCACAGAATCGGCCACACCCAACAGTGATGGCCGGTGGGATGGGTTGATGGAAATAATGAGAGGTTTAGTTATGGTAATTGGATAGTTAGATGGTAATGTAGTTTAGGTTTGGTTAAGGTACGTACTTGAACTACATTTGGTTAGGAGGGAAGAGTGGCAAGTCAAAATTTTAGACTGAGACGCCCGACTTAGAAAAAGAATTTTCAATCAAAAATATACTCAGCCTATCATATAACCCTAGACGAATTGTGCTATTAAGTATTTGCACTTGTTTGACGCGCTTATAGAGAAGTATAGTTACATTATCTAATGTCTTGCTCAAATCTCTTCTGTTCTCGAATATGAAGATCCAAGCAACCATTTAACCGATCCAAAAATTAGTATTAATTTCCAATTGATTCATTAATCAGTAATTAGCTTGATTTGTACAGCACATGACACTCTACATATCAAATAGAATGCATGGGGTGGGATTTTTTTTTTTTATCAACAAAGAAGTAATATTATTGATAATAATTAAAGAGTTACCCAAAGGAAATGGCTAGGCTACGACCAAATAATTATTACAGTTGGGAAAATAAAAAAAAACAAAAAAAAAAAACACACGTTTTATCTAAAACATAAATGAAAAATGAAGAATACAAGACTCAAAAACTGAAAAGCCATTAGATTGTCGTTGGATTATGTAAAAGAAGAGGGATTCGAGCAGATCTTCTTCGAATCTCATTTCTTTTGATTTGTCCTCCACATATCCATCCACAAATCTAAAACTCAAATGCACATTGAGAAAAACTCAACTATTATTCAAAGCGCATTGCCTCCTTATCACTCCTTGATTCCTTGTTAGCACTCCAACCGCGCCCATTCTCCTCATCGACTGACCGAACTCAGAGAAAAAGGCCCAACTTCTGCCCATCTCTTTAACAATACTCTTAGCATAATCGTCAGTGAGAAGTGCAGCATCAGACGTGAAAATGCCTTCGTTGTTCTCCAAATTTGTGTAGTAAGTGTTGTTAAAAATTAGACCGCTCCCTGGGACCATCGGAACTTCGGTTGTAAAGTCGAATTCGCCTTTGCATATTGTTTTGAGGTAAGCTACATAGTTTGGGTTTAGAGTGGGATCGGGATTGCCGTTTCCATCGAAATTGTATACCCTGTTGCCGAAAAACACACATTGTGCCACTCCAATGGCATGTCCACCTGATCAAATTTAAGCATATATAGCACTGTTATTGGACTTAATACAAATGGTTAATTAGAAAGTGCTAAGAACTGGAATGGACCAAGGAAGAAGGAAAAAGGCCATCATTGCCCCAATTTCGGCAGAGAAAATTCAACGTATTGCTCGCTTTGATGCCAAATCCGTTTCCTGGTACTGTTTTTTTTTTTGGGTAGGCATTGTGTTTCAATAATGTTATGGGTACACCTAACTTGCACCCCACATGCACGCCAAGGTGATGTGACAGATAAGGAGAAACTCATTATTTCAGGTGGGCAACACATTGGGTTTCTCCTTATCTGCCATATCACCTTGGTGTACATGTGGGGTGCAAGTTAGGTGTACCCATATCATTTTTGCATTGCGTTTTGGTTAGGAATATGCCATCTTGTAAAACTTCAGAGTACATCCATTGTGAATACTTTTCGCACGAAACAAGAAAGAAATATAACTGAAAACACGGTAGGTATTTTTTTCACCTTACTTAGTGTTGAAGACATGTACTATTTGTTTAGTTGTTAAGGGAGATTTTTTGGGTAATGAGTGGAGAGAGAGAGAAATGAAATGTAACGATTCGTCTCAGCTGACCTGTTAACTCATAGCCTAACTTCATGGCTCAAAAAATTAACCTCAGTCGAATCGTTATATATCCCTTTACTTTTGACTAACCCACCACCGTGGATCTCTTGGGGGTGTTACAAAAAATTTACTGGGGAGTGTGCGCTAAGAGAGGGAGAGGTTTGTAAATAGACTAAAGTTTCAACTGTCAACTCATCTAGAAGCATAAACTAGTAAATAGACTACAGAGAAGAGAAAAAAAAAACTGCATTCTTAGATAAACAACAATATTTACCTGATAGGACAACAAGATCTCTAACTGAGAGACTTTTGCTGGCAAAGCTTTGTTTGAGGGTGGTGAAATTCGATGCTGGTGAAGGGAGTTCGGCCAGGACCTCCGACGCGAGCGAAACGGTACCATCCTTTCTTCCGGTTTGCACCTCCCACAGTGAGTAATGGAACTGCAACAACCACCATTGGTAAATCAGCATTGCATGAATATTAACTCCAGTTTCAGAGTCACTAATTTAGTTATGCAACAAAAAAGAAAGAAGACTAGTTACTCATAATTTTCAAGTCTACTTTTGCTCAGAAAGAGTAGTGTGATATAAATATGAATAAAAAAAAGTAATGTAATCTTTTGCCAGGCTAATGAGCTATGTGTATTAAAACTTTAAAACTTACTTGGTAGGAAACTGCGTCTCTGGCAGCTAAAGCGACTATATCTGCACAAGAAACTATGCCAGGGCAAGCCGCCTCTAGTGCAGCCTTTATTGCGTCGATAATGTAAAATCCTCCCAGTGAAAGGTTTGGGAATGCATCCTTCTCAGCTGTATTATTAGCTGTAGAATTCAATAATATTGAGGCCTCAGCACCCTGATACACAAACCAACGAATTATTAGATTGATCTGAAAATAATGCATGACCTTGCCTTGCTAAAAAAAGTCATGTCATTTGTTTTTGTTTTTTTGGCTTAAGACAGTTAAAATGGTGATATTAAGGGCACCTATTTCTCTGATAACCTTTCTGCAAGACACACTTTTGAAAAGAAAAAAAAAAAAGACACAACACAACATTATTGACAAGATGCCAACGAATTCTTCTCAAAATCTAGAAACCATAGGAAAACCAACCACGGCCATTATGACTTGGCCCAATATTTGTAATTTGGTTTTAAAAGTGGATAAAAATTTTCTTCATGCTTATTAAAAAAAAAGAAAAAAGAAAACCAACCACGAGACAAAGATAACCTAAAAAACACTGAAGCACAATCAACTACATACTACAACGTTATTTGTAGCTTGAATATATACGTGTGTGTGTGTGTATATGTATGAATGTTTGTCTGAAACAAACAAAAGTGAAAAATGAGAAAAAGAGACATCAATGTATAGTAAAAATTACCCTAACAAAACAGTCATGGAAATGCAGCCTTAGCAACTTGGCAGCCATTGCAGGATTGGCGCCCACATATTGCCATGTTACGTTCCTAACAATTTCCTCGGCTTGGCAACAACTCTCTCTGTAATACCCGTCCTGCAACTTAGACATATCTCCATAACAATCTCCCACAATCCCTAACACCACCACTATAACAACAATCAAGATATTCATCACTTTGGAGTACTTCATCTCTCTCTCTCTCTCTCTGTACTTCTAAGGTCAGACTTCGTGCATCCTTTTATAGGCTTGCAAATTATCTTCTTTACTCGTTGAGTTAGTAATAAACAATGAAATTATTGCTCTCCCGAACAGCTGGGAGATTCCTATTTCGGGACTGGTTATACCATGTTTAGACTTATGGAGTATTGTGAATTTTAATGTTGATTGCTATTTTGAAGTTAATTTGTTGTGAAGTTTTCTCTAGTTTGAGGATACAATTAACATTGGTATTGTTTCATTGGTCCGATTCGATGATGTATTGGAAAAGGAAATCCGCAGACACGTTTTTAAGTGCCGGAAGGCCCAGAAATCAGAATACATACATATGCCGGCAGTTCTCCACCCACTCAAGCTAGAGCTCGGTTAGGCTGTAAACGAGTTGCCCTTAACAAGCTGAATCCGGTTCATTTACTGAGCGATCCTCTATAAACAAGCCAAGCCGATATATACGAACCGAGCCGAGCTTCGGAATGTAAAGCTCAACTCGTTTACTAAACCAATTTAGAACACAAGCTTGAGCTCGGCTCAATTACTTCATGAGTAGAGCATTAACTATCCAAGCTGTGAGTTTCTCGGTTCGTTTGTAGTCCTACTAATAGGCATACCAGATAATTAAAATACTTGGACGTATTTAGCCCACTTACATAGAAGAGTCTGGCTACACACGAGAGGGAGTGTTAAGGATATTAATTTATAATAAAGTGATCACTCTCTCTTAACAATTTTAGTTTTTAGATGAGTTAGTGGTTAATATTAATTTAATATTTTTAAGGTTAGTTAACAAGTTAGTGAGCAATATAAGCATCATTTTAAAAAATAAAAGAAAAAATTGAAGCTTCAATTGTGTGTGGAGACAGATCTAGACATCCTCATTGACTTTCACAGTTTCACGTGTCTTCTTATTTCCTTCCACGTTTGACAAGAACGACACCAAATTAAGAGAAAATCATACTCCCTCCGTCCCGCAAAGTTTGACACTTTCGGGAGTGCGTGCCATTTTTAAATTGCCTATATCTTTCAATTCATAACGTTTTATGTGATTTTCAAAACTTTGTTCAAAAGATCTAATTGAAATCTATCAAACGAGATCCATATTGTTTATATAAAACATTACAGATTAAAAGAAATAATCAATTTTTTCATAGGGCTGGAATAGTGAAAGTGACAAATTTTGCGGGACGGAGGGAATATAATTTATAAACAGAAAATGTAACACCCTCTGTCTCAAATTGCGTGCTGGCCCCTAAGAAAAATAATGTAATTTATAAATAAAAAAAATAACATAGTTTCGTGCATAATTTCATAATTTTGAAATTTTTTTACATCAAATTAAATAACTCGTGAAGTATTTTTACTTTAATGTGAAAAAATTCAAAAATAATACACGAAAATACTTCATTATTTTATCAAAAATTTGCATGACCTTTACGGGCCCCACAAATCATTGTTATCATCCCAAGCCTCAAGTGGGTTATATCACCTTGTTCAGTTTGGGTCTCAAGACCCACCCTGCACGGTCCCCAATAAAAAAAAATTTCTATCTCTCTCTACTTATTATCCCAAAAATCTTCTCTCAAAACCCAAACCGAACTAGATGTTAGTAAATAGAAGGTGCGTCTGTAGTGATTTGGTTAATTTTGTTCTAGTTCCCACCTCGATTGATATATTGGTGGCGTTGACTGTTGACATGACATTTGTATATGTTAGTGATTAGAGCATTATCAACCCCAATAATAAACAAAATAAAAATCCAGTTAGCTAAATTTAGAAAACTAATGGAAGATTTAGGAAAGGGAAATGATTACATTTTAGTTTTTGATATACTCTTACAATAACGCAAGACAAGACTCTTGCACGTAAGAGTTTCCACTTTTTGGAGACTCTTACACGCAAGAGTTTCCCTTAAGGGCATTCTTATCAGAAGCCCAAATTTTGTATCAACTTAACCTCAAAAACATTTTTTATACTTTAGCAAGTCACTTATTCAAAAACTCACAAAATCTGACTCTCTATTCTACTCCTATTTTTCTATTCAAATACCACTCACTTTTTATTTCTTTACAAATTTTAAAGGTTTTTTGTTTTGTTAAGTGAATAGTTCCTCCTCTTCTTTGTTAAGTTAGTGTAGCAAAAACAAATTGTTAAGTTAGAGTAAGAAGGCTGATGTGGAAGAGTTTTTGAACATCTGCTCTCTACTTTAACCAAAAATGAGATTTGTTAAGCCATATGAGGATGCTCTAACGACAGCCTGGTGGGTTAATTGTAGAATTTTTCTTTTTGATAAACACGACCCCTTTTTCTCTCTTACTGAAACTTTTATACATAAAAAGTTTCCGTGAAAGAGAAAGGGTAGTGTTTATAAAAAATAAAATAAAAAGAGTGTGGAAATAACTTGGCTTTGAAAATAAAAGAGTAAATAATCTACTTGCCCCTTAAACCATTCGAAAAATGTTTATTTCCCCCTTTAACTATCAATTGCGTTTACTTGCCCCTTTTAACTAGGTAAAAACTATTCAGTTCGTCCATTCCATCAATTCCATCCATTTCAAAGTTACCAAAGAGGGTATTAAGGTCATTCACCTACTCCTATATCTCTTCTCCTCCTCACTTCTCTCTCTCTCTCTCTCTCTCTCTCTCTCTCTCTCTCTCTCTCTCTCCCGTACCCCTCCCTCTCATTTCAAAGTTACCAAGGAAGACCTTCCCTTTTTCTTTGAAGCGGCATAGAGAATTAATAACATGGGAAGCTGACTTGGCAAGAATATTAATTACATTAATTACTTCATCTGGGTTCTCACTTTGTGATCAGCCAAAGTCAAAAAAAAGAAAGGCCATTTCTCTGCATCTCTTCTCTTTGCCACTAAAAACCAGTTCGTGCTTTGCTTGGCTTTGAGACTTTTATCCTTGTCTTGAAACTTAAGGTATGGAATGTAAAAATGCAAATAGAAACGAGAAGAGAGAGTTGATCGTCTTCTCAAAGTCGCTGCCGGAATCCATTTCATCAAACTCCGACACAGCGGCGTCGGCACGGAGGCTGATGATGATTACTTCAAAACCCAACTTGAGCACTACGGTTAGTATGCACTGACACTTAAATCTGTTCAATAGCCTTTAACAACAATAACAGTACAACAATTGAATGGATGAACTAAGTAGTTTTTACATAGTTAAAGGGGCAAGTAAATGCAATTGATAGTTGAAAGGGGAAATAAACATTTTTCGAGTAGTTTAAGGGGCAAGTAGATTATTTACCCAAAATAAAAATATCAAAAGTCAAATGTTAACTAGATACCCTCTGACTCTGCACATGGCTGGTACCGCTTGTTCCTCTCCTCTTCACCTTTTTATCTCCTTAACACTCTCTGTCACATTTTGGTGGTTCTTTAAATTTTGCAAGTTGTGATCATTTAAGTAAAATACTCCTACTAACATAAGTATTCTTTGGCAAAAAAATTTAAACTTCATTTGCACCAACTGGCAGATCTCGAGTAATGTTTTTGATTGGCGCAAAAAACAAGCAAATGATTTCATTTATTTCTTTTTAAAATTATCTAACATCGTGTATTCAGACTCTAATAAATTTATTTGAAACTTAAGTTTTGTATTATTCTTGGTTTTGTAGAAAAATAAGGAGTGGATGTGACAAAAGGTGGATGAGTCCCTTCAAACAGTACAACTTTTTGAGAAAAAGATAACATAAATTACAAAATCTTCCCTTAATATGTCACTTCCTCTCCTTATTTTAGAGAGGAGAGCGTGTGTTGGAGATGCTCTTAATCACAACTAAACAAATTTCATCTCTTTATGTCGTCTATACACTCTACTGTCTACACTCTATTTGCTTGTTTTAGGCTCTATTTCACTAAGCTTGACCTTTTAGCTTTTTAAACTTTTTAGTTGATGTATGCGAGAACAATGACATTTCTCGTAAAACATGGAAAGTTAAAAAGCCCGAGAATCCAACGGGGCCTTAATTTGTCGCAAAAATGAAGGCAACTCAATTAATGTCAGAAAGTATAAATTCTCTACAAAAAGAAAAGGGAAATAATACTCCTTGGAGCCGTGTGTTTTTAGCTACTCTTTGGCAAATTTGGAAGGATAGAAATCGCAAAAGCTTTGATGATATGGATATTCCCATGACAATTAGCTTCAAGAATATTATTTCCTATGCCAAAGACATTGATGAAGCATTCAAATCTTTACCAACCATGAGGCCTACTAGAACTCCATTAACACGCTGGTTGCCTCCTATTACAGGTCTTAAACTCAACACAGATGGGTGCTGGTATGATTCTACTCAAAAGTCGAGCTGTGGAGGTCTTTTTCGAGATAAAGAAGGAGAATGGGTGATGGGATTTTATGGAAAACTTATATGGGAGACAAGCTTGGCTACAGAACTCTGGGCTATTTACAGAGGCCTAACCATCATCCTTGAGAAAAACATGTAGAATGTGACCATAGAGTCAGACTCCCTAGTGGCTGTGAATCTCATCAATGAAAATTTTAATGGGTGGCATCCTCAAAGTAACATGATTTTTGAGACTAAGGCCTGCTGACTCGCACAGGTTCTTCACTGACTCATATCTCCAGGAGCGCCAACGAGTGTGCTGGCCATTTGGCACGTCTGGGTGCGGAGCAAAATGAACATCTCATTGTTATGGATGTTATGCCTCTATCTATCAGAGAGTTTTGGAATAGGGACCGCCTCGGTCTTAGGAATGTGTTAGACTAGTAAGTAGTCTTTGTTATTGTATCCTAATCATCTCCCTGATGGAGTGCTACTCTCTTTGCTAAGTTCTATTTAAATTCCGAATTACCAAAAAAAAAAAGAAAAAAAGAGCAACTTGGATCGAGTCAATCAATTATGAATTCTCTTAACCAAAAAAAAGAGCAACTTGCACGGTTTGACATTACGGAAAAAATAATGCAAAGCAAACCTATCCATTACGACTAACATGTGCCTCAATTTTTTTTATTTTTTTTATTTTATTTTATTTTTTTAGAGATGACTTACTGTACTAATTATATGCGCACGTCAGACCCCTAAAAAATTTGGAACGTCAGATACCAACTAGTGAACCAAAAATAAACCACCTATACCGGAAAACCAATGGACACAACTCAACTAGAAACCTTCATAAAAGAAAACTTATTGAAAATCGTGCTAAGTGAAGGGGACCGCTAAGTGAACAAAGTTAGCCTCCCACTTGATGCCCAATAGAAACTATGTAATGTAAAACTAAATTTCATTTAGTCTTTGTGATGGCCCACATATTTTATATGGCATATATGTAATTAGTGGTTTGACAAGATCCTTCATAACTTATTATCTTTCGATCTGAGATTTTATGCCATTGGTCAAATAGAGAAGTTGTTTCCTATATGGGCTTAACTTTGATGAAAAGTAAGTATAATGCTCACTAAAGAAACCGGTCATCTCCTCTGCCTGTAAAATACCATCTAGGGTTCCATCAACTTATGAAAACTAATTGCTACAAAGAAAGGCAAGAGAGAAACCCATATTCCACCTAGGGTTTAATACTCTTGGTAAAATCATGGTTGTTTTACTAATGATATGGATATCGGATCACACAAGTTCCGTATTAATGGATCCGGCTATGCCACTCTTCGTTATTTAATTTCTGTTTGTTGATTAAAATGTGATAATCATGATAGTTCTTGATCTTGGCATGATTTTAGGTTATTAATTATGTAACGTCCATTAAGATAATTTACATGTAACAAACACCAAATGGACAAATCTCAGCAAACGAGACACTAGACAGCAAACGGATATGTCACAGGTTAGTCAATCAGACACCAAACGAGCCAACTTTGGACTAACGCCCGTAAAGCCACCGCTTTAGGCCCCAAATTTTGACTAATTTTGGTGGCCTCAAATTTTATAGGTTCATATAGTAGTTATGCTTTCAAATGATTGTAATGACTTATTTATGAAATTTTTTGTTTTCCTTAATATTTTGAGCTAGGGCCCAATTTGAAAAAAATCTTTTTAGGCCCCATATATCTTAGAACCGACCCTGCACCAAACCTAACCATTGTACTTAGAGCATCTCCAGCTGAGATTGATTTAATTTACTTGTGACTGAATTCTGAATAAAAGCCCTCTAAACTCACTCCAATTCTTGATTCAAACTAATACTAAATTGGGCAAGAGTCAAATCTTTTTCTCAAATTTCCTGAATCTTGTTTTGAGGTTTCAATTTACAAATGTGCCAAACCTCTACTGCCATGCCTTTGACTAGCCCTATGATACCCAACCTCGATCAAGTCAGTCGGCTTTCACAATATGTATCGTTAGAGGCTGCTAGTGCTCGTGCTCGCATTTAGAAGTTAGTAGTATTGGTTCATTCATTTATCTTGTGATGGAATCGTATATTGCCTTAGGGCCTTTAAAATCAAATTGCTTCTTGTTCAAAAAAATTTACAACTATGTCATTAATGAAGCAATGCTGAAGTTCCTTCGGGGACATCCGATAAAAAAAAAATGAAGCAATGCTCAAATTTCTTACCAATTTCAGTAATTGATCACTTCCAAGCCCTGAACACATCAAGATATCAGCTGAAATCTATCACTCCCACTCCTTCCCTAAGTTTAATTTCTTGAACTTGTAAAAAATAAATATTCCCAACTTCGAATTCTGAATCACTTGTGGAAACTTTATATCCAACTCAAAACCAATTGGCAATGAGTGGAGAGGTCTCAACATATATTAAGTGATCACCCATTCCACTCCTAGGCAATGTGGGACAATATTTCTTAACATCACTTGTTTTGTACTTTTGTTGTATACTGGGAACTCTAAATGTTTTACGTTGTGTTTGGAACTAAGTAGGGAAAATGAGAGAAAAGAAAAGAAAAGAAAATGGAAGAAAAATAGGAGGAAAATTTTTACTATGCATAAAACTTGAATTTTTTATTTTCTCTCCTCTTTCCTTCTAAACCAAACAATGGGGGACAAAAAAATTTAATTTTCCTTTCCTTTCTCTTCTTTTTCACGAGTTCCAAACAAGCTTATCTTTAATTTTTCTACCAATGATTGCCCTTCAATTGATTTCCTCTATAATAATTTTTTGTCTTGGTCCCCACCTTCATGTGATGTTTTTGTGGAATTTCCTTTCCACAAAAACATGTCTCACCGTGAGAAAGAATTAATGCTAGCTAGACTGATACTCCTATGAGCCCAGGCCCAGTCCTAACATGTCTCACCGTGAGAAAGAATTAATGACTGATACTCCTATGAGCCCAGGCCCAATCCTTCTTCCCTCGAGCTGTGAACATCACAATTTTCAATAATAAACTGGTTTGTCTCCCCACCTATTACCAAAAATTGATCACTGTTTCTCCCTTCTTCCCACAAACAATGTCAATATATATAAATATACACACACATATACTAGCCAATAGTTTGCGCACAACCTAGGCCCATTATATTCCTAGGCCCATTACAAGAATTATTGAGAAATCTTACTTTTTATTTTGTATATAACTTGTTAGAAAAACAGTTGATTCATTCCCGCAATTTTTCTTGTACCCAAGCCAGCAACAGTAAAACACTCCAAACTCAAAACAACGCAATTCAAAAAAGAAAATCAACCTATTGGCAATTGTAACTGCTCATAGTAAATAATGAAAGCCAGCTGCACTAATAAAAGACTCCAAACTCAAACCCAACACAATTCACACCAAAATACTCAACCAAACGACAATTGCAATTGATACATAGTACATAACCCAAGCGTCGCAGAAAATAAGCACCACAAAGACAGATAGAAAAGTGCATTGAACAGTAGAAGCAATCTCGGGGTAACTCCCCATCAATCAATTCCAATTCACTTTCCCATTAACCTCATCGTCTATGTGATATCCGCGTACGATCACCCAACCCTAGTTGTCCATTAATCTAGCATTCAACACGTTTATGAAAAGTGCATTGAACAGTAGAAGCAAAGCGATAACAATATCACAAGGGTCACAACCGAATATCTCGATTCACAAGTTCACGAAATTCAAGTAATCGAAAACCAGGGGTCTAAACGTAATAAATTCAAACTATAGGGACCAAAACGTAATTTACTAACTATTGGGGTCAAAACGTAATTTAAAGAAATTAAGGGTCACCAACGTCATTTTAAGTAAGTACAAGGGTGTCCAACATAATTTCACAACTCTAGGGTCCTTAGTGAAATTTTACTAACTTTGGGGGCCTTTTTGTAAATAAACTTTATACAAGGGCAAAATGGTAATTTTGCCACCGACAAGGGAGATACTTAAAAATACTTTATTTTAGTTAATAAAGTCCTAACTTGTCATAAAATGCAATTCCTTGATTTTTTTTACTAAGTACAAAACTACACATTATGTAATTTACACACACAAGGGCAAAATGGTCATTTTACACCCGAAGGGCATTCTGGTCATTTCGTTACACTCCTAAATTTCCAGTAGTGACACTTAGTTGATAACAATAGGTTTCGTAAATAATACACAAGTACGCACGCCAAATATCACAAAATTACACTTTAAACCCCTAACTTTGACACAACGATCAAGAACAAGGTTAAGCACAATAAATTCATGGAGAAACTCATATAAACAGTTAGTAAAGTATTAAACATGCTTAGAATAGTTAAAAACATGACCCACAATGAATCTAAGGTTTATTAAGCACGAAAACACGGTTTGGAGTAAAAAGGGTCACATAGCGTTTTGGCTCGGGTTTCGTGAAACCCTTGACTTGGGGCTTTAACCCATCAACTCTAAATTACTCCTAGACTATTCGAACTCATTCAAAAGCTTGGAATAGGTTGGGTACGAGTTTCTACCTTGTTTAGCGAAGATTTGGCGAAAAACGGGTTTTTGCGAAAAATCGGTGGAGGGGAGCTCTTTGACCAGCCTTGGCTGGATTTGGTGGTGAAATTTGGGTACCTTGGAGTGTGTTGGATGATCTTGAAGTGGAAGATGAGAGGTGGGAGCTTTTGGTTGATATTTTTGAAGTGAAAACCCAATTTTCTTGACTTTTCTCACTCTAGAACTTGAAAGATGTTAATGGGGCTTTATGTTCTTGGTTTGAGAGTTCTTGGGAGATTTTGGAGGAGGAAGAGAGTGAATGAGAGGGGCAGTAGATTTTCTGGACGAATTTTGGGGTTTGGGGGAGTATAAAATGAGTTTTGGGTGGAGTTTGGAGTGTAGGATGGGTGAATGAAGTACCATAGTGGGTTAGGAAGTGATGGGGGAGGGTGGTGGAGTGTATGGCCGTCATTGATTTTGGCTGATGGGAGGAGGGAGAGAGTGTGGTATTGGTGATGGTTGGTGGTGGTTGGGTAGTGTAGGATGATGTATAAAGTATATGTATACACATATGTGTGTATGTGTACTAGTATTTCTTGTGTATGTGTATAAAAGTGTATAATTATGTATGAAATGAATTTATAAAAATGTAATGCTCGCGATTAAAAAGTAAACGTGCCTTAGGGTCGAATTTGTAGCAATTAGGAAGTATTATGGTATAAACCGTAGTAATTACAAATTAAGGGTCCTAAGTGCAATTAGAAATTAAATAACGAAATTAAACTAATTTAAACGAAATTAAATAATCCTAAATTTTATTAAAAATTTCGGATTATTACAAGGATCGCATTTGAAACCTTCTCTAATTCCTTGTCTGACTCGGTCTTGTATTTTTCCCGCCATCCTTTCGAAGATCTTTATGCTTTTGGGCCACATGAATAGGCCCATAACCCTTGAGGTCTGAAACCCATCCCACCCGTTTCTTATTGGGCCTAAGATATTCCCTCCAATTACTACCCTAAGATCAGCTTTTCCAATTGGAATTTACTTTGGAAACATCAGAATTTAATTGTTTCATAAGAAAACTAGGGAGGGTTTTGCAAAACAATAGCATTACAATTACTTAAATTAAAAGCTTGTTTTGCTAAAAGATCCGCACTCTTATTGGCCTCTCATCTCACTTGCTTAATAATTCTAACATTGCATTCAGTCATCGAAGTCCTACAATACAACGTCAGTTTATATAGTTATATCATATGAGCTCGATGGATTTCTTTGTTTTGGATCGTTGGATCTGCAATTTTAATAATTAGCGTCTCCCGATTAAAACTTAACACAATCCCCACATCGAAAATTCTCATAGACGATGAATCGGGATCCGTGTTTGACAGGCTCATAGAGAAGAGACTATCCGCAAAGGTAGAAGAGTGTGGGATAATTTATTTTTTATTGTGAACCTTTTAATTTTTTTTTCTCGAATCTATTCGCTTCGCGAATATGAAGATCCAAGCAACTTGTAGCTGCTCCAGCTAAGTTAGTAGTATTAATTTGCAATAAATTTATAAATTAGTAATTAGACATGGAGTTGGAGTTTCCACATCACGATATCAATATATCGAATTCAAAAATAAAACCCTTGAAATAATTATCCCACCTGAAAAAAATCAAATTTACAAAAAGAATGCTAATTTATTCTAGAATGTGAATAACAATGAATAGACGATACAAATCTAAAATTTTTAATTAGTTGGGAAAGTTAATTAATCGCGCTGCATTTCTTCCTTATCTCTCCTGAACTCCCCGTTAGCACTCCAATGGCGGCCATTCGGTTAATCGAATTAGCAAACTTGGTGAAAAAGACCTCATTTGTGGTCATCTTATCAGCATCCTCTCTGGCACTATGGTCAGTGAGAATTGCAGCATCAGACTGGAAAAGACCTTCGTTCTCCTTCAACATGGTGTAGTAATGGTTGTCGAAAGTTAGACCGCTCCCCCCGTCCATTGGCACGGTGGTTGTGGTATCCGAAGGGCCTTTGCATTGCGTTCTGAGAAAAGCTGCGTAGGCTGCGTTTAGAGATGAATCGGGATTGCCATTCCCGTCAAAATTGTATATTCTGTTGCTGAAAAATTGGCAGTTTGCAACTCCAATGGTATGGGCACCTGACCAAAATTAAGCATAGTATTATTCCGCATGACACATTTTGGATGCCTAAAACCTTAAAAGAACATATTGTATGCTCTCATGACATGGCTTGCGACAAATTATGCAGTTAAATTTGTTTGGTTGGTAATTTTAAGATATTTAGAGATAATAATTTTAAATAGGGCCTGCGTAATTTTTTCGTCTTGAATTAATTTTTTTAAGATTTTAACAGAAAAAAAATTAGTTTTTGAATAAAAGAATGCAATATACATTCAATAAGTAAAAAATGAATTAAAAATCTGATAAAAAATCATTAAAGACAAAAAAAAAAAAAAAAAAAACAAACAAACAAGGATGACGAAATAATGAAAAATTTTGGAGATAAATTTTCTAAACTGGAAACCAAACAAAGTAGTTTTCCCGAAAAAAAAATTCTAGATTAGTGTTTGAAAAAATAATCATGGACCTGTAATGTAGTTGTTTCCATTCCTTGTTAGATATGGGTAGGTGAAGTTTTTACTCGTAGCAGCACTAAAGGAGTTCATATTCAATTTTATTTATTATCATTTAAGATAATAAAATTTTCTTTGCCGATTAAAAAAAAATTCTCTGTCTTAAACTATCTTGCATGACTCGAGAATACATCAATTTGGAACATTTTTTCGCATAAAAACAAGAAGAAAAAAATCATCCATAATTATAGAATTGTTTCACTGATTTGCATACCAGATCAATATCTTATGTTTCCCCAAGTTGTCCACAATAAACTCATCTAAAAGCTAGCTTAAACTACTAGGTAACAGACTATATATGTTTACCTGATAGCACAACAAGATCTTCTGATGAGAGATTTTTGCCGGCGAAAGCTTGTTGCAGGGTGGCGAAGTTTGAGAATGGTGAAGGGAGGTCGTTCAGGGCCTCCGACGCAAGTGAAACGACCCCATCTCTTCTTCCAGTTAGCACCTCCCACATTGGTTTATTGAACTGCGACCACCACCATTGGTAAATCAGCATATTGCATGAATTTTTGCTCTTGTTTCAGAATCACTAACTCGGTTAAGATAAATAAACTTTCAATAATTAATACTAGTTACTCTGAATTTTTAGTCATACTTTTACACAGAAAATGATATAAATCAGTATCACAAAATTGTTACTTCTTCGTCCCATTTTTTCTGATCATATTCCATTTTGAGATATCTCAGCCCAAATGCCAAGTAAAAGTGTGCAAGTTTTTTTCGCTCGGAAAAACTTGTGTCAAGTTTCGTAAAAGTAACCCTTGTAAGCAATTAAAAGTAACCTAAAAAGCAGAGATATAAGGTGTAGTGTTCAAAATCCAAGGGAGACACGCATTAAAATGCACGCGTTCTTAAAAAGTTGAGTTTCTTTTACAAAGCAAATAAATTGGGACTGATGAAGTATAATCTTTTGCCAAACTAATTTTTTGTTGGAAATATTCACAATTTGTTGTTTCACTTGTTTGTATAGCATTTTAAGACTTACTTGACAGGAAACTGCGTCTCTAGCAACTAAAGAGAGTATATCTGCACATGAAACTATGCCAGGACATATCTTCTCTACTTCAGTCTTTATTGCCTCAATGACATCAAATCCTGCCAGTGAGAGGTTTGGAAATGCATCCTTCTCAGCTGTATTATTTGTTGTAGAATCCAACAATATTGAGGCCTCACAACCCTGATACACCAACAAACAAATTTATTAGACTGGCATGGAAGTATAGTGAATATACTCCTTCAACTTCTTCTTAATACTAGTGACTTGAGAGAAGGATCGCATCCCAATTGTATTGGCACCCGATCCTAAACCGTGCTAGGAAACCCGTCATTGAGAGCTAAAAAAATAGAGGTAGTGAATCAGAAAGGAAAAAACAAAAAAAACTTGGATGTAAGTAAGATTACCCTGACAAAACAGTCATGGAAATGCATCCTCAAGAACTTGGCAGGCAACGATGCATTTGCAGCCACAAATTGGCAAGTTAGGTTCTGAATAAGATCCTCGGCCGCCGGACAACTGTGTCTGTAGAAGTGATTCTCTAAGAGCTCATCATCTCCATAACAGTCTCCCACAAACCCTAACACCAACACTGTCATAACAATGAACAAATTCATTGATTTTGAGCACTTCATCTCTCTATCTATCTCTCTCTCTCTATCTGTGTGTGTATGAACTTGCATGCTCTGAGCTAAGGCATACGTCCTATTTATACACAAAGCCAATGAGAGTCACTTTCCGCGTTAAAAATAAAAAAATGGTTAATTTCTTAATTACCCACTAAACAAAGACGAAGACAGTGATACTTTGCATGGGAACAGGTAAGCAGCATGTTTTAAAAAATGGAAAAAGACAAATCCAAACCCTAGTTGTTTACTTCATTTTTTTTTTACAGTAAAAAAGGGATTTATTAATTGATCTTTGAAAAAACAAATTACGAAAATTAAAAGAACCCCAAGCACGAGGCATCATAATGAAGTAAGAGCAAGTCAACAAAATACCCCGGCACTGTGACAATCATATACCGACAAAACCCTAAAAAGAAAAAAACAACTACCCTCACCCCCAAAGATAAAAACAAGTGAGAAAAGGTAGTTGTTTACTTTATTTACACGTGGAATGGTCTTCTTTCCGATGTTAACTTTGAAAATCAAGTGAGAAAAGGTATGCCAAGATGTTAAAAGAATAAAATAGACGGTAAAACTCCAATTATTTGGGTGTGTGGATAGAGGGTGAGAGATTCCTGTTGACTTTTACACGTGAGTTTACATTTCCATGCATGTTTGCAAAGAACTAAACAGCAACCTAAATAAAAAAAATGTGGAATAATCGGTGACGGTGACATTGTTTAAGCTTGTGAGTAGTGCATAATCAACACAATAAACTATAAATGAAAATCCAGTTATTAGCAAAATAGAGAAGAAAAAAAAAACACAATGGGCGGATAATTTTTGGAAAATACAAAGATTTTGATTTTGACTTTGTCAAAATGGACAGGTATTAATTCTAGGGCATTTCAAAATGAAAAGATTAACTAAAATTATCGGACGGAAGGAAAGAGCGTGTTATTTTCTAAAAGTTGTGTCATTTTTCGGATCGAAAGTTAAAAAATAAGGGCTCTCGTAAAGAAGTACTTTTCATTGGCATCCCATGCAAAAACATCATTAGCTAATTTATCTAAGGCTTTCTACCACTCCTAATAAATATATGAAAAGTTCAATGCAAATACATCCTTAGTTGCAAGGATAGAGTCAGTGGGTGGCTAGTAGGGACTGTCACCCCTGTTACAATTTGAAAAAACTCCACTATTACATTGAAAAAATGTATATATCATCAAATTGTATAATTTCGTTCCTCCTCCACATATATAGCCCACCCCCACTACGTAAAAATCCTGGCTCCGTCAATGCTTGGTTACTTTATCCAAACACATCCTTAGTTACTTTGTCAATCCCATGCAAACACATTCTTAGTTATTTTATCCTTTGTTATTTTAAAATTAAGTTGTATCAATTAAAGGTTATATCTGAGTACTATTTTGGGATTCCTAGCCTCCTACGCGTTTAAATATAATATTCGTTTTACGGATAAGAACTGCTAGCAGTGATTAGATTATTTGAGCTTAATCATTTGGAGTTATATACTCCGTTCCAAAATAATGGACCACAACGATAGGTCGTGTCATTTTTGTTGAGTACTTTAATTCGGTGCGAAAAAATTCAAAAAATGATACACGGAAGTACTTCATTTTGTTATTTGAAAAAAAACAAGAGAGAGAAAGTGGGGCTATTATTTAGGAACGGAGAGAGTAGTTAACTTCTAATAAGTCATTGGGCCAGTACTAAAGGGTGAATCGTTACAAATCAATTCTTGCCTTGGAAAAAATTTGACTGATTTATTCGTATGTGTAAAAGGTTGGCCAACTAGATGACCACCCTAGTCGCTTAAAGATATATGTAACCTTGAATTAGGAGACTAAATTTATATTAATATGAGTTCTTCTATTGTCAGTATACTAGGTTGATAATAAGCATATAAGAATATAAAAGAACACAAATTTTAGTGTACATTTTAGACTTTTAAACATATCTCCACACACTTTTTAAACCTTAACGACAGTCAACAGAGCTGATTTTAGATTTTCTTATTAATATAAAGCAGGAGCGTGTAAAGGGATTTGGTCGATTTTGTTCTACAGTTCCCACCAGGATTTATATATTGGTGACGGTGACATTGACAGTAAGCTTGTGATTAGTGCTTAATCGCCTCAATAAACTAAATGAAAATCCAGTTTAACAGAATAAAAAATATAACAATAATGGGAGTTTGAAAACACAAATGTCAAAAGTCAAAAAACTACCAATATTCTCTGGCTCTGCACATGCATGGCCGCTGCCTGTTTGTTACTCCCCTAGATCTCCTCCTATTTTTCTCCTTAATACGAACCTGCAGCCTGCTGTGCCAGCAATTCGCGTCTTATCCCAAAATTAAAAATAAAGCAATTCGCATTTTATCTCAAACTTAAAAATAAATTGCACCGTTCACTGTTTAGAGCTTGACAAGAACAAATCTGTTAAAAGTCAAATTTATCGCCATGTTTTGCTACTTGTATGTTACTCTCCTCTTCTCCTTAATACTCTCCCACCTTCGCATTTTGTTCAATCTTTTCTAAAGTTGGTTTATTTTATGAAAAAAAAAAATTAAAATGTTTCTGTCATAATTTTTTGAACACTTTTTTGTATCAACTTTAAAATCTCGATTATTTCTTTAATTGCATATTGCACCTCTGAAACGTGGATTAAGCTTAGTGGTTCAAGGTTGAGCTAATAGAGCGCAGCGTCGACACCCATGTATTAATCTAACTTTCGGCACCCATGTAGTAAATTACTAACCAACTAATGTACACATCACCAAAAAAAAAAATGGTTTTAATGAAATTAGAGAATTTTAATTTTAAAAAAATGCCACCTCATTTTTGTTCTTTCATGGAAAATATACCAGCTCGTTTGTTTGGGAAATGGTTTTTGAAAAGATAAAATGCCAACCCCATATGTGTTTCGAGAAAATAAAATACTAGCAAAAGCCCTTTAAACCAATCTCCAAAACTATGCCTCTTTTAGAGTGTGGACCTCAAATCTTTTAAGATATGAATTTCCAAATCTACCCGTCCAGAAGCTCACAGGCCATAAAGTTCGCAAATAATAACGTAGGCGAACAGAAGTTCTATCGTAAGTGGAGTGGAGTGCAGTTGGTGCCTCCCTTATACTCCCATGCATGTGGGCAGGGTTCGATTCCCGTAAGCACCCATCCCCCTCCCTAGGATAGAGTAGATTAGGATTAACGAATGACAAAAAAAAAAAAACAGAAGTTCTATCATCTAATTTATAAAAATAAAAATAAAAAAATTACAATCAAGTGTCTCGACCAGCTTGCGCGCATTTTGACTAATTCTGAAGTACCAATCTCACCGGCCATTCCGGGGGGGAGGGGGTGCATTTAAAACTAGAGCAAATCTCCCTATGAACCGGCTCTAAAAGAGTTGACAGCACCTAAGAGGTTTCGATCATAAACTCTTAAAGTGTAGCATTAACCTTAAGTCTCAAGCCTTGACGGCCGCTAGTCCGGTCCGTTCAAATTCATTAACAAGATCCTCATCATCCCCTTCATTTACGGCAGACATCAATAGCTGTATCCGCTTTGCCAAATCATGGACGGAACTACAGATGAGTCGGTGGGATTCCCGGCGTTACCCAAAATAAAAATATATTCTATTTTAAGTGTTACTGATACAATTACGATATTAATTAGTCTCTTATAATCGAACTAGATTTTGGTTTGACCTTGTTAAAAATTCAAGTTATTTTATATTGCCGTTCAAAATTTTCTCAATTTCTTTCATAAACAAAGAAATAACTAAATAAGTACGTATATTGGTAGCTTAGTTATCCGAAGAAAAAGAGAAAATAACTTAATATTATTGTCGCTGCAAGACAACGTACTTTCAGAGGGGGGAGGATTTTAAGTTTTTAACTTAAAGAAGCTAGTTGAAAAGGGCGAGGAGGATGTAGCCGAAAGGATTTTGAAGACTTGGACGATGCTGCTTCTCTTTTATTGGAATTTTAATTTCTAGATCCTTGTTAATGGGAGGGTGGTGTGGCTTTCTTTTCGCCTTTGTGGTATTTTTGGCTTTAGGTTGTTTTTGGTAATATTCGATTTTTGGATTGTTTTAGCGGCTATGCGGCTTTAGTTTCACTGGGTGCTTTTTGTTTGCTCTTTGCCTTCCTTTGGGTTTGGTTCTTAGGTGACGTATACCAATGTACCATTGGACTTGCTCTTAGAATCCAAAATCATACGAGTAAAATATTGGGCATTTGGGTGAAAGCACGTCTCTTGATTTGACCCCCTCACATCAAAGTTTTGGATCCGCCATTGTTCCTAACAATAATTTTGAATCTATTGTGATTGTGGGTTGAAAAGAATCGCCAAGTGTCACTCACGAGAGTCAACAGGTTTAGCAAAGGATTGGGTTTTCGAACACTCAGACTAACTCTTCAATTAATTGTTTTCCTCTTTCTTTGGTTATTTATCTTCTTCTTCTTTTTTTCTTTTTGATCGGCCTCTTTTTCTTCTTTTTCTTAGCCATTGGATAAGTTCAGTCCACAGAATAGGGTTCAAACGATTGTGAAGTGGACAGTAATAGAATCATGCACTCTCATTGGCCATAGGCTTAGCTCGGCTCGACTTGACTGGTTTAATAATCAGACCGAGCTTGAGTTTTTTACTAGTGCAGTAAACAAATTGAGCTCAACACTCTAAAACTTGATTTGTTTGTATAAACTCGGCTCGTTTAGTAGATTAACAGGGCTCGGCTCATTTACATGCGAGTGAACTCGAACTCTAGGTGAGCTCAAGCACTCTAAAGCTCTGCTCGGCTAAGCTCGCTTACACCCATATTTGGGCATTGAGAGATTAGGTTTTCGTACAAGTCCATATTTGGGCATTGAGTTCTCCTAAAAGCCCAAGGCGTGGGAGTCCACCCAGGGCCATATCCTTGCGATTGTAAGACTCTCATTCAAAACTTGGACTGCGGAAATGGACTCACTCTCTTGGACATCAAATCAACTTATTGGATTAGATTAGGCCCAACATCAGAATTTGAAACTTAAAACCTTCAGCATCGTCCAACTCATCATCTTGAGTCCTAGTATTCTCCAAGTGGACTGCCACGTCATCATCTTTTTCCTCTTTCTTATACTCCCTAGCATTTGTTGGTCCTTTTTTAAAATTCGTGTAATTTTTATTACTTATATCTCTCAATTGATAATAGTTTTCATAATTTTGCAAACTTTGTGTTATAGAACTAAGTGAGATCTATCAAACAAGATTCATATTTTATATTTATGAGAATCATATTAAAGATATAAGTAATAAAAAATAAAAAATTATGGACCAATAAATGCGGATGGAGGGAGTACTAACTTTTAGCATTTGGAAAGCCACCAATCTTCCTCAAAAATTTTGGGTTTGAAACTTTTTAAGTGTTGTTATTTTTTTTCTTTTTTCATTTGTAACGTTTTTTTTTTTTTCCAGTACTTATAGGCCATGAACGGTAGGGCTTTGGGCTTTTTCCTAGCTTCAAAGGGGTTGACGATGGAATTGATTTTCTTCGAATCAGTTGAGCCATTTGAGGTACATGTGAGCTGGCTCGAAAGCTCTTATTCAAATTTTAAAAAATGAATCTTCAGTAAGTTTGACCGAATAAATATCATCATCTCATTAATGCTAGAATATCTTAGTCGTACTCTCCTTAATTTATTATGCAGTATGCGATTACAAATTGATTATTTAGTGCTCTTAGAGCACCACGCGCTGTTTTTTTTCTTATCTTAGATAACCTTTTTTTGTGAACTAGAATACAGTTGCATTTTCCAAGTTACAATATCAGTTTATAAACTTCAATGAAACCCCTTTAATAGTTATCACATCTGAAAATTCAAATTTATCGTGCAATCACTTCATTAGAAATGTGAAAGAAAAATGAACACTTTGGGCTTACTTCAACTAGCACACAATGCTTCAAAAAATAAACTCATGCTGTGTTTGGTTTCTAGATTTATTTTTGAATTTATGAAGCAAAAAGAAAAGACGCGACGATTGACGAATTCCAACTTCTTCCTCTTGGAATCCAATCCCAGAATCCAAATACAATCTCCAAAAAAAAAAAAAAAATTCAATTAATTACACTACATTTCGTCCTTATATTTCCTGAGTTTCCGGTAAGCACTTCAATCGCACCCATTCGCTTAATCGAGTCACCAAACTTGGTGAAAAATTGCTCGTTTGTGAGCAACTTATCAATGTAATCGCTAGCATCATCGTTAGTGAGAAGTGCAGCATCAGACTGGAAAAGACCTTCCTTTTGCTTCAAACTGATGTAGTAATGGCTGTCGAATGTTAGACCGCTCCCTGGGTCCATTGGCACGGTGGTTGTGGTGTCCGAAAGGCTTTTGCATTTTGTTTTGAGGAACGCGGCGTAGGTTGAGTTTAGAGAGGGATCGGAATCGCCTTTTCCGGTGAAGTTGTACAGTCTTTTGCTGAATAAATTGCAGTGTCCAACTCCAATTGTATGTGCACCTGACCAAGTGAAATATTTGTTATTTCCATGCTACAAATTTTTAGACCATATATAACACCTAACTAAAAATGACCAAATTCATATACATGCCGGTACATTACAACTTGCACCCTTAAGCCGAATCTAAAGTTATATCTAAACGAAAATGTTATGATACAGAAAAACTTTCCCTGAAATAGTCCAGGATAGAGAAATGATGGGTCCTGACTCCTGATTCACATGGACAGTTTCGGGAAAAGTTTTCCTAGACCCTACTACTTCTCATATGTAAATATGTTCCGGGAATCGCAAAAATGCCCCGAGGTATATTTATATTTACCTGATAACACAACAAGATCATGAAGTGAGAGATTTTTGTTGGCAAAATTTTGTTGAAGAGTGGTGAAGTTGGATGATGGTGAAGGGATGTTGGCCAATGCCTCCGAAGCACGCGAAATATTCCCATCTCTTCTTCCAGTTAACACCTCCCACATTGATTTATTGAACTGCAACATCCAGCAGTGGCACATCAGTACTATTACTATTGCATGATTTTTACTTCATTTTTTAAATTACTAAATTAATTTGCATAAAAATACTAACTAAAATGATAATAATAATAATATTAGTAAGAATTTAAAATCATTGATTAAAAAGATATAGAGTAAATTTTTTTTTTTTTTTCAGGATTTGTTTTACATCATTTTAAGACTTACTTGGAAGGAAACTGAGTCTTTAGCAGCTAAAGCAACTATATCTGCACAAGAAACTTTGCCGGGACAAGTGTTCTCTAATTGGGTCTTGATTTCATCAATAACATCAAATCCTGCAAGTGAAAGGTTTGGAATTGCAGCCTTCTCAGCTGTATTATTAGTTGTTGAGTCCACCAATACAGAGCCATCGCAACCCTATAAAATACACCAACCAACAAAGTATTAGATTTGCCTGAAAATAGTGCATAGCTAATTTTGTATGCATGTGTAGCACAAAATGAATGTATGTCCCACATATTCATATGGCTCACAGAACTATGGATGTAGGTCCCACATGAATGTATAGTGATGGGAGGAATTTTGTGGGGCCACCGGGCCACCGCATGTTGCTCCCAAGCCACCGAATAATTACCCGGATGTTATTACATAGTGATTGAGTACTCAGAGTATTATGAAAGAAACAAAAGTACATTAAAGAGATTTTTCAAGCAGAATAATACGCTTAAAAGGACCAAATTGTAAGACGGACAATCAAATAAGGAGAAAATTTAGAACCTATTTGTAATTCTAGGCGAAACTGTATTTCTTGAAAAACATGAGTTTAAAAAAATTTCAGCAAGCCTTTAATTTTAAACCAAAAAAGTCTTACAATTTCACAGTTGTCACCATCACATCATTCTGAATGTGTTTTTTTCTACATGAAAGCTTAGTCAATCTGTTCACAATTTTTTCCATCTCAATATTATAACTGCCCTCGGTATCAAATACATATATTTGTAGAATTAATATGCATTAGTGAGCTTATAATAAACCATATATATGCATAGAAGATGAAGAATTAAAAATTAGGGATGTAAGTAAGAAATTACCCTGACGAAACAATCATGGAAATGCATCCTGAGTAACTTGGCAGGCAATGCAGAATTGGTTGCCACGTGTTTCCATGTTATGTTCTGAACGATCTCCTCGGCTAAGGGACAACTCCTTTCGTAAAAGTGCTTTTTCAACTCATCCCCATTACAATCTCCCACAAATATTCCTACAACCACTACCATAACAACACTCAAGAAATTCATGAATTTTCTTGAATAATTCATCTCTCTCTCTCTCTCTCTCTCTCTCTCTCTCTCTCTCTCTGTTCTTGCACTTGCATGGTCTGAGTAATGCATGCATCTTATTTATACACAGCTAATGGGAGTTTAGTTTCCGCGTTAACATAAAAAAAATGGTTTAATTCTTACATTCTAAACAAAGAAGAAGTCAGTGATCCTTTCCATAGGAACAGGTAAGCAACATGTTTTAAGAAATGAAAAAAAGGCAAATGAAAACCAGGGTGGTTTATTGCAGAGAGATATCTTGTAGTAGTTGACTTCTTTTTACGTGTGTGTGTGTTCATATTTCCTTGCATGTTTGAAAACAACGACACCAAACTAATTAAAAATAGTACAACATGCAATTTTCTTTTTTTTTTGATCGGCAACAAAAATTTTATTAAACTCGATAATGGGTACATCGAGGGAAAGCCAAAACTAAGCACGAAGCAAAGTATAGGCAAAAGAAAGAAAAAAAGCATTCAGCGAAATGCTGAAACTACAGGGAAACAAAACAACATGAAATTGGCAGCATCAAAGTTCTTCCTATCCTCCATAGCAACATCAAACCACATACACACACCCAATATGAGTCAAATCTTGATTTTCCTGATACCCTCCAAGCACCTCTTGAAATCTTCAATAGAATAATCCTTGACATTAAATTTCCCTTTGATCCATGAAGCCATTCTAGTTTTTGACAAATCTACAAATCTATAATTTCCAAGCAATTTTCTTTTTCAATTGAACAACGTGTTCAACCCACAACGCCCCTACGGATCTTAGAAACTAAAGTGACAGAAATCGTAAAACAGAAAAGAGTTCGTAATAAACAAAAATATGAAAGAACACACAGGTATACGTGGAAAACCTCAACGCAAGGAAAGTCCACGCGAGCTACACTTGTCCACTACAGTATAATCGAAGAATAAAGATTGCAAATCTTGTCTCTTCTCTCTCAGGAGTGTTTTCTCTCGCCTCTTCTCGTGTTTAGAATGAAACGCTCTCTACCTAATTACAAAGCAACTACAATATAAATAGGTAAACTCTAATGACCGAAATTATCCCTGGGAGAACACAAAATACCGTTTTCAGTACAATAAAAAAATTGCTGATAAAGTCGCACACGGATTGCAGGACTTGGTCCCTTGGAGGCTCCGCCCCACAACCCCCCGGCTATTTGCATGCTGCAAGTTGTCTGCATCCCCTACAACATCCATACAAATGCCAGATAGTTGTAAATTGGAATCCAATGCATTCGATGTGAAACGGAACAATTTTCGAATATATTGGGTGCACATTCCAAACAATGAAGAACTCTGGTTGGTTTTGGTCGTTTAAACCAATTGTAGGATGGGTTCTTTGTTTAATAATAAAATCAATCCGGAGAGGCAAACAATAGCTAATGATTGGGCAGAAATGAGAGGATGTGTACAGGGGCGAAGGATTAAGCCAGGTATACAAGAAGAGAAGGCAGCAGAATTCAATCCATTCCCCTTAAGATCATCATCGTCCTCGAGATCACAGTTCTAGATGGAGTGTGGGCTCGCGAGCGCTAGCAAGAGCAATGCTCTTGTTTCCAGAGCTCAGAGGCACCTTCTCTCTCTAGAATTTCCGTGCTCTAAGGACAAATCTGAAAATCTCTCTCGGAATTTATGAATGAATGTCCCATATTTATAGGGATCTGCACCCAATCATTGGGCCGCAGACATTTTCCCCAATAACATGATGACACGTGCTCTTCCCGCATATCTAGGCGACGTGGGTGATGTCACTGGCCGTTAGGAAGATTCCATTAGGTCATTCCTGTGCATCGTTTTCCCTCGTCGCGACCCTTAATCCTTATAAAGCCACCAAGCCACTTGTATATCCCCTATTCCCGATGTGCTTAGTCATGGTCGCGAGCCTTTTGGATCGCGCCAAGACCTAACTCGAGCTCGTATCGACTTCCCTTCCCCTGCCTTTTGGTCAGGTGCCGTCGCGAGTCTATTTCGCGTGTTCGCGTGAGCGTCCATTATTCCCCGTCGCGTCAACCATCTTTGCTGAGAGTTTCGCGAGGGGTGAACTTTTTCTTAAGGTAATGTTTCCCTTGTTAAGGGCATCCCTTTTCTGAAAGTAATAATAATCTGGATATTGTAATACCGCGATGGTCGTTCTTCGCGGTGTCTTGTTCGCACGTTCTTAAACTTAACCGACGTCTGACGTGTCCCTTGCAACTTTGCTCGAGCCACGTGGCTATCCATTCATAGGCTGGTCAACTGCCACGTCACCCGACGCGCTGACCTTTCCTACATAAGCCCCTCGCGCGAGCGTGATTTCGCGGCGCGTGGCTGTTAACGCGCCGGATCGCGCGCGTGCGACGTCAACGGAGTCCGTCATTTTAGCCTTCCCTCCAAAAGGTGGCCGTTCCAAATTTCGAAGTTGCAGGCCGATTGGACTGCTGACACCGTCTTAGCCGTTCGTTTTCGTGATGACAGCCAAGCCGTGTCTATAAATACCTCCTCAGAGAGAGAGAGAACCTTTTACTCTTCCTCTGCCAAGTTTCTTAAGTCTCCAGAATTTCTCGAACTCCTTCTTCTTCGAAACCCTAGTTTTTTTTCTTTCTTTCTCAAGCGAGTTATGGCTCGATCGCGTAAACATGAGTCTGACACTGAGGCTCTTTTAGCGAAAACGTCCCTTCCCCCTGCCAGTGAATGGAGAAGGGCTCCATATTTGAGGTCCGACGGCGACATCTTCTGGGCTAACATCATGGGTTACGTTCCTCTCCGGGGTAATCCCAGCGCTCAGCCCCTCCTGCTTTCTGATGAAATTAATGCTTCGGGGGCGGACATGGTCGACCCATCGTCGTTGGTGAGGCTGAGGATCGAGAGGGGCGATTACCCTTTTTCGCAGGTCCAATATAAGGCCAACATTCAACCCCCAAGGGATTGGGGCGATTGGGTGTCCACGATTCTTGACAAATTCGAGCACAGAGTGACCCTTGACAGAGTGGGTTTGCTGAAGACTGTGCAACTCTCGCAACATTTCGTCGCGAGTCGCCCTCAGCGCGATCTCGACTTCGCGGTGAGCCGTTGGAGCCCCACTAGCCACACCTTCATATTTCCTTTCGGAGAGGCCGCTCCGACTCTTCTTGACACCGAGGTTCTAATGGGCCTTCCCACCCGCGGAGAGTATCACTACGACCCCGCTACCTGTCCCTCTGAGGTTAAGACTGTAATTGAGTTTATAGAGGGGGAGTTCAAAGCGGCTGGCGAGTATGGTTCGCGCTATGACAACGCGGGGAAGGTCCGAGCTCCTCCGAAAGCCAACAAGACGACTTAGGGCTCTTGGCAGCGGTACTGGTTCCGCGACATTGCCCCTGTCGAGGTGGATGGGAAGCTTGGGATAACCATGAGTGCTTACCACGAAGGTCCGCTATCCTTGGCGGCTTTCCTCGTTCAGTTCTTGTCTCTCTTCCTCTTCCCTGATTTTCCCCACGAGGGGCCCCGCCGCGAGATGATTCCCCTCGCAGCCGTCCTCGCGGCAGAGAAGAGACTTCCGTTGGGTCCCATGTTTTTGGGTCATTTTTATCGCCAGTTAGACCGCACCGCTCAGGACTTCGAGCGATCTATGGGGAGGTATGAGATTACTTCGATGATTCATATCTCCTTCCTGCTCGGTTTCTTCTACGAGTATTTTCCAGCGATCGCTCCTTCTCCCCGCGAGCTCCCTCCACTGAAGACTGTCCAGGAGAGGAACGCTGCTGGTGATATCATCCGCGATGCCAAGGGTATGCCCATCTTGCGATTGAGTGAGAGGGTGCCTAGGATCGCGAGGTGGGCAAAGACCTCCTCAAGCAAACTGTTTGAGGACTGGTGCGACGAAAAGACATCCTTTAATCCTCGTCCCTACGAGCAACCTGCTGATGGCGCACTAGGCCCCGCCGTCTTTTTGGAAGACACTGCGGTGGATTTTCAGAGCAAAAGCATCCGATCCCATAAGTTGGATCTCCTCGCGTGGGTCACCCCTAGCTATCTTCCCACTCCCTCCGCTGAGGGCCCCCTCATGGTGCTGTATAGAGCTGACAGGCTTCAGCTACAATTTGGGTACGATCAGGGCGTCCCTCGCGAGCCTCCTTCCCCGCCCAAGGATTTCTTAACCGGGACTCGTCGTTTTCTGAAGTCATTCAACCATGAGCTCACCGCGGGCTATGGGGGAGATAGGATCATCCCTAGCTCCAAGCGTCAGGCAGCCTTTACCCCAGAAAACAGGGTATACTGGGCCAGGAACTTACAATCCTTTGTGAGCTTTGTTCAGACCCCAGCGGTGATGCCACCCGCGGAGCCTATTTCGAAGAAGGACCTAACCCTGCGCACTTTCAAACCAGGGAAGGACCCTGATTGGCGCGGTCCCCAATCCTGTTGGGTCAAGGGCACCGCGGCTCCTTTGGACGTGATCAGTGCCATCCCCATTCAGCGAATCCGTCCCGCGGACAGGGTAGTCCCCTCTCCGCAGCATATCACCGCGAAGGAGAAGAAAAAGGCTGAGAGTACAGCGACCGTTTCCACGCCACGACCCCCTACTCCCGCGGATAAAAAGAAGGCTGAGGACCTCTCCCCTCTTCAGATAGGGCGTGCTCCTAAGAGGGCGAGGGTAAGATTATCGTTTTCCCTTTTCTCTTTTCTTGTTTTCTCCTTTTTTACGCTTTTGCTGATTTATAAACGTTTCTCACCTTTTCAGGGTCCCTCGCGGAAGGGTAGAAAGGTAAAAGGTTCCTCTTCATTCCTCTTGGAGCCCTCTCTTCAAACTGAGCCATCGGCTCAAATTTCTCAAGGCAACACTCTTAACCGCTGTATTTACATTTTTTTTTTTAAAACTATTTTACTTTGCTTCTGTCCTCCATACTCACAAGATATTATGTGCTTTCCCGCAGGCGAAGGGGACCAACTATTGGAACCTATTACTGATGCTGCCGAAGACGTCCCTCTCGCAAACTCTCCTCTCCGCGATGTTGAAAAATCATCCTCTTCCAAGGACCCTCCCCAGGAGGGGGCTTCGAAAGAGTCTACGTCTGCGAGCCCTGCCAAGGAACAAGGCCCAGATGCCCCTGTCGTCGACGAGTTCAATGCCATGAATGTCGCGAGCAATATAGCGAAGGAAATCGCGCAGGAGGTCGGTGGCTCAGACGACAAACCAGAGGAAGTGGAGAGAGCGGGGGACGTCGCGGGCTCAGAGGGAGCTACTGCGATTACGAACCCCGAGCCTGCAGAGGAGATTGAGTCACCAGCGGGTTCTCCAAGAGCTGAACCCTCCCCTCCAAAATTCAGCCCTATCAAGGCTGGTTCCTCGCGAGATGGTATTTCACCACCTCCTCGCGAAGATGATGTAGTAAATATACCTTCTTCTACCGAGAAGAGCACCCTTGGCTCCAAGCCCATCCCTGAATCAACTGTAAGCGAGAGCTCAGACATGAATGACCTCGGCGAGAGCAGCGAGGAGGGTGAAGAAGCTTCTGGAGGCTCCAAAGGTAAGTGCAGTAGTGATATTTTTGCAGGGATGGACGACATCTTTCATCTTCCTTCTTTTAGCCCTTCTAAGTTGCTAATACCGAGCCATACTTATGACTCAGAGCCGCTTCTCGAGGACAAGAGCCAGCACACACTGCTTCCTAAAATTGAGAACGTTGTAGTGAAGCATGATGGCGACCACGAGATGTCCAGATTCGTGCTTCCCTGTTATGCTCTCCTTTCTGACACCGAAGGCGACCATCAGTGGAGGATCAGGGCTTGTAGTGCCCCGGTCCTTCGAGCTTTGGAACAGCAATATCCCCAAACCTTTTCCAACTGCACCGCTGGTCGTCTGGTTGGTGGTACACTTTTCGACTTGGTTGCTGAGACCATGGTGTGTCTGCAGCGGATGAAGGTAAAAGATTTCAATGAGCAGAAATATGAGGACGTCATGTCCTCTATCAAGGATATGGAGACCTTCGGGATAGACTTGGGGTGGCTTCGCGAGTACTTGGAGAAAGTCTATTCGACGCAAACCTTGTTCGCGAGTCTCTTCAAGATCCGAGACAGCAAAGCCAAGATTGCTGAAGCTGAAGAAAGGTACAATCGTTTGCTCGCTGAGGCCAAAGAACAAATTTCTGCTTTAAAGGCTGGCCACGAGCTACTTGTCGAAGAGCATCAGGCTCTGGAGGCAGCCCCAAAAACTACCTTGAGCAGTGATGAGCCCATTCTCCCTCCAGTTGACTCGATTGCCCAGAAGCTCAGCGAGTAGCTTAAGGCTCTCCTTTTTTTTTTTAACAAATTTTGTATCCATGACTTGAGTATCAATGAAATCCTGTTAGAACTTTGTCTATGACTCATTGCTGTTATTGTTTTTGTATGGTCGCGCGGGGCAGCAAGGGGCAAATCTTCCTTGTGCATATTTTATTTGCTTTGTGTTTCCCCTTTTATTCGCAGACCTGTTTCCTCTGAGGGCCCTAGCATTTGGTTAGACTAGGGTTTCCCTTTGCGAGGTCTTTTTGTTTTCCAACTCTTTTTTTTTTTTTTTTAAAAAGGTTAGTGATTCCAAAGGAATTTACTTTGGTTCCCAATTATTTGTGGGAATTGGCCGTCGCGAGGGTCTTCATTCCAAAGGAAGAAACTTCCTTGGTCCCTATTTATTTCGCAACATTTAAAGGCCTTAAGCGTAAGCGAGTACTTCTATCTTGTACCTTTTTCACTTCGCGAATGGTGAAGTTTCCCCTTGAGCTGACAACATTTCGTGCCGCGAGGTCATCGCTGTGGATGCCTGATTTATTCTACCATTTTCCTTTATCATATTCTCAGTATGCTCCAATGAATATCTTTTAAAACATCATTTATAGAACATATTTCCGAGATAAAACAGGGGTAGTATTCTCATTTATAATTTCAATCCATATTTCTTTGCCTCAAAGGTAGAAAATCAATACCCAGGGCTACACTTGATTGCAAAAAAGTAAAATCTTGCGAGAGAAATAAACAAAAATGGCATAAGGTTGTAAAATAGACCTACTTTCATCAAAGCTAGCCCATATCATGGGTAATACTTCTTGATGTACTTCACATTGATCGGCCCTGTGAGGAATCCGTCGCTGACTCTCGCGAGCCTGTAATGTCCACTTTCTGCAGCTTTAATCACCTCGTAGGGGCCTTCCCATTTTGGTGTGAACTTTGGCAGTTTTAGATTCTGCATGACCCCAGCAACTGATTTCCATACCAGGTCTCCCACCTTGAATTCTCTCGCGACCACGCCTTTGTTGTAGTACTTGGCCACAGACTGCCAATACTTTTCTTGGTTTTCGGCCGCGACCTCCCTTCTTTCATCCAATGCTTCGAGATCAGCCTTCCGCTCCCCTTCAGTTACTTCAGTTGACAGCGCGAGACGTGCAGAAGGCACACTTATCTCTGCGGGCAACACTGTCTCCGCTCCATACACCATACTGAAGGGGCTCATTCGCGTAGACCTCCTTTTAGCCGTTCTATAAGCCCACAAAGCAATTGGGAGGTGCTCGGCCCAGGCTCCTCCTTTCTCATCCAAGTGCTTACTCAGAATCCTAACGATGGACTTGTTGGTAGCCTCGGCCTGCCCATTTCCTTGAGGGTAATGGGGAGTTGAAGTCTTCTGGGTAATGCCATAGGACGCGAGCAACCTCTTTACTTGTTTGTTGACAAATGGAGTGCCATTGTCCGAGAGGATAACCTTAGGGATTCCAAATCTGCAAATGATATTCTCTTTAATGAAGTTGGCCACCACTTCGCCTGTTGCTCGCTTCAAAGGAACTGCCTCTACCCATTTCGTAGTAATTTCTGTTGCCACTAGAATCCACTGGTTACCTCGCGAGGAGGGATGGATGGGACCAATCAGGTCCATTGCCCATGTGTGAAAAGGGTAAGGGGCGCGAATATGGTGTAGCTCAACAGAGGGAGCATTTACCTTGTCCCCATGCTTTTGGCAGGCGTGACATCTCCTTACATAACTTTTGCAATCCCCTTCCATTCTTGGCCAATAGTACCCGAGATGGGTGATTTGCTCATATAGCTTTCTACCTCCTGGATGTTCCATCTCATGTACCTTGTGCAAAACCTCCTCTGCTTCATTATTGGATAAGCACTTGAGGGGGATATGGTCAAGGGTCCTTCTGTAAAGCTGATCATCTTTGACAAAGAATCTCTTCTCGTATCTCTGCACTTCTCGAATGTCGCCGCGATCCATGGGCAGGGCTCCTTCCTTCAAGTAATCAATGTATTTCTGCCTCCAATCTGTTTCTTCGCTAGAGAAGTTGCATTCATGCTCAATTTCGTGAAGTGAACAATTGGGACATTCCCTGAGCAGGGTCGCGGCGTCTCTCCTCATCGAAGGCCAGTAGTACCCTTGACGTTGAATTCTCCTGTACAGCGCTATGTCATTCTCTCCACAGGTTTCTTCATGGATCTGCTTCATTTTCTCTTTGGCCTCTACGTCATTGATGCACCTCGCGAGCCATCCCTGGGGGCCGCGGAAGTACAGCTCCCCTTTTAGGATGGTAAATTGTGATAGAGCCATCATAGGAATTGCTCCGCTGCCCGTCGCGATCTGCGTTTTAATGGGGTCCCGCCAATCTTTTTCCTTGGAACTTTCTTTTTCCTCAATAAATGAGGGCTCAGTCTTTCTTGTGATCTCTATGGCTACAGTACTCCCTTCAAATTCTGTCTTAGCACCCAAAGTGGCTAATGCATCAGGAAACCTGTTCTCAGACCTGGGTTTATGAATGACGCTGATATCATCAAAATCTTTCCTGAGTCTTTGAACAGTTGCTCTGTATGGCGCGAGATTAGCTTCCTTTAGGGCGTAGACACCCTCACTTTGCAAGATTATAAGTTTTGAATCCCCCACAATTCTGAGTCTTTTAATTCCTTTCTCTCTGGCCGCGAGTAGTCCTAGGATAAGTGCTTCATATTCAGCTTCATTGTTAGAGCATTGGAATGCCAACTTATATGATAGGTACTCCTTCGCGCCGCTATCACTTTGCAACGTGACACCTGCCCCAGCTGAATTGCCTCCTGTTGCCCCATCGAAGCCTAGAGTCCAGCTTTCTAGTTCATGGCTGGCCGCTAGTGCTTCGAAATCATCTCCTGGTAGCGACTCCCCTAGTGGTTCACACTCCCCACTGGGGAATTGGGCCAACAAATCCGCGAGAGCCTGGCACTTGATTGCTCGCGGCGTCGTGCATTCGATATCGAATTCCGCGAGGGTTAGCAACCACTTCGCGGCCCTTCCATTAAGAACAGGGCGAGACAGTAGGTACCGCATAGGGTCATTTCTGGTCACGAGCTGCACTTTGAACGAGAGGAAATAGTGCCTAAGCTTTTGTGCCGTGAAAACAAGTGCTAGGCAATGGCGTTCAACTGGTGTATAGCGTTCCTCTGCCCCTTGCACTTTTCTGCTGATGTAGTACACTGGTTTTTCAATTCCTTCCACTTCTTGGGCCAGTAGTGCCCCAATTGACCTTGAGGTAGATGTGAGATATAGGATCAGTGGCTTCCCCTTCTGTGGAGAGACCATTGTCTGAGGTGAGGCCAGGACACTCTTGACCTTTTCAAATGCCAATTGGTGCTTATCTTTCCATTCGAATTTGACCTTGTCTTTCAGCAGATCTCCCAATGGTGCAGTTATTTCTGCTAGAGCAGGGATAAACCTTCTTAGATAGGAGACCTTTCCTAAGAACCCCTTGAGGGATCTTTGGGAGTGGGGAGGGGGCATGGTTGAGATAGAGCGGATCTTGGATTCATCTGCATCGATGCCATGTCTGTGCACCAAGAAGCCCAAGAATTTTCCAGCCGTGACACCAAAGGCACATTTAAGGGGATTCATCCTCATGTTAAACTTTCTGCACCTTTTGAACACTCCTTCGAGGTCTCGCAGATGCTCCGTTCTGTATTTTGACTTTGCGACAAGGTCGTCGACATAGACTTCTACAGAATGATGGATCATATCGTGGAAGATCGCTGTCATGGCCCTTTGATAGGTCGCGCCGGCGTTTTTGAGCCCAAATGGCATCACGGTATAGTAAAAATTTCCCAAAGGAGTTCTAAAAGCCGTTTTCTCTGCGTCCTCAGGTGCCATTTTAATCTGATTGTATCCACTGAATCCATCCATGAAAGAGAACATTTCATGGCCGGCAGTGATATCAACCAATGTGTCAATGTGGGGCAATGGCATTTCATCCTTTGGATAAGCCTTATTAAGGTCGCGAAAGTCCTCGCAGACCCTAATTTGGCCGTTCTTTTTCTTTACTGGCACAATGTTGCACAACCATGTTGGATATTGGATTGGGCGGATGAATCCCGCACTCCTGAGTTTTTCCACTTCTTCCTTGATCTTTTCCTCCAAATCTGGGTGGTATTTCCTCTGAGGTTGCTTCACAGGCTTGGAGTTTGGAAATACGTCGAGATGATGACTCACAAGCTTTGGATCCAAGCCTGGCATCTCGTTGTAGTGCCAAGCGAACACATCGCTGTACTTGCGAAGCAGAGCCACCAAATCAGCTCGAGCGTTAGGTTCCATTGATTTGCTAACAAATACTGGCCTCGCGGTGCCTTCTCCATCTCTTAGGTCGATTTCTTCAAGCTCCTCCGGTTGGGATTTTGGCCCATCTTGCATACATTCTGGGGCTGGCTCAGGTTTATCAATTATCTCAACGACCCCTCCTTTTCCTTCAATATCGCGGGGGTCAGAAGCCTCACAAACGCCTGCTGACCCCTCGCACCGTCACAGGTGGTACACAGTTTTCCCCCCTTCGCTAGTCTTTGTGATCTTGCGAGGGGTCAACCTGTCGAACACCGTGGGGCGCTTCGCGGGGACTGGTCCTGATGACTCACCTTTGATATTTTCCCACTTTGGAATTTTCATCCCAACAGGCTTCGCGGTTATGGCTTCGCAGGCCTCCTCAACTTCAGAGAAGTACACAGCGTCAGAAAGGTGGGCCTCGCAGACCTCGAAGGGCCTTTCAGTGGCAGGTACAGTGATCTTCTTTCCAGCCCATATGCCTTTAAGGCACTGATGGTAGCTTGATGGGACCACTGCATACTTGTGCATCCATGACCTCCCCAAGATTACGTGATAGTTGGTTGGCCCCTCGATGATGTGGAACTTTGTTGGTGCACGAATGGGTCCAACCGCGAGATCCAGAACAATGTACCCCAGAGAGGGTTTCTTTTCTCCACCAAAGCCTACTATCCCTACTAACGACTTGATAATTCGCGGCTCTGGGATCTCCAATCTTTTCAACGTCTCAAGGGGCATAATGTTGATCGATGCCCCTCCATCCAGAAACGCTCGCTTGAGCTCCACCCCGTTGATGTAAGCAGTTACAAACAAAGGTATGTTGTGGGGAAATGGCACTTTCCTGTCTTTGTCCGAGAAGGAGATGGCGTTAGAGTCCTCGCGAATGGTTCTCGCGACCGATCCACCTTCCACCACACATGCCTCCTGGCTTTCGTTAGCTAAAGCCAGTATTGCCTTTGTCATCTCCACTCTTACGTTGTGGCTAAATCCCAACCCATCAAAGAAGGTCTTAAACTTGTGGCTTTTAGACAAAATCTGATGCCTTTCTTCCTCATTTACTTCCACGGTGGGCTGGTCATAGCTTGCAATTTCTTCAATGTGATCATAGAAGGAGGTCATATAAACCTCCTCGACCTCGTCATCCATATCATACATGAAGTCGTAGTACCCACCGTTATAGCATTCCGCCATCGCGGCCCCTTCCTCGTGCTGAGGGTAGGGCCTGTCGCGTACGTCTCTGTTTACGCCAATTCTTAATTCGTTGTTGTCTTGCTTCCTTTTGAAAATCTCCTTGAGTGTCCAACAGTCACTCGTAGGGTGTTGCACCCTCCTGTGAAAGATGCAGTACCTCGGGTTTGCGCGATCTTGCTGAGTAGGCTGCACATTAATTTCTGGGAGTTTCAAGCACCCATCCGCGACCCATGCGTTAACGAGATCTACAACCTCTTCTACGCTGCAAGGATATGGAGGTGCATCTCGCGCTCGGTCCTTGTAATCTTTGAAAGGCTTGATCCTTTTCCTGGGGTTGCCATCACCCCCCTGTGGCCTGCGCGAGGCCTGCGCGGAGGCCGCAGTAGCAATCCCACCAGCTTTGCTTTTCCATGTGGTCTTTGGTACGTCCACGTCGACGGTGCCACGGATATTAAATGCTGCTTCCATCAAAGCAGAAAATGTCTGGTACTTGCCATTGATCAAGTGCTTCTTGTATTCTTTAATCATGCCTAGGAGGCAGATTTCCACCAGACGTCTCTCTGGAACTGGCTCATGGCACTGAACAGCTTTGTCTTGGAACCGTTTGATGAAATCAATGATATCCTCCGTCAGTTTCTGCTTCTCGTTTACGAGGTTCAGTGAAGTAATCTTCTCGACCACTTGGAAAAATTTGGTGTAAAACAGGTTCACCATTTCTTCCCAAGTGTTTACAGAGTGAGGTTCGAGGTTGACATACCAAGTGTATGCCCGCGAAGTGAGGGATTTAGAAAACTCTCGCAATCGAAGATTGGGATCTTGTGAATGGATACCCAAGCTTTCAATAAAACGGTGGACATGCTCCTGAGCACTTCCTTCCTTCCCATCAAACTTGACAAATTTGGGCGGCACATATCCTTCTGGATATGGCATGGTCATTATCACAGCAGGATACGGCGGTTGAATCTCAGGACTAGGCAGAGTTGGTAATGTGGCTCTAGCTTTTTCTTGCTGCAGCAAAGCTTGGACATCAGCCAAAGTAAGGAATGCTTGGGGTTGCGGCCGCTGGGCCACGCCCTCTGCAGCTGGTGTGCCTGGCGCGCATACTGGAGGTACCATCTGGTTTGAATTATGTCCATTTTGTGGTGGTGCTGGTGGTGCAATAGTCGGGTTTACCACTTGTGGGTTAACCACTTGTGGGAGCTCGCCCACCAGGTTTCCCTCCACAACGTTTGGTGGGGGCACTGGTGGAGCCGCTCGCGCTGTAGCAGCCACCACAGCCTGCGTGAGTTGGGTTATGGCCAAGAGCAACTGAGTTTGACCTTGTTGCATTTGCTGTTGTCCTTCTCTAATGAGTTGGAGAGTTTCAGCATTAGCAGCTAAGGTTTGAGCGGTGTCAATCTCTTGGACTTCTTCTAACACAGGTGGTTGATTTTCCATTGCTCTTTGATGAAGGGTTTCAAGGGCACTTAAAAGATTATGAGAAGAAGAGCCTTGTATTTGTGAACCACTGCGTTGTGTTTGTAAACGGCTTCTGGTATCAACCATCAGCTATGAAAGCCTCCCCAGCGGAGTCGCCTTATGTAGGATGGGTTCTTTGTTTAATAATAAAATCAATCCGGAGAGGCAAACAATAGCTAATGATTGGGCAGAAATGAGAGGATGTGTACAGGGGCGAAGGATTAAGCCAGGTATACAAGAAGAGAAGGCAGCAGAATTCAATCCATTCCCCTTAAGATCATCATCGCCTCGAGATCACAGTTCTAGATGGAGTGTGGGCTCGCGAGCGCTAGCAAGAGCAATGCTCTTGTTTCCAGAGCTCAGAGGCACCTTCTCTCTCTAGAATTTCCGTGCTCTAAGGACAAATCTGAAAATCTCTCTCGGAATTTGTGAATGAATGTCCCATATTTATAGGGATCTGCACCCAATCATTGGGCCGCAGACATTTTCCCCAATAACATGATGACACGTGCTCTTCCCGCATATCTAGGCGACGTGGGTGATGTCACTGGCCGTTAGGAAGATTCCATTAGGTCATTCCAGTGCATCGTTTTCCCTCGTCGCGACCCTTAATCCTTATAAAGCCACCAAGCCACTTGTATATCCCCTATTCCCGCTGTGCTTAGTCATGGTCGCGAGCCTTTTGGATCGCGCCAAGACCTAACTCGAGCTCGTATCGACTTCCCTTCCCCTGCCTTTTGGTCAGGTGCCGTCGCGAGTCTATTTCGCGTGTTCGCGTGAGCGTCCATTATTCCCCGTCGCGTCAACCATCTTTGCTGAGAGTTTCGCGAGGGGTGAACTTTTTCTTAAGGTAATGTTTCCCTTGTTAAGGGCATCCCTTTTCTGAAAGTAATAATAATCTGGATATTGTAATACCGTGATGGTCGTTCTTCGCGGTGTCTTGTTCGCACGTTCTTAAACTTAACCGACGTCTGACGTGTCCCTTGCAACTTTGCTCGAGCCACGTGGCTATCCATTCATAGGCTGGTCAACTGCCACGTCACCCGACGCGCTGACCTTTCCTACACCAATCCTTCCAACCAAAACGTGGTTATATATTTTAAAAGGATTTTCTTGTCTAAATTGGATAAACACAAAAATAAAAAATAAAAACTTTATTTACGATTAAAGTACACGTCAATTAGTTGGATGAACAAGGATAGATGTTGATTAATCAAGTAAGACAGGAAAGAGATGGGAAGAAGGTCTTAAGAATAGTCAAAGTGATTTTTTAGGACATAGTAAAAGTTGATGGTTACACTCTTTGTATGGATTCTCTCATTTTATTCTCTCATCTGAAAAGGGATTAATAATTGCATTAACATGTGATTTATTAGTTTTTAATAACGTGGTTTCCACTTAATCCAGTAGCCCCACAGTTTTTTTTTAAAAAATGGAATGGTTTCCCCCCAGTCTCTTGAATTTTGGGTTCACCTCACCTCCATATCCTTATCCGCTAAAATCGGTCTCAATATCTTGTTCGCCTATGACAAAACATCCTTCGAAAAAGTCAGCTCGATCAAACATTGATCCACAGATACACGAACAGATTGTAGAACGTATATAGACAGTTTATGATGCTCCAAAAAGAATTTCATTTTTCAAATATGCCCTTCGATTTGAAATTTGATTGATAGAAATAGTATTAAGTCTATTTAAACACAATGACAAGAATGGTATTTTATCAAGTTTCTATTGATATTTTTGGAGAATGGACATCGATTTTGAGACATCCCAAAATTGAATAAGAGTATCAAAATTGGACGGAGGGAGTACTATTTAGGTGTGATATTTAACCCCATTCAAAAATAAAAACACATAGGGACAAAACTGTCATCATCACTTTTGGGCCCCATAGACATACTTAATTTGGACGTAAAAATGGATATGGTTTTGGAATTCATATCATAGAATAGACTCTAGAGTGAACAACATGCCGTGTTTTATGGATAATTGGATTTTTTTTATTCTCAATAATTGGATTTTTTTATTCTCAATAATTGGATTTATTTTTTTTTACCCTCTTATTACCCTCCCTTTTATTGGTTGAGGCAGTGTTGATCCCAGAAAAAGTTCTTACCAAAAGTGTATTACAAATAACAGGGCCTAATAGGGAGGGTAATGTTCACCCTCATTTAAGGAGGGTGAACAAAATCGCACTCTGTGTCTTTAACTAGCTTGCGTTCCATTTCACACGACAAGTACTTTACGCGTACAAGTGGGGTGCCTTCTAGAGTAGCTAATCAGAAAAATTAAACTTGAGACATTAAAAGAGAGCAAAAGCCCCAAGTCATATGCCTTCACTACCAGACCCATCCAGTTGATGTCACATTCACATTGTGCACAAAATTTAACAAACTATTGTGTTCGTAACATTGCTCTTAGCGTAAATGTTTAACATTCCAATGGGAAGAGAGGATGGTATAGAGAAGATGCATTTGAAAATGATTTGGTTGAGCCCCTTTCTCTTTCTAATCTAAAGCCTCTCTCTTTAAAAAACCCTTGCAGCCTCTCTCTTTAAAAGAACCCTTGCAGTCTCTCTTCCTTCCCCTCCCTCCCCTTAGGGTTTTCACCACCCTTATGTGGCGGCTAGAGGGAAGGGCTTTACCCTTGATGGTTATTTCCTTTCTCTGTACATAGTGATAGCTTTTCTCGTTTTGGATAACCCTTGATCATAAATTGATAGTTTCTTAGTGTTATCCCTATATGTTCCTTTCCCTCGGTGTTAAGTTTTTAGATAAGTTGGTGGTTAAATAATCTAATAGGGTATCCGAGCAGACAATAGATCATGTGTTCAAATCTCACAACCTATCTAATGATTGCAATATTTACATATGTTTAACCCCACTTATGGAGGAGAGTCTGGCTACACAAGAGGGAGACATGTTAAGAATATAAACTATAAAGTTGCTCTCATCTCTAACAGCTTAAGCTTTTGAATGAGTTGGTAGTTAACAATCTAATATTTAGGCTTCCCTTATCACCAAAGTGTCAGTTCAGATTCTGATAATGGTGGTGGTTATCTAACAAAGGAAGACGGTGGTGGCGGTACAATGACGAATTAGATCAATCGGCTTGCAGCCTTGCTGCTACGAGTGTTTGGGTTTTTAATCAGTGTGAGTTTGCTTTCGTGGGTCGGAGTGCGAATGATCGGTAGCCATTATTTGGCTACTAGGAGAGATAATAGTGGTTTGGTTGCATGTACTTGGGAGGCTACCCTCCTTTCTTGCTTTTTTTAGTCCCTTGATTAAAGACGAATGTTACTTCTAAGTGATTATCTTGTGTACCTGTTCTTTCGTATTAATGAAGTTACAGTATGATCATTTTAACAACAGAAAAAGAAAAGTGATTTGGTTTTAATATCTGTTACATTTGATTAATAAAATTTCTTTTCCGCCGTTAAAAAAAGAAAAGTGATTTGGTTAATTTCGTTCCCAGTTCCCACCTGGATTGATTGATATCACTGCAAAAACACTGAACATCCAGTTATTTAATTAGTACATAGAAAAGATAATAAAGATTTAAAGGAAGTTTGAAAACACAAATGTCAAAGTCAACAGAATTAGCTTGAATTTAATTAGTAATTAATACTAATAAAATTTCCTAACCGTGTTTTAGTGCATGAAAACCTGGCGTGCTGTGCTACCCACCCCCCACATGCCTCCTACTTGCTTCTTTTCTTTCTTTCTTTCTCTTCTTCTTTCTCCTACCTAGCTAGCTACGATGGCCGGCAATGGTTCAACAACCAATGGGCCCCCACCCCCAGGGGACAATGGTTCCGGTTCTGCAGGGAAGGGAGTAAGGAAAACTGGATTCATTCAAACAAGGATTCTCTAGCTATAAGCAGCCTCCATGAGATAATTCTTGAATTTCCGACATAAATATATATGTGTGTGTGTGTGTGTGTGTGAATGATAAAACAAGCATAATCAGAGATAACATAGAAAAAATTACAAAAGCGAAATAATAAGAATCTTTGGGTTGCATACTTACATGTGAATAATGAGCAAATTAGTTATATATACCTCTGGGTTTAGTACCGCTTATCACGTTATTGGAATAATAAAATTAACTAAAGCAGCATATTATATGAGTTTATATTTATAAATGCATCATATACCAAAATGGCTCCTCTGGTCCCCTGCAACGCAAGTGCTGCGGGATGCTACAGGATTTCACATTGACAAAAATGTCGAACAAGTTGAAAAAACAGACTTATAGGTGAATACACACACATACATACGCTGTTCCACTAAGGACATTTTTTAGGTTTTTAAATTTTTCTTACTTTTCAAGACATGTCGTTTTCATCACATGCATCAACTGAAAAAAAACCCAAAAAGCCGATCAAAATTAGTAGATGGTCGCCATGTGACATCGCTTGCAAGTTACTTCTGGTCAATGATTTACCACACCGCACACTATATAGTGATCTTAAGCTCCCAACAATGATGAAACAATTCGCAAAACAATTCGCAAAACTCAGCGCTGCCAGCTCGGCCTCGGGCCCCACGCTGTGCACACACGGCAACCAATGAGTGAACCGTGACACCACGTCGGCACGCTACGTGGTGTCACCATTTCACTAAAAGCTCTGACACCACTTCACTAAAAGCTCTCTCCGCGGACACTGCACTAAAAAGGAATTAAATAGAGAGTGAATCTGCGACCCATTGTATCAGTTTCCTGGGTAGTGGGTAATGTCCACCCCTAAAAAACATAAAAAAAAAAACATAGGACTAGTTCATTTTGGGTGAATTAAGCAAACTCCAAGCAAGCAACCAGGAGGAGAAAAAAGGAAAACACATGGAATAGATCAACCGGATATTCACACTGAAGTCTTCTTTACAAGCTGCAGGTTAGCACCATCTCGTACAAGGAGTATTAAGTAAACAAAATTTGAACACTAAAGAATACACACCGGAAAAGAAAACAAGAAGAGGGTTAAAGCAATCTTATTTGCGCTTAGTCACAGGCAGATAACGATCACTGTTTCCTCGAACGGGTTTTCTTGATGCGATCTACAAAGAGACGGTGTCTGCAATCGAAGACAAAAAGAAATGTGCTAGGTTTAAATCATTTTCTCGACCAACAAAAAAAGATGTGCATATAAACACCAAGAGGGATGAAACTATGAAACAATTTTTTATCATCTTCGGCTAAAAACATCGGCATCTTAAATGTGCAGATACTCACATGAGCATGAATGTACGCAAAAGGTTGGATTCATTTGTAAGAATGACATGCATTTCCCCAATCTGATTAAAAGAAATTTGCATTTTCAGAGAGAAAATTATGTTTCGAAAGTATAAACTAACCTGTCATACTCTAGCTCTTGGGTTACTATTCCATTCAGTAGCAGCTCGGAACTGTAAACTGCAGCCCCTGGATATAAAAGGTTCAAAATGTCAAGTCAGATGGTCATCGCTAATAGACGGAGGCTAAAAAGGTGTAAGTTATGGTTCACCTTTCTCAAGAAAAGGCGCACATGTAGCATAATCTTCCTCACATGATAAAACCAACAGGCCATCTGGAATTTCACCAGCCTTGAATGCTGATCTACCAATTCTTTCCAACGCCTGAGCATTTTCAACTCAATTTAGAATTAACAAAGGGAATTAAATAAAGCTTCTTTATCGTCATTAACGCACTCAGCACTCAAGAAAAGAACAGGAGCCCTATGCACCTGGCCATGAACTGCCTTAACCAAGCCCACCAATAATTCTTTTCCAGGTTTTGTATTTGGAGTAATCAACACTTTTTGCCCCTGCAAACAAGAAAATTTATTTAGAAGAACCAAATAGCAGCTGCATTTGGTTAATTAAAAAAGGATTGGAGATCACCTGTAAAAGTGGACATCGGGATGCACGTGCCAATGAAAGTGGCAAGCTAAAGCCAAACTCCTTTTCCTTTTTGGCATCTCTCAATATGTAAGTCCTCTCATCAATGAAACAACCAGCTTGTCCACAGCTCTCAAGCCATAAATGTGTCACCACTGGTTTGCCAAAAGCAATAGCTTCTAACATATTTCTCGTTCTCACAAACTCATCCGTCACAAAGTGTGTGGCTTCTGAAATAGAAGATGCTACTGAAGCTCCCAGCCGAGCCAGAATCTGTGACGAGTAACAGTAAGGCACATTATGACTTCTTTTTTCTGAATTAAGGGAGTGACCTGAAGTATGTGCTGAGCAGCCAATGGACCCTCATAAGTTTAAACCTGCTAAGGAAAGAGCGGAAGATACCACAAAAGAGTACCTTCTTCTGCTGCTTGATTATATCCCCATTCAAGTGGTGACTGAACAAGACTCGAACATTAGCCATCTCTCTCCTCCTCCTCCTAGAATCTCTGATCGTAGAAGTACCCTCTGAACTGTTGGAAAATAAGCTATTGATTTCCCTCACAAGGAATGATCTTGACAAATTCTTCCGGCTGGACTGTTTGAGATCACCCTCACAAATAGGAGATGCAGCACTTACAGGAGTGATACAATTAATAGGAGTACCAGATACTGAACCAGAGGACTTGCATTTATCTACTAGCAACACTTCTAGTTTGGTATTTCCTCCTGCTGAAATGGTATCTGAATCACTCTGCCTGTCAGAGAGCTTGGACGCCAAAGCCCCAACCATGTCTTTAGGATACACAATGCCATCGTCAGAACAACATTCAAAAGCAGCGCACCCCGAAACACCTTTATCCACAGCAGACAAAACTGGACCATCATACTTAGATGCCCGGTTTTTCCTTTTCAAAGCATTGGTTTTCAGTCTGTTTGATTCTTCACGAGATTGTCTGCTATTTTCCTGTTCAACAATTTGATTGACCAGCCCATTTGGGTTGGAACTTCCATTTAACTGGCCTGACAACTTTCTACGAGTTCTTCTGAATTCTCCAATTCCAACAGCCGCATCGCTCAACTTTTGATATGATTGCACCTGCTCAGTCACAGTTTCAAGTTCACCAGACTGCTTGGAATTGAGGGTGCTGGCTTTTCCAGAATCATATGATGCAATTCCAGCCCTGAATGGATTTGTCACACTTCGCTGCCTGGTTTGGCAAGCTATGGGTGTAAAAGTACCAGCTTTGCCGTGCAAATGGCAGTCCTTGACTGAACTTGATCTCTTCCGCCGCACATATGTCTTAGACCATGCTCTCTTCCATTTTTCTCCTCTGCAAGAACCTTCACTAATATTTTTCGTACCATCATTAGTGTCTTTGTTGTCACAATTAGCCACGTCTAAACCAAAGCACAACGCTTCCATGGCTTCAGCAGCCATTTGAGTATCTAAACCTATATTAAGCATCTCCGGCATATCCTTGTCAGTACCAGTAGCTTCAATTCCACCCGGGAGGACATTCTCCAAGTGTTCTTTTAACTCCTTGATCACATTCATTTTAGATTTTGTTTCTATTATATTTACTTTCTTGTCATTCCTTTTTGAATTTTGCAACACTATCCCTTTGCCACTGGTTTCATCAACAGCCCCCCATCCTTTGGAGTAATTCTTGAGCTTCTGATATTTGGTACAAGATCTCTTCCTCCGACCACCTCCATCATCAAACAATGCTTCCTTCTTTTTGGTGAAAAACTCTCCCCCTCCTTCATCTTCACGACTGTCATCCCAATCAAAAGACCCTCTTTCTCCAGCTGTACTGATTAAATTAGTTATTTTCGCCAAACTTTGAGTCCCTTTCGTAATTGAGATGGGCTTTGATTTCCCCCCACTAGACCTCCCAATGTCACCTTCTTGATCAAAATCCATGATGTTAAATTTCAGAAACCTGTCCACAAAGTTTAGTGCATTGTCTTGCGACAACTCTCCAGGTTCTTGAGAGTCAACATAGCTTAACCCCGCCGCTTCATCACCACAAGCAGGTAAATGAGGCAAGTCAGCATTATCTGTGCTGTTATCAGGTCCTTCAATCTCACCAAGTGCATCATCCAAAAAAAGCCTGCCCACTGTTGTACCAATCCTGCACTTGTTTACAGTCCCTGATCCCTTTATCTGCCCATTGCGCTCACCCGACAAGCCCTCCGGCTCAACTTCCACTCCAAGTACCGATGAATTTCTATTACAAGCAATCTCCTTAACCTCAGAAGTATGTTGTTTTGAAGACTGTATGTCACTCTTAACTGGAGATGGCTCATCACTGTTTCCCTTAAAAGCCATGCAACGAACTGCTACAGAACAGGCCCTCAAAGATGCTGCATGGGCTGAAGTGAAATTCTTTTGCTCAGATCCTGATTCAGCAAGTAGTAATTTGAATTCCATACTCAATATAACAGTTCACCAAAACATGCGCTATATTTTCAATTTTAGTGACCTTCAGAAATCGAAATTTCTGAAAGGATATAAAATAATAATAATAAAAAATAAATAAAGGAAAAAGAAAGCATTCTACATGCTAACGACATTCTGGTGAAAGAACTGGGGAATTAGGTTCCAGTTTATATGTTACAGTATCAGGATTCGTGAAAATTCTTTTAAGAGTTGATATGCTCGATCACAGTTATATATTTATGCAAATACATACACAGAACATGACCAGAAGGTAGGACAATCTGTGGATTCTCTCGTAACAAGACTAAAATACTATATATGATGCTCGTTACTGCCGCCTCAATAACATGAACCCGATTTTCCTCTAAGGCCCGCGGGCGGCGGATGGCTTTTGCTGATTCAAATTGTTACACGAAAACTTTAGGTATGTGAAGGGAAAAAAAAAAAAGGTCGTGTAGTGTGTATTTGATAAAATACTAATACCCGCAATCTTCCTCAAACGAATTGGAGGAATGCCAACATCATAAAACTACTTTATTCTAGAAAGTATAAGAGTAGATTGGTTCATCTGACACATGAATGTTGAATTTGAAATGGCATATTTATGAGAAAACTATGAGATAGAAACGTCAACTACACTAACAGGGCAATGATAACAAAAAAACATGTGCTACTATTTAGTCCAAACAGCAATCATCATCAACTTGGGTTGACATGCCCCTTTACTCAAGTTGGGTAGAGGAGGTTTTGTAAATTGATTGGACAAATAAGGTGCAGATTACACTGATGGAAAAGACAATATGGTACCAGGCTCTAATTCTGGGGGGGCTTTGTCAAGTAGGCTCTACAATGAATACATGTTTATCGCTAGAATTGGTAAACTAGGATTAGAAGAAGGGCTTCATGGATTTTCCCTTTTTCATTTGCAAAAAATTCAAGGTAGCAGCATCCACTGATAAGTGTATTTAGCATTAAAATCGCATACACAGTTCAATAGATCAAATTCATTACCATAATATTTCCAAGCATGCCCTAAGTCTAACTGTGAACATCTCACCAATTAACAAGGGAAGGGGGATGCACACAGAAGCTACAATAAATAACTTCATTTTGAACTAAAAACCTAGTATTAACCAGATGAAGATGAATAAATGATTTATATATTATCCGAATCGCCAATCCATTTTTCCCCACTTAACAATGCACAACTTGCATCAACAGAATAGGCAAGTGACATACAGCGTTAGGGCAACTGCGATGGAAAATAAGACCATGTGAATTTCCAGAATCAGTAACCCAAACGATACTTCTACCTTCAAATTACTGACCTGCACTCTGCACTTCAATGTCCAAACCATCTAACTCTGCTTCAAATCCCCCGATTTCCTGTTTTGAAATGGAGGAACAGAGCTTATTCTCCTGGTCCACTAGACAACTGCCAACTCTTTTTGTGAAATCGTCATCAGATAACTCTGCAGAATCATCCAAAACTTCTGTTTTATCTGATCCTTCGCCATCACTATCAACAACTCCATAATCGCAATCACCCAACAACTGGGCACCCACGTTTACAAGCCCATTAGGATCATCCAATACTTCAGTTTCGCCAGCAAGATTAATAGCCTGAGTCTCAAATGCATCTTCAAGTGGAACGGTATCAACCATTGGCGATGTACACGGCTGAAACTGGAACTCATCGAAGTCTTGGTCTTTGAGTTTTTCACCTATTGCAGTAAATAATACACATATTTAAACTGTTCAACCTCATATTTATAGATCTAAGTTGCTTAATTTAGAACTGATCATTGTTCTCTCCTAGATTACCACAGGTGCCAAATCCATCTAGATAATATACTGAGTCGTCATGAAATTAGCCAATTGATATTCATCCAGAGAAATACAAAATTACGCAGGCTTAGCTCAAACAAATTTTCTCTTTATTCAAATTAGTTAAATTAGTACTCACGGATCTGTGTGCCATCATAAAAGCCCAAGTTTAACCATACCGACACAAAATATTTATTGTTTGCAGTAATGTCTAACAGGCAACAGCAATGCTACTACAAACAACAAACAATTCTTCTGTTATTAGTATCTACCACTTTTTGGTACACCAATATTTTTCTCCGTCTTTTGATTGCGTAATAATACCCAGAGAAGCACGATATCACTGAAAAAAACATCCATCAAGTAAGCCCACTCGTGATAGTCATCTGTCCATGCGAAATAAAAAAGTTGCCCCTCTTCCAAAACGCATTGAACTGAGTTATCATGTTCACCCCTTATTGAAGAAAAACAGCCTAAAGGCATCTCCAGCCTTTACTTGAAACTTGAATCAAATTAAGTAAGACTCTTTTTATTCACACTTATAACCAGACTACTTAAATTTTTCACTCAGAGATACCAATTGAAGTGTTTCACATAAAATGAAGCTTCACTTGATTCTTTCCTCAAATTAAGCAAAAGGTTTGAGTAAAGGGCTGGACCTAAGAGCATTTCAGCATTTCCCGCCGTAAACTCAAATCGAAGAACACACGAATCACTACTCAATTCATTTCTCAAATTTGAGTAAAGGTGCAAGTAAGGGGGCTTAGAGTATCTCTAGCCCTTGCCCTTTTGTCGACCGAAAGTCAAAATTCTGAGTAAAAACCCTAAAACTCACTCTCCTCCTTGACTCCAAACTTGTATCAAATTGAGTGAATTTTGTAAAAACCCTAAAACTCACTCCACTCCTTGACCCAAAACTTGTACATCAAATTGAGTTCTTCGTTTTCTATCTCTATTTCTCTGTCAAATATACAACTCTACCGTTGGTTTAACTTCTACTCAAAATATAGTATCATGCTTCATATCAAATGAAGAGGCTTGAAGTATGAGTAAAGGGCTGGAGAAGACTGACTGTCAAATGGCTGAGTTTCATTTTCGCAATCGTCCATACTTGAATTCAGCTTCACTGGTTGTATCTCATCATCGCCATCTCCAATCGAACCCATTTCTAACCCATCCCTGACCTAATTTCGAATACCAGCTCAGAAACACTTCCAAACAAGTCTCAAAACTATACGTATAAATATGACAGATATTTGGGAAAATATCATTTAAAGCGTTACCGTACAATTTTTGTTGGATAATCCTACGCGTACAGAAATTTTGATTGAAACGGTGAGACTTTAGTTTACACACTTTTAACCGTCCGATTGAGCTGAAATTTTTTGGGGGCCCTTGGAAATTGTTTTTAAGAATAATGAACGGTTCGGATCGCTCGTGTGGGACCCAAAAGTGGGTCCCCCAAGCAGATCGGTACATTTTCTGGTCCCAAAAATCTGTACGCGTAGAATTATCCATTTTTGTTCACGCCTTCTTAAAGAGACGAACAAAATTATCTCTCCTATTGGTTGAATTATATGTTTATCTCTACAATACACGTTTTAATAAGCATGACATCAATTTGTAGCGGAACCAATATGTTTCAGCTAATAGGAGGAAAGATTTTGTTCTCCTCTTCAACAAAATTGCTCACCCTTTTACCCGCTACCATTTTTATTTTTATTTTTGTTCTGCTGCAGCGCCTTACCGGTTAGCGGCTTAGCGCTACCAACTTTTTTCCCACACAATTTAGCCTTGTTTGGATTTCGATGTAATTTTTAAACTTGGATTTCGATGTAATTTTTAAACTGTATATATCTTTCAATCTAAACAGACCAACAATTTAGAATCAACAATTTTGAACGGAGGGAGTATTAAAAAATGAAACAGTTTGATTTGTGTTAGAAAAAAATATGGGTTGATTATAAAACGTGATGCCTTAATTCAGAAAACAAAAAGAAACGGGGGCATTCCGAGAATTGAACTCGGGACCTCTCGCACCCTAAGCGAGAATCATACCACTAGACCAAATGCCCTTACTTGCACAAGGAAATGAAAACAATATATTTAACCTAAACATAGGATATTCTTCCTCTGCCAAACCAATCACTTCCACTAGAATCCGAATTTGGGTACCAATTGTGCGCCGACCCTATCGTTGAGTCACTTCAGGTTCAACATAAATGATTCTAGACGTTTGTTTTGTTCAATATAACTCTTAAATGTCCGTTGTAAAAGATCTTGTAAAAGATCAGTTCATTTGGATATCGGTAAGAATATGATAAATTCGCTCAATTTTTGTTTAGATTTTTAAACTAAGAGCATCTCCACTTTTGGAGCAAATCTTTCACCAAATTTAAATTTGAGTAAAAATGACCAAAAATCCCACTCCACCCCTTCACCAAATCCATCACCAAATTTGCTCAACACCAAATTTGCTCAAATTTTTCACCAAATTTGATCAACACCAAATCTTTCACCAAATATTCAAACGGCTCTATTTGTTCCAAATAGGCAACGACTCAACACCAAATTTGCAGAGGGCAACGGATGAAAAAGAATTGACAAAATGAAAAAAAAAAACGAAAAAAAAACTGTTTTTGACAAAATGGCGGGAAAGTTTTGGGGCCAAAATGAACAAAAAAAAAACAGTTTTTGAGAAAATTTTAACTAGAATTTGGTTAAAAAGGTGGTTTTCCATTGAAAGGGGTGTTATCAAATCAAGTTTTTGACCAAATTTTTACTCAAATTTGAGTAAAAATTTGGTGTATGAGTGGAGATGCTCTAAGGATTGAATGAATTGATCAAAGACATATTGCTTGATATCTAAACTAAAAATTAAAAGAATCAATTTTATACTTATCAATACTTGAATGAATTGGTCTTTTAGAGAAGACACTCTAAAAAAGTTATTCCATTTTGAATAAAATGAATGTCTCAGATCATTCAGTCCCCCACAGGGGCTCGGTACAAAGTCAATACCCACACGTTAGTACCCATAGCACTTTTTGCTAGCACCATTCCTTTTGTCTACTACGTGAATTTTTTTTGAAACAATATGTATTTACACTATTTTGTTTGAATGAGTTATGCTCTCTCTGTCCTTTTTAAGTGCCCCTTGAAAAATATGAGCAATTTTTTTATTAAAAAATAAAATATTTTTGTGCAGTATTTTTTTTAAAAATTCCTTCACCAATTAAAGATCCAACTGAGAGTAATTTTTAGATCTTTAATTTGGCACAAAGAAATTGAAAAAAAAATTGTTTACTGAAGTACTTTATTTTTTTATCCGAAAATTACACGTCTTTTTGTAGGAGAGAAAAAAAACGGAGGGAGTAACACATATAGTGTTTTCATTTTTTTTTATTCCCTCTTTATTTCAAAGGACCTTTTTAGAATTACAAACCAACTAATTTTGTTTCGTGCCAATTCTTACTTTTTGGTGATAATAACTTAGTATTAAATTTGTCACCCTGCTTACTGTATTCAATTTCAACCATATATTATTAGTCTTGGTACCCTTGTTAAAAATGTTACATACTGTATATTGTTATGTATGCACCACTACTCTAACCCGTGCCGAGAGATACCACCAGAGTACCAACCATTGGATCAAAATAATCTCAGACACGCCAACGAATGTGATGGAGGCCGAGATCTGCGACAGTAGGATAGTCCCGGGATGCACTCGACCGGGGTAGCAACATCGACTAAAACTAAGAAGACACTAAAGATAAGGACACACGTCATCCGCACGGCTGCCACATATGTTTCCATATCTCCAAGGCTGAGCTCCTGCGTCAAAATGTCTTTTCCCATAGTCCACACCGCCATGTCTTTTCACACATGGTCCACACCATCGTGATTTGTTAGATAGAAAGCACATAGGGATACCTGGAGAGAGCAGTAAATCCTTCACAAGACTCAGAAGGGCACCATTTCTCATGAGGTAGTAATGTTTTAACTATTTCCAATAAAATGAAACAAAGCATCCATGATAAGTAAAACCGCGAACAATTGACCAACATTTTCTTTCCAGCAAGCAGTCAGAACACAAAACAATAAGGCTCCGTTTGTTCAACGAGACTAATAGTGATTACTCAGAAGGGCACCATTTCTCATGAGGTAGTAATGTTTTAACTATTTCCAATAAAATGAAACAAAGCATCCATGATAAGTAAAACCGCGAACAATTGACCAACATTTTCTTTCCAGCAAGCAGTCAGAACACAAAACAATAAGGCTCCGTTTGTTCAACGAGACTAATAGTGATTGCACGTAGATATATAACCTCATAGGAATAATAGTGGCAGAGGTATTAAGCAAATGCAAGTAAAACATCTGTGGAATTGCAGTAGTCAGAATTTGACAAATGAGTAGCAAGAGGACATAGGAATGGTAAGAATGACTTTTGAGGCCGTGAATAATCTGTCCAAAGTAAAACAATAGGTAACTGAGCTACTTAAAGCTGAAACTTGAACCCACATCAAGATTAAAAAAGACAAACCAATAGTATCCACATAGATAGACTAGACTACATAAGGTTATAACTACAGTTCAGACAGCAATACTTGTTTCACATCAGAACGTGACTCACTTGAAAGAGAGAAAGAGAGAGAGATGAAACCAGCACGACCACCTTTTCTAATATCTGATGCGGCTAGCCAGGGACCAAAAATCATCAGGGGGGAGTATTATCCATAATGATCTATCCGCATGACCCAAGTTGTAAAGCAGCAGTGAGCATTTACGAAACTACCAGCACAACAAGAAGGCCTTAGACACTGGAAGTGTATATCAGATAGAAGTAACTCTCAAGGGGAAAGGCATAAGATTCCCCATCCTCCCACATCAACTTGAACGAAACAAAGTGATTGGCAATGCTGCAGGATCAAGCTCCCAGTACCCTTTCAAACTGCCACCTTTCTCATGCGTCAGGCGGAAAGCAGGAATTTGATGGGAAAATCTAAGCAGCCCATAACGAGGAATCTCCCTAGTGATTGTCATTCCTCCTTTCATTTGAGCCTTGAAAACCGACTTATAACCACTCACTGGCTCCAATACCAAAACCTTAAACTCGGAGTCATCTTCCTCTAGAAGTTCCACCATGTCATATTCACACTTCTTTAAGTCAGCACGTGTAATTGCAGCATTCCAGTTCTTGTATAGCCCCCAAACCTCACCTTTCCTAGGGAAAATGGCACATACACCCTTCTTTTCCGTGCTTCGAGCTTTTACCTTATGAGAAAAGGGACCCGTTTCAGTATACTCCCCATGTCCATCCTTTTGAAGCCTAAACATCCCGCAACAAGTGAGCATATTTTTATCAAACCACTTAACAGTATCCTTTGGCAGTGCACAGCTAGAAAGCCAAGTTATATGCAATTTAAATTCTGGATGAACATCAATTTTTGTTATCCGTGCATAGTACTTCGGCAAGCCATCCTCATCACTGTATAATGCCCAAGTCTGACCAACCTGAAATTTTTCTGGGGATTTATCAGCATCAAAGTTGTAAAATTCTGGATCCGGAATTTCATAAAGATCGGAATCCTGGTGCTCAGTGCAATTAACAGCGCTGATGTGATCAGGATCCAATTGTGTCTTCTTGTTTGGAGCCACTGCTTTCCAATCTTCAGGAATATCAATCTCTTCGAGATTAGCAGGAAGAGAAGCGGGATCCAGTTCAAAAGATCCCTTCAGAACGCCTTGTCTTTCCTCACCCGTCAGTTGAAATGAGGGAACCCTGTGCGAGAATCTGAATAGTTGACTTGGTGGTACTTGAAATGAGTTGATACCTTTTTCCCCCTTTGTTCGACAGAAAAGACATGAAAAACCTTTCACCTTACCCAAGTACGCAACAGAAACACCAATACCCTCACCCCAGTCCGACAATATTTCCACAAATTCGTATTCATACTTCCTCCCACTAACTGGTTCAGAGTGCCATTTCATATCCCAGTTTTTGAAGAGGGCCCACGTTTCACCCTTCCTAGGATATACATAGTAAGTATCCCTTCCACTGCCCTTTACCCAGTGGACCAAATGTGAGAACATGGGATGATCTTCTATGGCCTCAGAGGCTCCATGCTTGAACTTACCGCATGAAACTGGCATACCTGCCTCCACCCATTTAATCTTATCCTCATCATCTGGTTCTGGCTCAAGCCAAGTTATCCGTAATTTGAACCCAGGTGAGGATACTTTCCTGATTCGAGCATAAAATCTAGGCATGCCATCCACCATATCATATACAGCCCAGGTTTGCCCAACAGCAAAACACCCTTGTCCTCTAGTTTTGTCAAAGTCACTAAAATCAGGATCAGGGTATTCGTAAAATTCCGGATCTACTGCCACCGTAGGGCTTGAGTTCAATGAAGATTCCACATTAGCCCCTATTTCTCCATTTTCCGTCCCAACATCTGATTTGTTTGGTTTGGGTGCCCCTTGTTTCTCCACCGAATCTTCAGGGGCTCGAACTGGTCCATTTCCCTTTACCCCCTTTGAAGGGCTACCAATGTCATTATCATCATCACTTAGATTGTCATCGTATGATACTTGCCCTCTAGACCGAGTAGATCTCCTGGGGTACTCTCTATAAACCCCAAAATCCTCTTTCGCCAAACCATCCTCTTGCTCTTCAATATTGAAATCTTCCTCAGAGTCACTGCTACTTGTGGTGCTTTCACTCAATTCATCTACCAGCTTCTTTTTCTTACCATTAACATTTCTTGAGCCCTTAGATTCCTCAACTCTCCTCTTTTTGCTTTGCAAATCAACATTTCCACGAGTATTTTGCACATTGGGCTTAAAATCAGCAGCCGGACGGCGCACCTCTTTCTGTTGGGGTAACACGACAGGGCGAGTAGAGTTTGTTCCTGGTGGCATAGGTGTAGATTGGTCCTTAATCTCATGTCCAATGAAGTGCTTATTGCAACTCTGACAAGAAAGAAGTTTGTTGACCACGTTCCTATAATACTGATACCTTACAGAACAGAAAGGACAGATTGTCCAAAAAGTCTCTGGTTGTGGCTGCTGCTGTTGTGGGTTGAAGCTTGCGAAAGGCGGAGCAGGCTTGCTCACAGGATGGCTATGCACCCAAGGCTGTTTCCGGACGTTTGAGTAAGTGCTCGCATGCTGTGGGGCCCAATTTGGTACTGCCCCTGGTCTTGAAGCTTTAATTTTGCTGTCATGCAGCATGCGTTTCCCAGCGTCCAAAAGTACCCTCTGAGCTTCCCCGATCAATTTAAAGGCATCTGTTGCACCGGCAAACTGATTCTTATCGGGATGAAGCAAGAGGGCAAGCTTCTTGTATTGTTTCTTGATTGATGCCTCATCTGCTGTAGAATCAATTTTGAGGATACCATACCAGTCCATTTCGTTTCCATGAACCTTTTTTTCAGCAGAGCAGTGTACATCACAAACAGTAATCATTTGTGAGATGTTTTCCAAATCTGGATAGAGTTGTTGGGCCTTAAAAGCAATCTTCCTTGCCCCCAAAAATTCTTTATTCTGCATCTTCTGCTCCGCAATTACTTTGGCCCTAACAGCCTCTTCTTTATTGCACTCCATAATATAACTGTTAAAACCAAACTCAGGTGGCTTCCATTAGGTGTATTAGATGATGAAGGTCATATTCACGCTCCTGCTAAACTTGTATCAGCCCTTCATATTTCCTCACACAGCCTGCAAAAGGGCATCGATTTCCTTACAATAGACAAGTGTAAAAAAGGGAAAGGGAGCCAAACTGGGGAAGAGGCAAGCCACTCGTGAAAAAGGCTCTCGAGACATTCAAAGTTTCGAACTAAAAAGAATGACAGAAAAACTCAACAATGCACCAATCAATATACCACAATAAATTTCTTTGACAAGCTACATATTGTGAGGATTAACGCAAATCAATTGAAAAGAACAAAAGCCAGTCCAAGTATTCAAGATGAGAAAAGCAATTATAAGGAAAGAAATTTTTTGGTAGAAGAATGCATCACGAACTTTTCTTATCGGAATGGTAGGGGAAAGTCATTTGTCAAGATCATGGATAAAAATGGATAGATATGTAAGGCATTCCACCAAAGTAGAATTCCATAAACCAGCAAAATTCACAGAAGCTTAATCCTCTAAGTTTGGGACCTTTGGGTACAACCTGTTAGTTACCCCTCCCAAAATTGCAAATGCTTCCGTCCATAGACCTCAGGCCTACGGCTGCAAACGAGCCGAATTGAGCTGAGCTTTAGAATGTTCTGGTTCGTTCGTTATGTTTTTAAGCGAACTCGAGCCGAGCTCGATCTCAATAAAAATTTGATGAGCCGAGCTTGCCTAGTTTGATCGAACTTGAACATGTTCACGAGCCTTAACGAATCAAACATTTGACAGGGTCTAGAACTTCAAATAAAAATTTTATTTTGTACATAAATAAGTTCATACCGATATAAAATTATGAAAACATACCTAAATTTAAGTTTATACATGTACAAGTTATAAATTCTCATCATGTACATGTAAAAGTTTATGTATATTCAAGGTTATATGTGAAATTCTGATGAGATATACATATATACTCCAGGTTCGTGAGCCGAATACTATTAAGTTCAAGTTCGGTTCATTTATTAAACGACTATGAGCCTAAAATTGAGGCTCAGGTTTGGTTTGTTTAGTACCTTAATCGAACTCAAACGAGTCTTTACCGAATCGAGCCTAGAACAGTTCACAAAGGGCTCAGTCCATTTGCAACCCTCAGCTATATTACATGGACTCGGGTGCAGGTATGCGCCTAAGGGTCCATCCTATTTCATTCTCAAGGACTTTGGTTATAGGCCAAAATTTTCAAATTTCTCATAATTTTTTTTTATTTTCATGGACAAGTAATGTTTACACAGTGCTTCGGGGCATTTCAAGCATAATGTAGGAGTTCTACGCATAATTCAACTGAAACTTGAAAACTTAAGAGAAAATTTGAGCACTTAGTAGAAATAGTTGTACTGTGTAAATATGTTGGTAACTTATTAGAAGTAGATGCTACACAGAGATGGAGCTTGTACACAACACATAACAAACATAGAACAACTAGCAGCGTAAAAAAATTAAAACTCCCTCTCGGAACACAACAACATATCCAACTCACCAACATTAAATTGTAGGCCATCCACACTGCACCAAATCCACTATCGGTACCAACACCTCAATTCGACTTTTTCTCGCCCAAATTCAAACTCACAAATCAGACAATGATTTTCTCCGGAGAAAATTACTATCAAGAGAGTAAAAAATCCCTAGAACACCTCTCTAACAAGTGACTATTCTTCCCCTTCTCCCCTTTCCTACAGGCTACAGCAATGAGACCAATAAAGTTTCTTGTTTCCCCAACTGCGATTTGAATAACAAAGCTCGTGATAACTATTTAAAGATTGGGAAACAAGGTCTAAACTCTAAATTCACAACTACCCGATACCACTTCGAAAAAATTAACAATAAAACAGACAAACAACTTAGAATTTCAAATGGCAGAAATCAGTAAACCTACCACACAAGGATGCTAAACTTAACCCACAAAAGCACAAATAATATAGAAGCCAGCAATAAACCCTAAACGATAAAAATTAGGGCCAAAACGAGCTCATGACTTGTGCATTTTCACTTAAAATATCAAAGATAAACAACTCATTCAAACCAATGGAATTATGGAAACATAAACCACATGTAAAACCCAGAACAACAAAACTAAATAGAATCAAAATAAGCAGAAATCATAAAAACTAAAACCTTCCACCTTGAAATTTTAAACAGAACTGGAAGCATAAACTGATTGATAGAGGAATGTTCTTCACGAAAAAGGAAGCAACAAAATAAATAAACAGAATAACCCTAAACCATAACATTAGGGCACAAACAAGCTCATACTTGTGCATTTTTCACTTCAAAGACAAAAGATAAACAAAACAACTTATTCAAACAAATAGAAACATGCACAATATGTAAAACCCACAACAAAACAATTAAATACAATCGAAATAAGCAATACCCATAAAGCATACTCCTTCCACCTTGAAATTAAACAGTATTGATGCATAAGCTGCTTGATAGACTAGGGTTATTCCCGTAAAAGGAATCAAAAAACAAAAATATAAAAGAATGACCCAAAACCCTAAAACTATTCGATTCGCAATAAGGTAAACCAAAGTAGTGAGGGAAAATATCGATTACTTCTCATACCATGAAAGCAAACTAAGGAGGTTGAATAGATCAGGTGAAGAGAGCTTTTCTGGTTTGTTCTTCCCGGGAAGTTGACTTCCTTGACAGAAACTGAGGCAAGGGAGAAAGAGACGATGGTTACGGTTCCAGGCGAAGTGAGGGCAGCGACAGAAGAATATACTATACTAGGAAAATGTAGGAGCAGCGGAGAAGGGGTGGAGAGAGGGAGATGACGAAGCCCTCAAGCTTGGGTTAAATTACATGGGTGGTCTCATTAAGCCAATGGTAATTAAATTGAACTTGGGGAGCATTTTTCAACGACTTGTTTTCCACTTTTGCCCTTTGCTCAATGCTAAAATTGCAATTTGTTTGGGGTAATTAATGAGTAGGGGAACCTTTTATAGTTTTATGTGATGATTTTTCATGTGACGATCTCATTATCATGTAAAATTGAACTCATTGTAGTCCTTTTTGATGATCTGGGTCGTTCATTTTATAAGTTTCAACTTGTTTATCATCTTTGAAAAAAATATAGGTTGATTTGACATTGGTATCAATTTGAACGATACCTGAGTGTCATAAGAAAGATGAATGGCCGAAATTCGACTATGTAACTTTCTTCTAAGAAATATGATTCGATCGAATATTGGGCAATGTTTGATCAATTTGAATATTTGTATGGTTAAGGAACTCCTCGAGACATACAAATTGAACGACCCAGATCGTCAAATGAAACTATGGTAGGTCACATTTTGTATCACATGACGGGTCACTTGATGAATCTTTACCTCAAAAGTTCTTGGTACTAATTAGGAGTGTTACTTTGTTCACCTACCTAAAAATTGGGCAACCATTACTTCTTGATATGGTGTGGGACCAAGGGGTTCTCGTAGTGTCCTCGTGCACTACGAAGTGCAGTGCACCTCAGAAAGCTCCAACGAAATCTCATCATTGTGAGCAGATCATTCAATTTTGTAGAGTTCGTTGAAAACTGCAATTGCACTAAAAGCCAAGTTAATCGAACTTGACAACCATATGATTAAGATAGATTTGTCTTACAAGTCATTTTTATCTTGAATGATCTATGCAATGAACCCTATAAAATAGAACGATTTGAATCATGACGATGCAATCTCGATAGAGCTTACTGCGGCCCATTATGGATTGGGGGATGGTGCAGTGCGCAAACGCACTATAATGTGTAGTGCCCCATCTAACCATCCATTTCGACAATCAATGCAATGGATTTAATCCGACCTTCAATTGTTTGGATTAAATTAGAGTCATGCATTGTGTAAGAAGGAGAAATTAGTAGGGCACGTAAATCAAGAATTAGTTGACTATGGATGAGAATAATGGATGATTAACTTGAGGGACTAAGAGAGAATATGTGGATTGGTGAAGAACAAGGCAAAACAGTAGGAAAGACCTTTGGCAGGAATTCGTCACCCAATTAGAGCAAGAATCAGGTGCAACTTCTCTCTAGAAAAGAAGTTTCTCTCTCTAGAATCGCCCTTTGAATATGTCTAAGTGTGTCTCCCCAAATGAGGGGAGAGTGCTCTATTTATAGGCCACTCGACCTCTCCTCTGGGCCGAGTGGACTAATAAAGTCTGGACACGTGTCGCACAAATAATGCGCGAATGTTCCTTCCGTACTGTCAGGCCGCGACACCCCGGGGAGGGTCCCGCGGGTGTTACCCCGCGGGTGCCTCTCCGTGACGAACTCTTGTTTCTAGCCACCAAACCACAAAATCTCCAATAATCCTGAGTGTACGGCACGATCAAGGTGTTTGCCTCAGTCTCACCATTGCCTCTATCGAGCACGGTCGAGGCTCTACCTTGCCATCACTGCGTGAGCGGCATGGTCACGACCTTTCCGGTCACACCAATACCGTGACCGAGCCTCTAAATGGCCTCCCCTCAGACCCTGCCAAGTCGGCCGAGGGTGGACTCATCGTCCGGGTCGAATCATCTTCAAAGGGTCGACGTCTCTCTTCGTCATCGCCCAAAATCTTAGGGAATCATAATCAATTCCTTCATCATCATCTCTCATCCGAGACTTGAATGGTATAGGTTGTGTCACCATCGGGTCGCCTCTTGATCGAGGCACCCCTGTTTGTCACTCAAAAACCTGGCTAAAGTATGGAAAAGTAACTTTTTTGGAAAGTTTTGATTTGGCCGATATAAGTCTCGGTATTTGTTCCTTGGATGGTATAATCGGATGATCTTTTCGAGTACAGCAAAGTTGTCTTTTGCCCCTTTTCTTCGGAGAAAAACGTGTCGTTTTTTCGCTTTTGTACTAAAAGTGGGGGGATGAGATTTTGATAGGATTGGAATTTCAAAATTCTATCAATGCCATCGTTTCCGAGAGGGGGGTACTTCCTTATTTTTATAAATAAATTAAAGTAAAAGTTTGGTTTATGAAAATAAGTATTGGGTCGTGGTTCAACACCCCAGTGGGTCACCCCAGGCCAGCGGGCCCGAGTCCCCCAGCGGATGCAACATCTCCCTCCCGCAGGTACCCCCCGCGGGTCCTTCCCCTCTACGGTTCCCAGGGTCGAGTTTCATGCCTTTAGAAATATTTCCTTTCCTTGGCTTCCAATCCGAGGATGGGTCTCATGCCTTACAATCTGAGGATGGGTCTCATGCCTTAGAACACATTTCATCTATTTGACTTCCAATTAGAAATTCGACCATTTTCTCCACGTGTCTCATTTTCTCGAGTGCCACATGTCCGTGATAATTTTATCCTCTTACACATTGTTGAAATAGACGGCCGGATGGAGTGCACTACACCGTGTATTGCGTTGCACACTACAGAGTCCCCTAATCCACCCATTTCACCCCTTTAAAGCATTAGCACACTACAAAACCCCTTGGTCCGACACCAAGTGAGTAATGGTTGCCCACTTTTTAGGTAGGTGAACAAAGCATCACTCTTAAATACCAATCAAGATCCTCTCATGTAAAGATTCATCGAGCTATCTCTCATGTAATGCAAAATGTGACACGCCATAGTCTCATTTGACAATCTGGGTCGTTCAACTTGTATGCCTCGAGGTGTTCCTCATGCATGCAAATAATCAAATTGACCAGACATCAACTAGCTTGGTCGGGTCATATTTAATGCTTGGTTGAATCATTTTTACTAGGAAGCCGATAACGTAAAGTCTAATGTGTTTTTTTCTTTTAGTATTGCTATTTATTTTTATTAAAAAAAAAATGGCGTCACATAGGCTACACATGCTTATTGTATAGTATAGATAAAATTTAAGTGTTACTCTCTCTGTCTCAATTGCTTGTCCATTATGAAACTGCATGTCTTTTTTCAAAATCTCATATCATTTGATTGATAATGTTTTGCATGGTTTTGAGAGTATTGTATAATAGATCTAATTAAGATATATTAAGATCCATGTTGTACCGATTTTGATATCCATATTGAAAGATATAAGCAATTAAAAAATGACACGCATACACGTAAAGCCCAAGCAATTTGGGATGGAGGGAGTAACATTTAATACTACTATGATAGTACTAAGTTCATTGCTCAACACGTGTTTTTGTGTTTGGGGTATAGTTATAAGAGATTAATAAATTCCTTATAAGGTGGTGTAAATTATGGGTTTTCCACCACAATTATTATGGGTCCTACTGTGTATTTAATATTATTCTGAATCATTCATCTTATAGAGACCGCAGAGTAGTATATCCTTACAAAAAAATAAGCTTGATTGGACATTGATAGGTATTTAAAATTTTAATTTTAGTTTATAAAATGAATAGTAATGGACAGTTTAACTTTAAAATATTGACCAACAATGTTAGGGGTACACACACATGCACACCAAATACACACCAATGTGATGTGGCGGATGGGGAGCCACCTATCGTTTTGGGTGGGCTCCACGTTGGGTTTGTTCTTATCCTCCACATCACCTGGGTGTGTATTTGGTGTGCACAAGTGGTTTACCCATAACATTTTTCAATATCGACCGTTTGTTTTATAAATCAAAATTCAATCTTCAATATATCTATCGATATCGGATTAAGCTGATTTTTAGCACAAGTATACTACTATTTTGTGGGTCCTACAAGATGACCAATTTACATTATAACAACAAATGCATAGTAAAACTCACAGCGGGTGATGGTGGAAAACCCATTGTCTCCTTGCCGTGGAAAGAATTTAATCTCCTAGAAAAGAAAGTTATGAGTCTCATTAAAAACTTGAATTTTTTAGCACACCCACCCTAATTTGACAACCACCCTCCATTGCCCTCAAAACCCATCCCTCTCCTATCTGACTGCACCTTAACACACTGAACAAGGACAAATAAAATCCATTGTTGTTAATAAATGGGTCGGTTGGACCGGACTCAATCCACATGGGTAGTTCACTTGGATCGTGTGATTGGGTTTAGCATATGAGATATATATACTTCTTACCTCTATTGGTTATTTTATCTACTAGATGAGCATCACTAGTGGTATACTTAAATATGGATACTCAAATATTGCCACATCACATTTTGAGTATTCATTTAATGGGTTTATAAGTTAAGTATCTACCCTTGTACAATGGTTTATTTGTGTCCATAATCAAAAAGTACTATTCACTCTATTTTTATTCATAAAATGAGCACAACTTTAAATTTGTATATATATATTTTTTATAATATTATTACCATTTAAAAGATATTCACAATACGTTTAAAATGAGATCACTCTTGAACATATTTTGGTAAAGATTAAAAATTGATAATTTCAATTTTTGGGAGAAAGTGCAAAAAAATTGAGTTTTGAATTAAGTATTTGAAAAATGGAGAGAATGTTGTTACTTTTGATACGGTGTGGTCCCCAAAATTTGGTTATTGAGATTTGGTTATTGAAAAAGATTGGTAGTTTTGAGTATCCAAATGCCAAAAATTGAATATTTGTAACAAATGTTGTTAACTTTGAGTATTTATCCAAATACCATTGTGAGCCTCTTTTGAGTATCAAAATACTCATCTTTGAGTATTTTTTGTGTTTGAGTATACCACTAGTGATGCTCTTAGAGTTTATCTATAAATAAAATGTCAGATATTAGAGATACACACAAGACACAATTAGAATTCTATCTCTCTCTTCTCCTCAAAAGATAATCTCCTGTCAAACATATTCTCTCTTGGATTTTCATCTAAGAGCCATAGGATTGGTGGTGTAGATGTCAAGAGTTGACTCTAGTAGTCTTCTCTATGTGGCGAGAACAGAATATTGTGATTGTGTCCATGTTCGCATTCTTATTCGTGTTCACAGTTTGTGCTTGTAGAGTGGGCCCCGGTACATGATCTTTAAACATCAAAAGTATTTCTTTGAGCTTCATTATGTACGTCTCATGTAAATCAGTAAATATATGTCTTTATGTGATTTACACGCTCTCGATAGATTTAACAAGTGCCTAGAAATTGGTAGCAAGGTAGAGAGTGCTAAATTGTAAAAATGGTTGATTCAAGTGTAGTTGTTCTACTATAATTGTTCAAAAACACTTGAGGTACGTTCAGATTTGAACCTGTCAGAGCAAAATTGTCCACCAAACGTGTAGAAGGAATGCCAGTTCTTTGAACGTCACTCAACTTGTTAGAATATGGGTGGCTGGTGCCAAACATTTTTGCAGGCTATAATGAACCAAACCACAACACCAATGGGAATGGGAACCACCAACAAAAGCGAGTCAACAAGGGCCAAACAGGAGAGAGAAGAGAAGTGCGAAATTATTAGTAGAATGGAGGAGAATGCTAAAGTACGTCCCCTTGAAAAGGTGTATGGTAGCCCCATTGCATATAATTTTGGTACTTGTTACGTATCGTTTTGGTCAAGTTACGAACCGTCATGGAGGAGGGAATGATCATGGCGATGGAGGCCTTTGGGAAAGAAGGGTCAGAGGGGTTAGTTGGCGATGGCGGTACTAGGCGGAGGAAATGGTGGCATGTGGTAGTTGGAGTGGTTAGAGGTTAAGATTTAGGAAATTGAATAGGAAGATCATAATAGAGAGAACATTTTTGCTGGGATGTACAGACTACAGAGAAAAACTAGAGCCTTCACTAGAGAAGAAATTAAAGGGTTGCGAACGAACCGAGGTGTCCGTGAGCGGGCTCGTTAGGACTCGGTTAGATTTGACTTGTTTAACAATTGACCCAAGCTCAAGCTCGAGATTTAGGCTCGAGTAAACGACTCGAAAAAGCTCGGTTTGTTTGTATAGGCTCGGCTCAATTATAGAGGTTCATTTAGTAAATAAACCGTGCTCAGCTAGTTTCCCTACCGAGCTGAGCTCGAGAATGAGTTTTTGGCTCATTTGGTAAACTAGCCAATCTTGAGCACAACAAAGCTCGGCTCAGTTGCACCCCTAAGGCTGAAATATGGTTGAATGAGTAGCTAAATAAGTAAAACCAGTTCAGATGCGTCAAACACCCACCTTCTAATTTTATTCTTATTTCTGGATCAATATAGGTCCATCAAACAAAGAGATGCTCAAAAAGGCTAGGAATTTCAGGAGAGTGCAAAAACTCAATCCTGAAAGATACCAAACCACACATCAAGGTTACACAAGCAGTTCTTTATTTAGATCAACCAAGCCTTGGAGCCTTGGATTGTAACTTGATCAACTGCAGATTTTAAGTATACAGCAATTCACGAGTTGCTGACTAATCAACCCTGAAGTCCGATGACACCTGCAAAAAGCAAGACTCAATTATACTGGTGTTGATCGACAGCCATAATCAAGTCATAAAGTTGGATCAGCAATTCACACTTTAACCATTACCAAGGGTGAAGCCAGGATTTTAACAAAGTGGGGGCAAATATCAACGAAAAGGGTATGTTGGAAACATAAAACAAATCCTACATATAAAGTTGCAAACTTTTAAGAATACAAACGGGGAGATTCTGAAAAACGTTCTGAAAATACGGGTAACACTACAATATTTTACGAGTATGGTAGGGGCTGCAAATGACGTGAACAATTTGCGAGCAGCTCGAGGCTTGGCTCGGCTTGGTAAGGGCTTATTCTAGCTCGGTTCGTAGAGTTAATAAACAAGCACGAGCCAAGATTTTGGGTTGTTTCATAAATGAACCGAGCTCAAGTTAGATGAAACGCTATTTGGTATTTATAATAGAAAGCTTGAGTTTGTTCAAACTTGGCTTGTTTCTATTGTTCCATTGGAGCTCGATTTCATAAAACACGAGCTCACCTAATTTTGATCGGGCTTCAGCTCAAACAGCTTGGCTCGTTTGCAGCCCTGTGAGCAAAAGCCCGCCCAGCTCTGTCCTTGACCGGAAGTGCTAATATTTGGTGTAAGGTTTCACTAAACCATGTTATATAAAATACAAGTCAAAAGGATAAGAAGAATCCTAACCACAGGCAACTCTTCCACCAGCATTTCCAGTACTTTTGCTGAGTTCATGCCCACCTGAAATGGAAAAGAAAAAGTTAAAACATAGTATGTTGTCGTTTCAAGGACAAGCAAGTTTGAAGAAAGAGAGAACAGTTCAAACAATAAACTAATTCATTATCAGTACGTAACATATAATAGGATTCGAATTAACTCAACATTCACTAGAGGCTTATGTCTAGTTACTGACAACAATAAAGGTTTGTGATGGGGTTTCTTTAGTTCACTAGTGAACCAAAAGCTATCTTTTGTTTCTTTATTTTGTTAGGTCCCAACCAAAACTTGGTTGTTGTTCAAGAAAAACTGAACTTGGGTTGTTTTGCATTTGACTCATCAGAATCCACCAAAATGTTTGAGTTACAAACCATAAGACGTTCAAATCTAACAGCAATTTAACCTTAGTTCTCTGCCACTGAGCAAGACACAAGTGCATACTCTGAATGATCTCAATGCAAATTATGTAGAGTCTCTAATTTTTCTCAAGCTCGTTTATCTTCAATTATTGACAATGATAGACTCATGAAAGGACTATAAATGAGTCTAAATCTCCAAATTGAAATCGCAAACTGCCCCAATTATTTACGAACATAACTTCAATTCTTTAGGACTCATGAAAGGACTATAAATGAGTCTTAATCTCCAAATTTAGATCGCAAACTGCCCCAATTATTTACTAACATAACTTCAATTCTTTAGGAGGTTTAACTTATGCTTATTATAATCTCAAAAAATTCCAGCACTAAGCAGACTTACCTAGCATAACAGCTAGCTTTAGCCTTTAGGGAAGACTAGAGTCCAGAGCACCCAACGAACATGCAATGGTTACTTTGTCTTTTAACGTGACAATGAAAGTCCAATGTTGGATGAGACTATGAAAGAGTATGAGTCGTGACTAGTGCTATCGGTCTAGCATTACATTTCAGATTACATGTGAGGATGGAATTCTTTGAAGCAAAATCTCCATGCTCCAAAGCCCTTTGTGCCAAAAAAAAAAAAACTAGGCCATCATGATGGTTTGTTCTTTATTACGGCGACTCCGTTCACGAAAGAGAGATTCAAGTTATATGATGAAACTTCCAGGCATTCCTCACCTCAGTATTTCACCATGACAACACTCCCAACCAGTTAGGAACAGTGTTTGTGCAACCGTCAGAATAATTTACAAAACTACCAAGAACCTTGAACCAATTTAAGGCCTTCATGTTAAAAAGAAACAAACAAGACTTCAGTGATATCAGCTTGAGCTTGTTTCTCTCAACATTTCAATTTCTTCTTTCCAACTCCAATTACTTGACAGTCGACATAAAGATTTACATGTGCAGCAAAAGAGCAACCAATGTTGTCACATGTACGACGTGGTAAATTTGTAATCCCTCTACCCTTTGGTCTCTGGTTATTATATGGATAGCGTTCATATCTTACCACTCTGGAGTAACCCTATTTGATGCCGAAAATAAACAACCAATGTTCCAGCCTATTATGACTAGTCCCCCTCCGTTCTTCAACTTCTCGTGTTTGGTCAAATAATTTAAACAAATGGGTAATCAAGTTGATTAACAGCTTAATTATATAGACTCCTTTGTTTTTAGATATCAACTATAACATATATGCACACAAAAGGCTATTTACACCAATCTCCTGCTCTTGCATTCAATTTAAAGGCCATATAGCTTACTTGCAATAAAAGCGTGTAAATTATGTGGAATTGAAGTATGGTAATGCTAAAAGAAAATTTAAGTAGTTAACTAAAAATAACATTACCCTTTCCGAGATCATCAGGGTCGGCATGGACAACAACGGCCCTTCCAACAATGGAATGTGGCCCAGTGAGAGGGATCTACAAATAGTAAATGTGTCAGAAAAATGAGACTAAAATCGCATATTGCACTCCGAATTGATATTATCACTATTAACCAATTCACCTGTTTGTCAACAATAGTGAAATTTGCAGTGCCTGAAACATAGAGTCGAAAAGAAATATCAATTCCACGTTAATCATGGTACTGTGCAGGAAATTATGTTTATTATGGTGATAGCTAAAACACGAACAAAAGAATTAACAAAAGTTCTAAAAATGAAAGGCCTTTCATTTGGAAGCTGAACCACCATCATCATGGCATATATATCAGTAATCTTGTACTATAAGCTTGGATGGGGTTTCAAATGTGTATATAACAATGTAAGGATTGATATGTGAAACTAGACTCGGGTTAAGCAAAGTAATGCATAGATTGGAAGAATTGTGACGACAAGCAAAATGATGTCACTAGTAGCAACAGGTAGTTATAATGACCCACAAACAAAGTGCATGGTCCAAAAGATAGCCTACCATCTTCGCCAACTGTAACATTGCCAAGGTCACCTGCATGACGATTCTCATCCTCAGGGGCACCATGCTCTTTGCCGCCAGGATTGAAATGTGGGCCTGCAAATCCACATGGCCTCGAGTGAAATTTTTTCAGGTTTAAACTTGGTTCAAGAATCTTATTTTTCTTTCCAGGCTATCCATGCACAAAAAGTGGAAGACCAAATGAAATTATGGGGGTGAAACTACCAGTTGACATGCAACCATTTGTGGTATCACCAAGAGCATGGACATGGAAACCATGAAGTCCAGGTTTCAGGCCAGAAAGGCATCCAGTCACTGTGGTAGGACCTGAGGCATAAAGCGAAACAATTCAAAATCATGATGCATTTTGCATGTATATGCTCTAAGCACAATCTATCTACATGCTAAATTTTTGTTCAATATTACCATCCCCCTCTTGTGTAAAGTACACAGCTCCGCTGACTTCTGCACTGCTGCTAAGAACGGCCACAGCCTTCACCATTGTTATGTGATCTAAACAAGTAATAGACGAGCCCGCGGTAGTTAGTTCTACATATAAGAGTTGGTTGTTAGAGCTGCAAAAGAGCATTTTTACCTAGTGGAATGTGTATTAAGACGCAAAGCTGAAATAAAACATAGGTACAGAACACAACAAAACTGAAGACCAAATGCCCCAACAAAATCCATCATAGAACATATGTAAAGTTAAAAATCCGAATGAATAGACACTCACTAATGAAATACACCCAAAGCTTCTATTTTCTGCACTACGCATTAGGAAAACAGTTTTTGACTTTGTTAAATCCTTATGAGAATTTTTCTTCAAATGGGCTGTGTTCACAGTCCTAACTATGTTTGTCAGTTTGTGAATGTAGTTAACCACAAAACCATTTGAACTTATGCTTAAATGTATACCAACTTGTGGTGCGGTATTTGATTTGGTTCTATCCAAATGGATCTCGGGTTCTTATCTGAACAGAGCTTGACCTTCCTTGAGAAAAATCAGCAAGACAAAACACTGTTAGTGCCTAGCTGGCTGGAGCCAGCAGGTAGGCACTCCATGCCTGTCAGTGTCCGATCAAGGAGAGAAAAGTACAAAATTCTAGTGAATTATAACGGCCTACCACCCTAGGGCTTGGAACTTGCTCCAAGTAAGCTTGTGCTAGGCACACGCGCTAACTGCTTCTTGGATTGACATCATGCATGATGCACCGAGTGGTCCGAGTGCAAGTGATGGCCATGGGACCGAACTGTCACTATTTAATGCGCGGACTTTCCGTTTCTCTGTTCAGGTCAGACCTTCTCCAACTAGGTTCGGCCCTGCCAAGCTCCTCGAATGAAGGCGTTTGGGTTTATGCGCAACGGGCCGCAACGCGTATGGTTCGGACCAAACGCTCAGCCTCTTGGGGTGCTGATCTGCTAGGCCTGATTGGGCCAACGGTTAGGCCAGATTGGGCCAACGGTTAGGCCCACTACACCACTGAGGGTCAAATATGAGCACATAAATACAAGGAGTTAATTCTTCTAGTTTGGCCCTCCTTGAATCAGAATCCTGGCTCCACCTCGCCCCTAGATCCCCTCTCTATTTTGATGAAAGATAAACAGGATAATGTTCACCCACTCGAGTGGATCCACTTAATGGAACTCGACGTTTAACTTGTTTGGTTTTTTTTTTTTGGTAAATTAAACTTAACTAGTTTGATTTGCATTGCTTAATTTGCCTAAAGCAAGTTTGTATTGGGCTTGCGTTCGTATTTTCTTTTGTTGGTTGTTCTTCACATTTATTTGGATTGGCCCATTTCTGAACAGTTTGTTTCATTGCTTATTTCCTATTCTGAAATTGTTGGTTTCCAGAAAACAAGGAATTAAGCTACCAAGTTTGTCAAAAACTTCTTACTCCGTATTAACCATAAGGGCCCTTAATAATAAACCAAATCAATACGATCGTCTTCCGCTTGTTTTTTTTTTTTTCTCAACCAGCAGACAAAAAAGAGATAATAAACAGCGAGTGGGTGACCAAAATCAAGGGCGAACTCGAGATCTATCATTCATGGGCTGAACTATTTCGATCAGAACTACCATGATTGAAACGATAACAGTAGAAGTAGAACAACCTAACCTAGCTCAATAGCGTGAGAAATAAACCAGACCATCGCTGAAGTAACGAAAATCAACCAACACGCCATAGAACATACGCGGAATAGTAATCAAACGAATAGCCACCACTGAAAATCATGTAATCGGACTAGTAATTGAACTGTAGATATAGAAGGAGAAGGAGGATCTTACCTCAGAACACCCCTTAGAGAGAGAGAGAGAGAGAGAGAGAGAGAGAGAGAGACAAATGTGTAATTGCGAAAACAATCCAGTGGAGAGCGCTGATGACTGATGAGTGTCACTCCTCTTCAGGCTTTGATAACTACCACTGGCCTGGGTGATTGGCATCTCCACGCGCTGTTTTAAGTTTACTGTATTAAAATCAGCCACCGACACGTCATTAAGATTAGATTTAAAAAGTTTATTGAAATTGTGAAAAATATAGTATACGAATGTGTGAAAGTATATAGAAACAGGGATGGAGCCAGAGGGGGCTATTAGAGGCGGTCGCCCCTGCAAGAAAATAAAAACCTCTAGTATTACATAGAAAAAAGAATGTTTTCTATGAATTATACAGGCTCGCCTCTACAAAGTATTTTAGAAAAAAAAACTCGCCCCAACGTAAAATTTTCGGTTCCGTCCCTGTATAGAAAAGTGAAAAAAAATACTAGAGTGTTCTTTTTGTCTACTCCCTGACTTATTGTTAAAAGGAACTTTATTGTTTATGAACTTGTATGAACAATAAACATACATTACATAAGCTAGAGGTATAAAATTCTGAATTGAAACATGAGAAAATTGTATCAAGTACTTGCACATATTCAATTGAGTTGATTTTTTTGCAAAGCCAACAGAAACATTATTTTAAAATTAATGAATGATTCGAATTACTTGTGTGGGTCTCAAAAGTGGGTCCCACAAGCCGTCGGTAGGATTTCTGTACCCGTCTTGTATGAAAATACTCGTGAATTTTTTGGAAAATTTTATCAAAACCACCCCTGAGGTTTTTATAAATTACATATTACGCCCTCAAAAGTCAGGTCCCCATTGGCCTCCAAAGGTTTTTGCCGTTTGGTGCTGTTAGGTGAAAAAAATCAGGAAAAAAGAAAAAAAATGGACCGGTCCAACTTTTCCCTCCTAACGGAGAGGTCCGTCATTGATTTATAGGACTAGTGATTGGCTCTGTGAGATGCACGTGGACTTCTCTGATTGATGCGTGAACCGACGGAGTCTGATCTTTTGATTGTTTTTAATTGTGCGTGTGAATCGCGTGATATGGTTACTGGCCAGAATTGGTGAGAAGGGAAAAAATATTTGGTGGTCTTGGACCCACGGGAGTTTGTTGGTTTAGGTTTTGGAGTAAAATTTATGAAGAAATGAGTGGGAAAAGATAGATAAATAAATAAGAGTCATAATTAGAGATAAATTTTATTTGGGATAACGCTGAGATAAAGGGACTGGCTTTGGAAAACCAAAGCGTGTGCCAACAACCTTGTTTATCACACATTTCTGTAAGCAGGGGCGGCGCCACCCATTGGATTCAATGGTCACATGACCACCCAAGGGAAAAAAAAATCATTAGAATACATGTAAATTTTTTTGGATACTCCATTGTTGAACACCCTACCAAAATTAAATTGAACACCCAAGCCCAAGTAAATTGAAAATTTTGCCCAAAAAATAGCCCAAGTAATGAACACTTGGGCCAATAAAAAAAGCCCAAGTTCAATTCAAATTGAAACCCAAAAAATTAAAGCCCAAATAAAAAAAAAACAAAAAAACAAAAAGGATTGTCAAGTACTACTCTGGTACCCAAATAAAGCATATCGACTTTTGATACCCAAATAAAGCAGATCTTCTCTGGACCACATACCACTATTCGAGCACTGTCCGACCGAACCGACTACCGAGTGAAGCTGTGATTCTTGTGAAGGCAAGGCAGCGAATCAGCGATCAACCTCCAACTCCATTTCCCACCTCAGTCCTCTCTCACTCTCTCTCTCTCATAGGTAATGTAATAATCAGATAATCTATTGTATTTAAGTATTTAACCCTAGGTTTAGTTCAGTTTTTTTATGATTTTTTAGAATCGAAGTAAGAAACTGTGTTTCTTTTCTTCTCTTTTTACAATTCCCCCTCCATTTTTTTAATAGTTGTTTATTTACCATTCAATTATGTAAATAACTGTTGTTTATTTACCATTCAATTGCCCACTGTTATCCATCTTATGTCCACGGATAGGCTGCAGCTCTGTTGTTCACCGTTATCCATCTGTTGTATATATTAAATGAATGTAGAAAATTGTCAATTGATTTATCAATTCCTTCAATGTTCAGCTACCAGTCAAGATGAGATGCTAGAATTTGGATATATTCATTGAATATTGGGAGTTTGTTTGTCTCTACACACTTATCAAGCTTTGCCCTAAAAAGTAAGATCATTAACTCTCTCTTAATCTATTATCTATTCCTTGTTTAGATTATAGATTTGTAATTTTATATGTGCTACTCTATTGGTTTTTGTGAAAAATTGATTGCATTTATAAATTATAATATAGGATGATATTGATAGTAGAATGTTTATTGATGCTTTTTCATTGTTTTTATTGGTTAGTTGGCATCACCATCATGGACAAATTTGTTATAAGAAAAAAACGTATGGTACAAGAGGCATCTCCTATTGAAACTTTTGATGATAGCAATCCCCAAATCTCTTCAAAGCGAAGTTGTATTGACAAGGATAATCTTCCCTCGGATCCGGGGCTACGACCAAAAATGTCCTCATATCATCCCAATGATAGAGATGAAATAAGAAGAGCATATCTCCAAAAGGGCCCATGTCAACCTATTCACTACAATTTCCCTCAAAGAGATTTTAGTGGATTGATGCGTCGGTTTAATCATTCTTGGTTCAATGAGCACAAAAATTGGTTGGAATACAGTATTGTAAAGGATGCGGCATTTTGTCTATGTTGTTATCTTTTTCGTCCCGATTCCGGTAAGCATGGTGGTGATGCTTTTGTTACAGAGGGTTTTAGACTTTGGAATAGAAAAGAAAAGTTTCAAATCCATGTGGGAGCCGTTAATAGTATTCATAATGAAGCTGTGAAGAGTTGTGAAGTTCTCATGAGGCAACCCCAACATATTCAAAGTGTTTTCGATAAGCATTCGAATCAAGAAAAACTTGACTATCGAACTCGTTTGTATGCAACAATTGCTTGTGCAAGATACCTTCTGCGACGAGGTCAAGCTTTTCGTGGGCACAATGAATCCGAATAATCAAGTGACAGAGGGAATTTTCTTGAGCTTCTGCAGTTCTTAGCAGATCACAGTGAGGCTATCAAGAAAGTGGTGCTGGGAAATACTCCAAAAAATCTCAAGCTAACCCATCATGATATTCAAAAAGACATAACGAATGCGGCAGCTTGTGAGACTACTAATGCTATATTGAAGGATATGGGTGAAGCATTTTTTTCAATTCTAGTTGATGAGTCCCGTGACATCTCGAACAAAGAACAAATGGCCGTTGTATTGCGATATGTTGACAAGAAGGGCAATGTTATAGAGCGGTTTCTTGGAATAGTACACGTTTCAAGTACCACTGCTTTATCACTCAAAGTTGCAATTGAGTCTTTGTTTGCTCGCCATGGATTGAGTTTATCAAGAGTACGTGGGCAAGGGTATGACGGAGCAAGTAATATGCGAGGTGAGTTCAATGGTCTCAAAGCTTTAATTTTAAGGGAGAATCAAGCTGCATATTATGTTCATTGCTTTGCTCATCAACTTCAATTGACTCTTGTTGCTGTTGCTAAAAAGCATGTTGATGTTGCCGACTTTTTCTTGGTAGTTGCTAACGTAGTAACTATTGTTGGAGGCTCTTGTAAAAGACAAGATGCTCTAAGAGATGCGCAAGCTGCTAAGATCAAAGAAGCATTAGACAATGGAGATCTTAGAAGTGGAAGAGGTCTCAATCAGGTGACTAGTCTTAAACGTGCTGGGGATACACGTTGGGGTTCTTATTATGGGACTCTTCTTAACTTGATTTTGATGTTTTCATCCGCTCTTGAGGTACTTGACATGATTCAAGAGGATGACCCATCAACGGATCACAAAGCGCAAGCTCGTTCTTATAAGAAATCAATGCTATCTTTCGAATTTGCATTTACCTTGCACTTGGTTAGAGATGTTATGGGGATCACAAATGAGTTGTCAATAGCATTACAAAAGAAGACGCAAGATATTGTAAATGCTATGGGACTTGTTGAAATGTCCAAGAACCGGTTGCAAATGATGAGAGATGATGGGTGGGATACTTTATTGGCGGAAGTGTCTGTAATTTGCAACAAGCATGATATTCATGTCCCTAACATGAATGACATGTTTGTTTCTAGTGATCGGCCACAACGCAAAGCTCCCTCAATCACACTTTCCCATCATTATCGTGTTGATCTATTTTATTCAGTCATAGATATGCAACTTCAAGAGCTAAACAATCGCTTCACAGAGGCGAATACGGAGTTGCTACTCTGCATGGCTTGCTTGAATCCTAAAAATGCATTTTCGGCATTTGATAGGAAGAAGTTGGTCCGTCTCGCAGAACTCTACCCGTCTGACTTTTCTAAGGTGGACTTAATGGCATTGGACATTCAACTTCAAAATTTCATTGTAGATATGAGATCTGATACAAGATTTGTTGGGCTTAAAGGGATTGGAGAACTTGCTGTAAAGTTGGTGGAGACAGATAAGCATGTCATATATAGATTGGTCTATTTGCTTGTGACATTGGTGTTGACTCTTCCTGTCGCCACTGCATCGGTTGAAAGAAGTTTTTCAGCGATGAAGTATATAAAGAGCAATTTGCGCAATCGAATTGGAGATCAGTGGATGAATGATTGCTTAGTTACTTATATTGAGAGTGATGTATTTGATACCGTTGATAACGAGGCTATTATGCAACGGTTTCAAAATATGAAAACTCGTCGAGGGCAATTGTAATATACTTTATGTCTTTATCCTTTGTTTTTTAGCTGCATTGTCGATATTAATGGAATTTTTTTTGTCTATATTAAGTTGTGGTTTATAGTAGTAGACCATAAGAATTTATGAACACCCTTAGAAAAATTCCTGGAGCCGCCACTGTCTGTAAGGCCCAGTACTAAGGCTGAGTTTCCATTATGGTATATTTTTTTACTGCAAATTGTCAAATCAATAAATTATTCTCCTTGCATACATCAACTTACTTAACAACTTGTAGTTCACTGTGAAAATGCATGGTTCAGATTTAATCCGAGCCCCGTGTAAATTCGAATTGTCCATTGCTTGAATTAAATCCGAGCTGTGCATTTTCGCAATGGACGGTCGGACCCCGCACACACGGTGTTGTGCACAACATGAACCTTTGATTCGCACGGAAAAAAAGGTGTTGAAACATAACATTGCGATGCCCGGAGACCACTAAATTATTGCTCGTGAAAAGGGTGATTGGTTTAGAGTCTTCTCGAATCTGGTGATGATCCAAACTGTTAACCACCTTTTTCTTTTATCCTAACCAAGTGCTTATTTCGCCTCCTTGGTTTGCCAGTTAGGCATCTCCAATGGGTTTGTTATTTAGTATTTTCCACTAAGGTAGTTTTTTCAAAAAAACTGGTTTTTTATGATTTTTTATGTGATGTATTGTGAGAGAATGATCTCTCTCGGTTTTTGGAAAAAATAATTTTTTGTTAGTGGAACACCCCCACGTGTGTGCTTACAATTAGCAAATGGATATGCAATGGCCGAAGACCACTAAATTATTACTCGTGAAAAGGGTGACTAGTTTGGAGTCTTCTGGAATCTGGTCATGATCTGGACTGTTAACCACATTTTCGCCATGTTTGTTAGAGGGATATGTATATGAAGGGGGAAGAGGGATATAATAAGAGAGGGATATAGAGGTGGATATGGTTGGAGGGGTATTATTTTAGAAGGGGAGATTAAAATTTATTGTGTTTGTTTTGTTGTTTTAGAATAGGGATATAAAGGGTTGAATTGTATACAATACCCATTTTGTCCTAAATAAATAAATAAAAAAAAGGGCAAAAGTGGTGGGGCAAAGCCTGCCACACACTCCTCTCTCTCTCTCTCTCTCTCTCTCTCTCTCTCCTGCCAACCAACCCGCCCCTCTCTGATGATGATGATGAATGACGCACAGGTGGGACCAAATTTGGGGTGTTTTGGTGAGAAGAGGCCGGATATGATAAAGGCTGGGGTGGGGGTGCTTAAATATAAGCCCCCTGCAGGGTGATATACAAATCCTTGCTATAAAATATCATGCCTTCAAAAACAAGACAAACAATGGATATACACCGCCCGGATATGTATATCCACCTTCTCCTTATATCCCCCTTCTATATCATGATGCCAAACAGGGCGTTTTATTTTATCTTAAGGGGGTGTTCCACTAACAAAAAACTGTTTTTTTAAAAAACCGAGACAGGTCATTCTCTCATAATACAGCACATAAAAAAATCGTGAAAAATCAGTTTATTTAAAAAACTAACTTAGCAGAACACCCCCTAATTCCTAACCATGCTTGATTCGCCTCCTTGGTTTGCCAGCTAGGCATCTCCAATGGGTTTGTTCGTATTTTTAGAGCGGGCCCACATTTCCTCTTTTCCCATAGCCCTAGCCCTGTGTTTGTTTGAATACGGGATTAAGACCGGATTGGACAAAAGAGAACTATTTGTCAATTTAGTACCCCATTAGTTGATCCCCCTCCTCCGGATTTTCCTCCACATCCAACGGTCGAAAATAATCTCCATCATCTTTATCCCAGCCAAACATAATACAACTAATCTTAGTACTCATTATTATATTTATTAGCGATTTCTAGGTGGAGTTTGTACTTATTCTTTTTCTATTTGAGTTTTGGAGGTGGTTGTATTTATACTTCGCCCAATTGATCAAGAGTTATTGAGAAGCCATTGCCCTAAGGAATACAAGGATTTTGATTGCAAGAACTACATATAAGCATTTCATTTGCATTTCTTGTCAAAGTTTTTTCGGACTTGTAGTGCTATTAATTATTTCACTTATATAATCACATCTATTATCGAGTGGACCCCACATTTCCGCTCTATTTCCATTCTTAATCCCATCATTCCTATTAATGGTATGGCAATCAAATCTGCCCTAATGGCTTTAATTGGGCCCCAAACCTCACTCACTATAATTAACAATATTGATTTTCATCAAGGGAAAAAATATTATGTTGCTTCTTCATTTGATAGAAATTTAAGCAATTGGAGGATCGTGTTGAACGGGAGCAAATTTTAAAACGTTTAGATTCTACTCTTAATTTTTGTGGGATTAGCTATTAGAGAGTTTTGCTTAGACTTTGAACATGCATCTCATTAATTAACAATTTTCATGATTCAAACAATAATTAAAGTGCACATAAATTGACTAAATACTCTTAGTTAAACGAAAATGAATTCTTTTGACCAGCACGATGCATTTTCAATGGGCTCTCAGAAAAAAGTATGCTAAGTGTGTACTATCTCATAAACTATATTAGAAGTGGGACCTATTTTACATGTGTTATGAATGTATTAGTGTAGGAGTTGAGTAAGTATTTCAATGGTATAGTTAAAAAATGTGTTAAAAAAACCTAAATATATTAAGAAAAATGATAACCTCATCTCAAAGGGTGGAAGATAATAAGTAGAAAAATTATAGATACTATAGAAAAAGTGTATTAATATTCATGAAATGTGCATTGATATCCGAACTAATTGATCATTATATACATATTATTCTCAACCTATTGAGTGGAAGTTAGCAAGATCCATAACCCCAAAGGGTTGGCCCAGTAGTCAAGACTTGAGACTTAGGGGTTTGCTCCCTCCTAAGGTCTTAGGTTCGAAACCTCTTACGTGCTATCAACTCCTTTGGGGCCAATCCATACAGAGCTTTGCTCTGCCTTTAAATGGAGCCCCCGCTAGTGAACGATGGGATTGGTCTCCCAGGATTAGTCGAGGTGCGCGAAAGCTGGCCTAAACACCTGGTTATCACAAAAAAAAAAAAAAAAATAGCAAGACCCATATATTAAAATATACATATATTTATCATACAATGATTGGTTCTACATTTTCTCTCAATCTCCCCTCCCCCCCCTTTTTCTCTCCTCTCACTCACTCTTGATGTGCACCAAGTACTACACTTAAATCCGCGTTCTAGAACATAAGATAATTAACTCATTGAAGCTTCTAAAATAATTGTCAATTTGCTAATTGTAAGCACACACCACTTAGCCTAGTTTTCCAAAAAAATTTAGCAACCAAGTTGCTAAAATCATGTTGATTTTAGCAAATGAGTTCAGCGGATGCTAAAATCATGGTATTTCAAATCAAAAAAATTAAGTGTGTTGGTGTATTATTTTTTTGAATTTTTTTACACCGAATTAAAGTACACGAGGAGTACTTTAATTTGGTGAAAAAAAATTGAAAAACGATACACGGAACCACTTTATTTTTTTATTTCAAAACCATATTTTTAGCACCTACTGAACTCATTTGCTAAAATCATGGTGATTTTAGCAACTGAGTTGCTAAAATCTTTTGGAAAACTATAAATCCCTTACCTTAGTCCCTTCTTTTATCTCAATATCAAAACAAGAGTATATGATGCCTACCGCTTGACTATCATTCCCACTTGAAGATAAATATTGTTTTAATTAAACTGCCAAAGAGTTAAGCCTTGGAATATAAGCTCATAATATTATGTTGTGCTTTTTAAACTTCAGCATGCATGATAAGTAATTATAGATCAATATCTCCCTCTCCCAATTCTCCCACCAACAAGTTATTTTGCGACGATAGTTACACTATTTGCAATGGTAATTATAGACGACGATAATTACACAATTTGCAAAACAGGGAAAAGGCTACAATACACACCCCTCATTTGGGTGTGTATTATGATACACACCCTTGTAAAAGTTACGATTTTTTGCGAAAAGTTACGAATTTTTTGGAAAAGTTACGAATTTTTTGTAAAGGTTACAATTTTTTTTTGTAAAAGTTACGAGACACACCAAAATGTTACGAATTATAGAAAATGTTACGAATCATATTGCTGAAATGTTACGAAAAACTAAAAAATGTTACGATTGTCGATGAGGTGGCGCAATCTGGACCATACAATAGGTGCATATGGTACACCTAAATAAGGGGTGTGTATTGTAGCCATTTCCTTGCAAACAGTAATTGTAGACTATCACAATTTTTTTTGTTTAGTGAAATTTCACAGAGATCCCTTCATCTATGTCTGTTTTTCACGGATACCCCGTATTGTTTAAAACTGCCCAAATAGAATCCCCTCCCTATACAAAATGACAAAATGGCTAACTCTGTTAACAGTGCGTGGAAGATTTTTATAGATGAGAGTGTCATTGTGGGTGATTTTTATAGATGACGGGGGTCATTGTGGGAGATTTTTAAGGGATAGAATCATCATTCATTTATTAACAGAGTTGATCATTTTTTTTCATTTTATATAGGCGGGGGTTTGTTTGGGCAGTTTTAAACATTACGGGATTTTTGTGGGAATCATGCATAGATGAGGAGGGTCTCCATGAAATTTCAACTTTTTTTTTTAAAGGAGAAACATGCATTATAAAAATGGAAATGGAAATGGAAATAGTTTTTTAAAAATGAAAAAAAAATTATAATTTTTTTTCAAAGTATTTAATAAAATTTACAAACATTAAACGTCATCACCAAAATGAGAAGGTAGATAAGTAGGTGAAGCAGGCAAGAGAAAATGAGTAGGAAAAAAGTTACTAGTATGAAATTGTTTACAGTAATTCTAAATAAACTCATCCACAGTGCCAAAATTTGGCAAAAAAAGCCATACTCCATTTTTTATGCCAATGGTTGTAGCCATCAACGTTGCTCTCATTGGTTGACCTCACTTGGGCACGGCCATGAGAATCTAATTTTGAAATTTAAAAACGGGCTTTCATTTTTCCATCAAACTTGTTACCGTTGTTCTTTCGCTATTCCAATTTTCAACGTTTGGATTTTCGATTACACCTCATCTCCCGCCCACACCCCCCTTCTCTCTCTCTCTCTCTCTCTCTCTCTCTCAGAACCAGTGAACTACTCTCTCACTACAAGCAAACATCCAAATCCGAAGCAGCCATCTCAATCGCCACCGCTTCCAAACGCAATCGAACCTCACATTGTCGCCGATCTGTGACTCTCTCACCGACCGCCATTCTCTCTCCTCATTTTGAAACCCTAGTTTTGCTCAGCCATCGAACCATGAACCACTACCACATCTACGAAGCCATCGGCCACGGCAAATACTCGGTAACCCTCTCTCTTCTTCAACTTCATTCCAGGCTTGTTTCACTTACGCATCTACGTATGAACTCATCAATCGGACTCGTGTTCGTTATTACGTTAAGTTGATTGTCATTGTTTCTTAATTTGCTTGTTGCATATACGTATCTCTGTGTTTATACACGTCCTAAATTTCAGTTCTGCTTGTTTCGGTTACACATCTCCACATAATACTCACTTATTGGACTCGAATTTGTAAGGTTAGATTTATCTTCATTTTTACTTAATTTGTTTGTTACATAGGGCTCCAAATGAACCGTTGGTGAACTGTTTGAGGCTTGACTTGATAAAGCCTTGTTCGAGTTTGATTCGTCCGAACTTGGCCCTCAATTTTAGCCCTGGCCAGTTTGACTCGAGTGCTGTTGTCAAATTTTCGTTGGGCTTGAGCTCGAGTTCTAAATTTCGATAAACTTAACAAATAAACCTGAACTTTCTAAAACTCGGCTCAGTTCGGCTACTTTGCAGCCCTAGTTACATCTACGTATCTCTATGTTTATATACGTCTTCAAATTCATTTTTGCCTGTTTCAGTGTCTCATCTCCATGTATACTCACTAATTGGACCCGTATTAGTTAGGCTAGATATATATGGTCATTTTACTCGTTTTGCTTGTTACATATATGTAATTGGTGATAACTTCAATTTCATTTATGCTTGTTTCAATATTATCATTTATGCTTGGCTTGCTTGTTAGTTGTTACATCTATGTATGTGTGTATATATTCGTCTTCAATTCTATATTTGGTTTTCAGTTGTGTTTCTCTATATAAGCTCACTAATTGGACTCAAATTCCTTAGGTTAATTATGCCTTCATTCTTAGTCAATTTGCTTGTTAGTTATATTCAGCAATAGAATAGAATAATTCACTTATTGGACTGATATTAATTAGGTTAGATCTATTGTTGTTTCGAACAATTTTGCTCGTTACATGTGTCATGTGTGTATGGATAGTTAATTTGCTGATATATTCTTATGGAAGTACAGACTGTATATAAGGGCAGGAAGAAGAAGACAATAGAGTATTTTGCGATTAAAAGCGTCGATAAATCCCAGAAGAGCAAGGTTCTTCAAGAAGTAAGACGGACCCTCTCTGTTTCCTCATTCTCAAACTTGATTAGAGTACTTAATTCTATTTTTTGAAGTGATTTGTGGCTTTATTGTTTAAATCAGGATTGTATTTTTTCTGGTACTGAGAATAAGAGTTGATCTAATCATGTTGAAATTACCATGTGTGGTTATGGGAGTCATGAAGCTCTTTTCTTTTGCTCACGGCTAAAGCAGGGACAGTGGCAGTGTTTCTGCCATTACAGTGGCCAATTTTCACTTGATATCATGATAATATGACGAACCAACGACGTGACAGTGTTTTTTCCCTTTTTCTCACGTGTGTTTTGGTTGTTTTTCTTTATTGATTTCTCTGCAGGTAAGAATTCTTCACTCTTTAGATGACCCAAATGTACTGAAGTTTTATTCCTGGTAAGCCTCCAACGGTTGTAAACGATTCAATACTAGCAACATTTTTTTTGGTTGTCTATAAGCTGGCATTTATTCAGTCATTGATTACAGACTGAATCTACACTGGCCCTTTGTGGGAATTAATCTCTCTCTCTCTCTCTCTCAGGTACGAAACTTCTGCTCACTTGTGGTTGGTTTTGGAATATTGTGTTGGAGGAGATCTCTTGTCCTTGTTACAGCAGGTACCATTTTTTTGGTTTTCACGAAGTGTTTTAATCCGTCAATGGTGATAATCACTTATAGTTGAATATAACCTTACGCTCTAGGTAACAAGATCACGAGTGTCTCTTGTTAGTGATTGTCACAAATATGACATATTTCACACAAAAACCTCCAAAAACTCCATATCCCAATACTGGTCCATCCAATTCATGCAAGTGCAGCATGGGTTAATTCCCTCTTACTTATTCATGGTAGAATGTCATTTAAAGAGTTTATGGTAACCATGTCACAAAGTAGCTAAGCTAAGTATCCAGATTATGGTCATTGGGCACACTCCATTTGCTTGAATAATACATCTGATGGATGTTTAAAAGTGGCAAATTAACTAAATTACTTGTGTTGCAGGATAAGAAGCTTCCAGAAGATTCAATATATGATATTGCTCATGACCTTGTTAGAGCTTTGCAGTAAGAAAATTCTTGATTTCCCATTTTTTTTTTTTTGGTTCTATATGGATTTGGTGATAGTTAGTTACTCCATGGTTCGTGATGGCATTTTTGGCAGGTTTTTGCACTCGAAGGGAATCATTTATTGTGACTTGAAACCCTCAAATATTTTGTTAGATGAAAACGGACATACAAAGGTATTTATGATCCACATATTCTATTCTGTTAGTAACTTTGTTAGTCTGTTATATATGCTTGTAACCTCTTGTGTATGATATATATTGCAGCTATGTGATTTTGGATTGGCAAGAAAGTTGAAGGATATAACTAAGACTCCGTCTTCGTCTGTATGTTTCCCCAACAATTTCCTTTTTCATGCATGCTATTAAATCAGCTAGTATGAGTCACTATTATTTGGACTACTCATTCATTTTTCCTCTTCATCGCATTTATTCAGTTGCCCCAAGCAAAACGAGGGACTCCTTTCTACATGGCTCCTGAGTTGTTTCAGGATGGAGGCGTCCATTCTTATGCTTCTGATTTGTGGGCCCTTGGTTGTGTGCTTTATGAGTGCTATTCTGGTAACCCTCCTTTTGTGGGAAAAGAACTCACTCGGTTAGTAAAGTCAATCCTTTCAGACCCAACTCCATCACTTCCAGGTACTCCTAGCCGACCCTTTGTCAATCTGATTAATTCTCTCCTTGTAAAAGATCCAGCCGAAAGAATACAATGGACCGAGCTCTGTGGGCATGCCTTTTGGAGAGCAAAATTTACTCCGTTGCCTTTACCTCCTCAGCCAGCTTTCACCAATATGATAGAGCTTTTGTCTAAACCGTGTCTCTCAGAACGCAATAGCGACAACCCACCCCAAAACAAAACCCCACCTAAATATCGTGAAAAAGATTCAAAAGGAGGTCCCAAGCAGGATGAGAATCGTATTCTGGGATCAAGAGGTTTTAACACGCCACTTAAGGGTACAACTAGTGGCCTGAACACTCGAACAAAGGCTTCAAGCAAAGTAGTAGAGGAGAAGAAAAAAGATCCATTAAGTAATACTGGCGGTGTTAATCTTTTAAGGCTCTCAAGAATAGCAAAGTCAAACTTACAAAGAGAGAATGAGAAGGAGAACTACCGGAGGCCATTGCCTAATGACACTGAAAATGAGGCCGAAGTGAAAATTGAAAACACTGATATGGAACTCGATTTTAACGAGAATACGGAGGATGATTCACTTGATGATCCTGATGGGTCTGATAATCCTGCTTGTCCTGAAGAAAAAATGGCAACTCCAAATCAGCATCACGGTGTGTTAGAGCAGATGGACAGTAACACTAACCAAGTGGATATATCAAATACGCCTGTCTCAGACGACACAAGAGCACAAGATCTGGAACTCTCTTCGGATCATGATAAAGTGGGTGCTACTACACCTAGTGCTAGCCCTCAACTCAAAGTTCGAAGGGCTAAAGAAGGTTCAGGATGTGCCCTTGACTTTGATACTTCGAAATCATCTGATGACATCTCGCAAGTGCTTTGGCATCCATCTGATCTCTCAGTAAAACCTGTGATGCCCAGCAGAAAGGCTGATAAAGCACCAATTCCTTGCCTCCCCTTCGATGCTGTACCGGTTTCGGATTTCATGAAGATGCCTAAGGATCAACTGGACACAGTTTCTACTAAAATTGTGTCATTCTTAGATGGGAAAGCTACTATTGGTGAGAAACAGAATGTGATCAGATACCTTGAACTGTTAAGTAGTAATGCTGATGCTGCCAATATCTTGACCAATGGGCCGATAATGAGGGTGCTTGTCAAAATGTTCCGACAGTCCAAGGCTTCAGCTTTACGTGTTCAACTTGCATCACTGATTGGGTTGTTGATTCGACATTCTACTTCTATTGATGAGGATTTGGCAAATTCTGGAATTTTAGCTTCACTAACTGATGGTCTTAGAGACAAACAAGAAAAAGTGAGGAGGTTCTCTATGGCTGCTTTGGGTGAGTTACTGTTTTATATATCCACTCAAAATGACCACAATAAGGACTGTGATCCTCCTGAATCTCCGTCCAAGGACAGCAAGTTTTTGTCTGGCTGGCAGGTTGGTTCACTACCTTATGTCATGAGCTCAATTGTTTTTTTTTTTTTTTCAACTGAGAAATAACAGTGCGTAGGGAAAGAGCATTTTACTCCCACCAAATAATGATGCCTTTTCTAGGTTCATTTTCCATTGAGAATTACATCTTGCTTCCTTTGGGCAGGTTTCAAGTCCGCTGATTTCACTGGTGTCGTCACTTTTACGGAAAGGAGAGGACGATGTCACTCAACACTATGCCTTGAGGACTATTGAAAACATCTGCAGTCAAGGAGCAAATTGGGCTTCTCGTTTTGCAAATCAGGATGTTATCAGCAACCTTCGATATATATTTACCCTTAAGTCTGCAGGGAAACAGGAGAACATGAGGCTCACAGCTGGGTCATGTTTGGTACGTCTTGTTCGTTTTAACCCTCCAAGCATTCAACATGTTGTGGAAAGACTTCCATTAAGAGACACGGCAACAGCCCTTGTCAAGGGCAGTCCGCGTGAGCAACAAATCTGGTTAAACCTTCTTAATATGGCCATGCTTGGGACCCATATGACTACAAACATTGGACGGCATCTTCTTCCCCTGGTGGAAGTTCTTGTTCCATGCCTCATGTCTCTCATTGAGCAGGGAAGTGAAGTGTTGAGGGGAAAAGCACTTGTTTTTGTGGCTCTACTTTGTAAGAATAGCAAGAGATGGCTGCAACATTTCTTTTGCAATGCGCGGTTACTCTCAGCTGTGGACAGGTTGGTGAAGGAGAAGGACAGCTATGTGCAAAAATGTTTAGATGGATCTGTTCAGGTTGTGGCATCCATCATCCCAGGTTTGCTTGAAGTTATAACTGGAGACATTCAGCAGATAATGGGTGGGAGACGGCAGGGACAGATTGGGGCTCTAGCTAGTCGTTCCAGTCCGAAGACCAACTTTCATTTGTTTCCCGTTATATATAATATTCTTGGAAGCTTGTTTTTTAAGCGCAGGGTGGTGACTAATCAGGTCCTGCAACAGTTGGCAAATCTAATCAAACTCGCAGAGTCACCCTTTCAGGTAGATAATTGCAACTCAGGTCTTATGTTGCATTCAATCTATAACATCTGGTATGCTAGCTACTCTCTTATTTCTCCTAAGATGAATCTGAAATGAAATTATGCCCCTTCCATCCTATTTTGTCACGTGCCCTTTGACCGGCTCAATACAATACATGTTCACGAACAATTGTTAAATATTTGAATATCTCAAAACTAGTTTTTTTGAGTGGTAGAAAATTATCTGAAAGATTATCCGCGGAAAATACCATGAGCTGATTAGACTTACAACTGCGGAAAATGGACAAAACAGTCTGGGACAGAAGGTGTAAATAGTACCAGTGCGGTATTTAGGTGACAGTTGAGGATGTCCACCTCCACCCTATGACAAATTTTTGCATATAATCGGCCAAGTAGGGTTTTGTTTTCACTTTTCACGTAGAACTTGTTAAAGATGGTAAGTATGTCAGTAAGTGTTTATTTGCTGATAAAAAAGTGTTTATTTGCTGATAAAAAAGTGTTTATTTTGTTAAAGTGATCTCTTGAGCTGTTATGAAGAAATCTAGATCACCTTCTCAGTGACAGGTGATGAGAGTAGTTTTTCCAATTTGGGAGCACTTTGTTCACATCAGTTCTCATTGCATTTCAGGGCAGGGATGACTTCCAAATAACCCTTTTAAAAGTCATCGAGTCCATAACAGAGGAGCCTTCAGTTATTCTTGAGAGCCCCAACACTTTTATCTGTGAAATTCTTCCCAGTCTGGCTGTTCTTTATGAGGGAAACAAAGATGGAGATGCCAGATTCTTGTGCCTGAAAAATATGTTCGACGTGATGGTTATTTTTCTAAACGAACCGTCAGAAAATAAGGAAAGATATGAGGCTTTGAAGTCCATATCCAATGCTCGTTTCCTCCCTTTGTACCCCACCTTGATTGAGGACGAAGATCCCATTCCCATGTATGCTCAGAAGCTTCTTGTGATGCTAATTGAGTTTGATTACATCCAAATTCCAGACATTCTACATTTGAAGATAGTTTCGCAGTGCTTTGAATTTCTGGATCTCTCCACTGCAAATGTGAACAACGTCATGCTTTGTTTGGCTTTGGCATGTGCTCCGGAGCTGGAAAACAAAACACTCTCTCAATTAAAAGGAGTAGTCAAGAGGATCGGAAACCTTTTGGAATTTGTTTACGCAAAGGAAATGGAAGATTTTATCGAACCAACACTTGGTTTGTGTAGGGCTTTCCTTATCCGTTCAGCAGGAAATAGGAAAGGTTTTGTCTATTCAAAAGAACCAGCTCTATTGACTGATGGTTTTTCTGAAGGAGTTGGACCAGTTGGTGTAGTTGATATGCAGCAGTGTATAACACATATAATGGATTTTGGTAGCAACGTTGGTGTCCTTTTAGAGTTGAGTAAGTCTCGAGATGCAAATATTGCAGATATAGCCTCCGAATGTATAATTCTGTTGCTCAGGGAGGCTCCAAGGGAAGCTACCACGGGTTTCTTAACTAATCTTCACAAGGTTGGTGTGATCCTTGAATCCTGGCGTCAAGATGTCACTCATATAGTGGTTCAGCGGATGCTGCATGCTCTTGGCTATTCCTGCAGACAGTATTTGTCGCATGCAATGATATTATCGATACCCATTCCGGAGATTTCCAGAATTGAAGTGATTGTTTCTCAACTCAAAAGCTCAGCCATACCTTGTGTTGCTGATGCTGCTTTTAGAGCAGCTATGGAGTTGCAGAGGCTGCCTCGTTGCATTTGATGCTTGAAGGTAATCCATTTGTCAGCTTTTTTTTTTTTCCCCCTTCTCCAACCCCCCACCGTGAGATTAGTTCAATAAATCAAATTTGGATAATCTTTTTGCAGGGGTCAAAGAAGTACATTGGCCTCTTTCTATTGGTTAAACATCTTTTTCTCGAATATGAGGCAAGTTACTTTTTTGCTCTCCTCTTGAATACTACGAGGTTACCAATTCTATTTGGACAATCTTTGTATAATCCGAGCATACTTGTACCGTCATTAATCTGATCAATTGAATAATATTCATTTCTGATATTTGCTTATCAGATTTTATTTACATGAACTCTGGTGCAGTTGCTAGCCCAAGTATGCCAACGTGTTCCAGAAATATAAGAAACTAAATCGGAAGCTTATCTAAGAGCAATGAATCTACAATGCCAGGCAAAGTTAGAAACTGCTTGTTCTTAGATTGCAGAAAAGGTTTATCAGAAATTTTTTGTTAGATTGCTTGAAACTCAACTCAAGGAATATGAAATGGGAACAAAGAATACAAGTTAGCTTCTTCACTTCCATATCGTCTTATCTTTTCGTTTCTCCGATTCTCTTTACAAATTCACGATCAAGCCTCAGCCTTAACCTCGGGTAGGCGTTATCCTGTATAGTTGTTACCCAGCTATAGTATTCAAACTGATTTGGTTGGTTTGTGTTGCCACTTTGGTATGGGGTTTCAGTGGTGCAGTGCGCAAAATGCACTACACACGTGTATCATCCGACCGTCCATTTTGGCAATGAACAACTCAAATTTAATCTGAGCAGTGAATTTAATCTGGCTATCTATTGTTTAGATTAAATCCGAGCCTTGCATCGCCGAAATGGATGTAATGCACTACACCGTGTAGTGCATTTTGAACCTAATCAACTACACTTTAATTTGCTACAGAAACTTCAAACATATTACTATACTAATACTTTATGCGTGCATACAACTTTACACATAAAGATCAATAATTGCCTTCCAATTTCCATCTTCACAGTATTCCAGTCTTGTGGTGGGTGCACTGGGTGGGCCATAAATTAGGTATGCAGGTATTTGGCGGGATATGGGGAGGAGTGTTTTGAGTTTCTGACTTTGTGACCTTTTGGTGATTTAGTTGTTAAAGACCTTTTTCCCCTTTTACTATTTGCTAGGCTGGTTGATTTTGACCATTGCCTGTAGACCCCATGATTTACGGGCTAAATTATTTCGATCCCATGAATCACAAAGGCTGTGTTCGGTTGCACAGTTTAGTTTTGTTTTGTTTCGTTTTGATGATGTAAGCAGGTGTAATAAGTGGAAAGAGATAGAGAGAAAAGTGAAAAAAGTGATGATGTAATCAAAACTGGAACAGTGCCAAAACTGCCCCTAAACCCCCCAAACGAACACAGCCAAAGACACTTCTGCCCAGTGCCACCCGCCAATTTAAAAAATTTACTAATATTATATTATCATATAAAAAATCTATATATATATATTTTTACATTTTATATAGTCAAAAATTAAATAATTCTACATTGTCATGTAAAATTTTATCAATTTCTTTCATAAATGCAATTAATTACACATGAGTATTGTAATTGACGACCAAAAAACAAATTAAGAAATGTACTACACAATACACAATCTACATGATACGCTGATTACATTTTTGGTTAAAAATATTTTTTCAACTCGGCTCCCCTCAGTCTAAAATTTTGGCTCTGCCATTGATTCAGCCCTCAACTTCCCTCTTGCATGACCATGCTACCAGGGGCAGATTTGTCCTTAAAAACATCACGAGCCATAAAGGAATCCTCTGTTTGACATATAGAAACAAACAACTACCTATCCATTGCCAATCTGTTTCCCCCACACCTGCCAACCTGTATTTTGCAATTGGTGTCCAATGATCTCCATCCACTTGGCACCGGGCCCCACCTAGATTCTCAGCTTTATGGCCTTTTAATCATATATCTCGCACCATATCATTACACATTTATTGCAGCCCCCAAGAAGCATAGTGTGTATTGATTCTCCTCATGATTTGTATGGCTTCTTTTTGGTTTCTATTACCACTCACAGTGGCTCTCATGGCCTTTCCTTCTCTCTCTTCAACTTCTGAGCTGAATTTAGAAACAAACCCCTCCGGTATTTCAGCAGCACCAGCAGTATTGCCAGACCCTCCACTCTCTCCATTCCAAGAGCTGTCACCTGACATTACTCCTCTCTTCCCTTCGCCCGGCGGCGAATTGCCTTCTCCAACTGGGTCTTCAATCCCCACCATCCCTTCTACCCTGAGCCCGCCGAACCCGGATGCAGTAGCCATTGCTGGCCCTTATTCTGCCGTTTCGCCATCCGGGTCTGAATTGGTTTCGGCTGCATCCTCTCTTAGTGTCTTTGGGTTTCTGAATTTAGCAGTTTTATTGGGCTTGGTGTCGTATCGGTGGTGATTTTAGAAAATTCGATTGATGTTGTAAGTTCTTTCTTCTAGTTCTTGTTGATGGTGTAATGGTTATAGTGTACATGGGCAATTCATGGAAGTTGACAGTTCACTATAGTAGTTTACTTGGAAATTAGAGATGTGGGTATTTTTACTCTACTGCTTTGATTCTTAATTAATTTGATTCTTAGTAATTAAAGTTCTGTTTGGCAACAGTTTTATGAGCTTTTCAATTGCGGCTTTTTAGATATCAGACTTCAGACCTTTTGGGAAGGCTTCTAAGCTTTGCAGGCTTGTTAGATAAAGTAATGCTCTATCACACAAACGATGATTTTTTTTCCCTCGGCAAAAATCAGCATTAAGTTGTAGTTAGTGAGGTATGAACCCCAGTCGAATGCATTAGTTTGGTAAAAAAAACTCTCTCCCGTTAGATAACAGATCTAAGACCTTGTTGGCAACAATATTTTTGGGGGTTTTCTTTGCTGATTAGAGTAGTAAACCTTTTGGGTAACTTTTTATTATGGGACACATTTGTTTTCAGTGGAAAGTAACCAGGACTGCTTTTGCCATGGGTTTGATATTGATCCCTTAGTTGCATCTCGGTCATCAGTGAGAGTGCAAACGAGCCGAGCCAAGCTTTGTTGAACTCGAGCTTAGTTCGTTTAGTAAACGAGCCAAAAATTGAGCTAGAGCTCAGCTCGTTCGTAAATGAGCCGAGCCCTTAATGAGCCGAGCCAAGGTAATTTACTTAACGAGCCTCCTCCTTGAACAAGCAGAGCCGATACAAATGAGCTGAGCTTTTGCGAGCCGAGCCGAGCTTTACCGAGCTCGTTTACTAAATGAGCCTACAACTAGAGCTCGAGCTCGGCTTGATTACTAACCGAGCTGAGCCTTAATGAGCCAAGCCACGAGCAACTCGATTCGTTTGCAGCCTTAGTCATCGGTCTCAGAAATTAATAGTTTAGATTTTAAAATTTAATAAAAAGTAACTTTTAGACGATCGAGATTATACGAATTGCTTTGTATTTTCCAAGAACCTCTTATAACTTTGCTCTCTGCATTTTTTTTGTATTTCAAACCTCACCCACGGCCACCCCATTCCCTTGTCTTGTACCCCAAAGCATGTGCTCACAAAAGAGCAAGCATGTGAACATATAGTGGGATTCACATGTCTATGTTTTTTTTTTGTTTTTGTAGTTAGGAAATGCTATTAAGAAACCAGACCCAAAAATGTTGTTTTATATGAGAGTTCATTGCGTTTATAGATAAGGTTTTGGGGCCCAACGGTAGGAGATAATTTAAAAGTGTGCTCTACAAATAGACGTGTACTTCAGGGATCAGAAATAAAGTATTTCAGTGCGTAATTATGTGAATTTGTTTACATCAAATTAATGATCTAAGAGTAAAAATCATGGGACCGGAAATTCAAATTTGTAAGAAAGTCGGACCTTACCATCACCGAGTCGTGGATTTTTTTACTTTTAAGTGTGGTTTGAAAAACTAAAGAGTTTTAAGAAGTTTGGCTTGCTTTTTAGAGGAGTTAATTCCAAATGAGCTTTAATAAAGTCGATCATGATCACATTTTGAATAATTTATTTTTTAACATTATGAATTGAACGGTTTCAGGAAAATTAAAAATACTGTATTGCAAACGCAATATTCACAACTCACAAGGAATAAACTGTATGCCTTTCCTAATTAAAAAATAAACACACACACAATGAAATTGTAGTATTGGTTTCCTATTCCTCCAATTTTCCTACTTAAGAACGCATAGATGGCCACATTTCATAGTGTTGTTATCCTTCATACTACTACCTCAATCCTAAAAAGATTGTTAGAACCTTAAAAATAATGTATTTTTGTTGGATTTTTTTAAAAAATTTCCCCCCATAAATTACTAGATAATGAGCTTTTTTTTTTTTTAATTTATAAGGAAAAATTGATTTGTTTGGGTTGTAATTGCATTCCTTAAAGGTGTCGTCTTGCAGAGTCAAAGAAAACAAGCAGAAACCGATGTCTTAGTTACACGGGGGAAAGCAAGCAGCCAATATCCAGCCAATCTAAGTCCGGCTAAATTTTTTCCATAAACAGAGATATATAAGAGCAAACTATAAAGAAAAACGATAAAAGAGAAATCCGGTCGCCTGATCTCTGAAAGAATAGTCACACCACCTGAAGTATCACTTGTCCAACCACCAACTGCCAAGAGCTTCGAACCACGACTACCCACCACAATCCACATGTGACCACTCCTCGAACCACCGCCACTAGCCACCAGCAACCACTCGGTGGAGGTGCAAGAGCAATGACAAGAACTGTAGCTAGCGATCAGGAAAGGATAAGAAATCAGAATGGTGGAAGGAGAAAAGATAGCTCCCATATCTATAATCGGGAGAGAAAACCGACCAAGGGGGAGGTCCTCTCTTTCCGCCGAACCTTAGGGGGGGAAGGGGAAGAAGTGGAGAGCAGTGCTAGGGTATTCAGAATTTCACAGCCCCTTTGGATGGTGAGAGAAGAAAGGAGATCCCTCTCCCTTAATGATGAGAAAAGAAAAGAGAGGGGAAGAGTTTCTCCTGTGTTAACCAAACAAGCGTGAGAAATCAGTTTCTCTCCCTCCCATTCCGATCATCTTTCTCGTCTCTGGCAACCTCGAAACTGAGTTTTAAGCACAGATCCGGCTTCTCCTAGACGAGACGAAGACAACGGTGGAAGTTTGACGACGGGGTGGCCCGCACTTGCCGCCGGCATTCTCTTTCTCACCAAATCTCGCCGGTTTCTCACAATTTCTCCTCCTCTCCCACCACTTTGGTCATCCAAACAAGGGTGGGAGTTGATTCCCCTTTCTTCTCCTATCTTTTCTCTCTTTCCCCCTTAATCCAAAGGAGTTGTTAGAGAGAGAGTGTCTCGGTTTAGAGAGATAATCAATTGAATTGCATTCATCTCCTTCATTGAGCGATCCTTGCAACAATCGGGCCATCTTTTAACCTAGAAATCAAAGAACATTTACTGTTCAACTTATTTTTCGAATTCATTTTAACGGATTCATTTTTTCAAGACCAAAATGTTTCAATCTTAAACCTACCGATCGATCAACTTGATTTTTAAATCTTTTTTTTTTTGTTTGATCAAGGAAAATGCCCTGAGGGCTACATACCACCAACCAGAGCCCTCGGTTGGGAAAGAAGATCCACAACTATCGGGTTATCTATACGGGGTGGGTAGGCATACTCCGGGGACAACACCCGGCTCACAAGAAAACCCGAAAAGGGTATTGAAAATTCCACTAAGGGAATAACAATCTCACAAAAAGGAGATAAAAGAAAACAACAATAAAACAAAAACAGGAAAATTCCGGCAGAAACCTCCGCCAGAAACCCAGCCGCCAAAAGCCCCAACCTGTAAAACACGCAGACGCGCCACAAGACGCGTAGCGGCAGAGGCAAAGTTCTGCATATCCAAACTCCAGCAAACCGAGTATGAGAAAGAGATTCCTCACCAGAATCTGAACGAGGTAGGACGTAGATGGAGTCAGATTGATAAACCTCCTCGGAGAAGAAACCGAAGTCGCCGCCGCAGGAGAGGGGTCTGCCAGACTCCGCCGCACTAGATCCGGCATCTTTATTTGGTTGAACAGCAGACCCGAGCACCCACAAGCCAAGACCCGCCCCGAAACATCTCCAAACTTGGCCGCGAAGAAGAAGAAGGGGATAAGTTACTGTGGCGTGAAGTTGAGACGAAAATGGATGATGATATGGAAGGGGCCGGAGCAGTAGAGTTTAGGACGGAGGGGTGAGAGGGAGAGAGGGATCCGCCGCTTGAGAGAGGGGTGGGGGAGGGGTGGAGGAGAAAGAGGCGGCTGCCTCCCCTCCCCAGGCAAACCCTAAGTTTTGTATTCTAGAGAGAAGGAGTATTTGGGAGACTATTTCCAGAATGCGCAAGGCAATGCACCTTGTTCACCGGTTACCGATGCTTATTGAACTTGATTTTTTACAAGACTTAGTTACTTAACATTAATGAGCTCTTTATACAGAACAATCCGAATTTTTTTTCTTGACCCTAGAACTGAAAATCATACTTGATTTTTACATCGATAACATACTATATTAAAAAGCAGACGATTTCAAATCACATAACCGTGCCTGGGGTGGGTCCGATAGTTCACGGGGCACAGCTCGGGATGGGCCTGATTCGGGAAAGGAGTGGGCTGGCTAAGACACATTGGACCTGAATGTAGTTCAGACATAGAAGATACTCATTAGGGTTTGATATTCCTATAAGCCTAGGCCTAATACTGGGAAAATTTTGAGCAACAATACAATTGGGCCAATTGTTATGTCCATCACGCAGACCCAATAAAGTCAACCCATTCCCATTCTCCAAAAGTTATTTACAATAAATAAATATTGTAAATTAGGAAATAGAAATACAAATATTTTACAAGCGAGAATAGTGAAAAATAACTTTTTTCTTTGGGACGGCGGAGGTTTTCTTATACATTATTTTAGTTGCAATAATAAAAATACAACAATGGAAATAGAATTGTATGCATTAAAAATTGAGGGCGCGTTGGGGGTGGATATTGGGGGGATGTCATTCAAAACCCGACTCGGTACCCGAAAAGTTTAACATCGGGACGGGATGGATTGAATTGTTATCTCTGAATCAATGTTGCCATGTTTGAACTGGCACAATTCATGCGTCAAAACGCAGAAAGTAGCTCACCCATTTTCCTTTCCTCCAGTCTAGTCCAGTTTGGGCCATTTGTGGGCCCTTTCCAGACCCACAACAATAATCAGAACTGTCCACTTTGTAGAACTCATCGAGAACATTGATGTGTTGGAAATTACATTGATCGGATACCATTTGATCCGACCCGATTGACCTGTCAAGTCACCGTCGGTTCTTCAATAAAAAAAAGTCAGGTGTCGGTTTTGATAGCGGGTTTGGAGATATCAGATATCCTAATCCGACGAACCCGACCAGACCGATGTATATTTCCGTACGCATGTAATATACTCCGTATATTTGTACGCATGGTGAAGTCATCTGGGGTTTGGCCTAAAAAGCCAACTTAACTTATTTTTTTGTCTTTATTTGATTTTTTTTTTGCATTTGTTAGTTTTGAATCGATTTTTTGAGTATTATTGGTTCGTCTCGGCGAGAGGAATCCAAAAAGGTAAAAGATTATGACTAGAACTTTCAATTTTTTGAATAAGATCGAAAAGAGTGTAAAAAACTGACGTTTTGGCTTATTTTTGTCTTTGTTCAAAAAAAATTATGATTCGATCATAATTTTTTACTTTTTTTTATTCCTCTCACCGAGACGAACCAATAATACACAAAAAGTTGATGTAAAACTAAAAAACACAACAAAAAAAAAAAAATCAAATAAAGACGAAAAAATAAGCCAGCTAACTTTTTAGGCCAAAACACGAGTAGTTGCACTTTTGTTGTATAGTACGAGTGTTCCCATGCATTGTTCCCGGTGACCAATAAATTCATCAACTCGACTATGGAAAATGTTACAATACATAAAAACTTTCCCTGAAACGGTCCATGAAAATGAAATCAATGGCCCATATCCATCTGTTTGTGAATCTGGACTATTAATTTCACTTTCCCGATCATTTCGGGAAAAGTTTTCAAATATTGTACTACTCCTCTTCAACTATTCTTTCTCTTTCACTCTTTTAACATACTCAAGAGTGCTAACCTGCATGTAGGAAAATGTACAGTTGTATATTGAATTTTCCCAACACCAGTTGGTAAAAAACGGAAAACCCTACACACCACCCAATAAACCCACTCCCTTCCTGTTCTCTCTCGTAATTTCTTAAAGGGCTTCGGTACAAAACATGAAAGAAAAACATGAAACAAAACACGAAAACACATCCAATAGATAAGATCCATCGGTACATTGAGCAAACAGTATACCCGATGGATCTCATCCGTTAGATGTATTTTAATGTTCTTTTTCATGTTTTTGTTTCATGTTCCAAACCTTTTCCCTTTCTTAAACTTGGGGTAGTGGTGGGTGGGGCGTTTTAATTAAAATTACAGCTACTTCACTGGAATTTATTAGAGAAAAATGGACCACCAAATGCCATGACGATACATAAATTGGATCTGTTTTTTCTTGTGAAGAAATGTTTCAAAACCCTTTTCTCTGCCCACCACACCACTCACCTAAATTTTCCTCTCCTCTGATTTACTCTCTCTCTCTCTAAACGGCAAAACCCACTTCCACCCTTCCACATTTCCTCCCTGTCTTAAGTTATTCATTCCTTCCCCATTTTATTAATCTGTTTGTGTATTCTTTTTTCCAAGAAGGATTGGAGTACAAAGACAGAAAGCCTAGGTGCCTAGAAATGGTGCCCAGAATTAACTCGAAAGTGAAAATTAATGGCCCAATTTTTTTAAATTCGGGTTAAATTCAGGACATTTTTTTGGGTATCTAGTGGTGCTGGTAAAAAGAAGGGTAGTTCATTTGTTTCATACCCATTTGATTAGGGCTGAGGTTTGAATTTTAATGCAGCGTGGTATGATTCTCGAATGATTTGTTGTCTGGATTGTTTTGAAGATATATGTTATGATTCTGATTTTCTATTTGGTTTGATTTTTTAGGTTTCGAAGTTCGCTGTCCCTTAAGCGACAATATGCGTGTTGACCCCGATCTGGACCATCCGTACTCGACAAGCAACAACGTAGTTCAGTTCGGTAATGGACGATGCAGATCTGTTTTGGATCCGCGCAGATCTGCACCATCAATCGCCAAGCACGGTCTGAATCGGGTCAACATGCATGCTGTCCCTCGTCGAATCCACAAAGGCTCCATGTATGCACATGTTACTACAAGTGAAATCCTATATATATAGGAGTATTTTTTTCCCTTTTTTGCGACATGTACAATGGAAATATGACAGTGATCACTAGTAAGATACTTGTTGCACAACAAGAATGATTTTTATAGATTAATGCAAATTTTTTATGTATACATGTAAAACCTATCTACTGTAGCCTAATCTAAGCGGGTAGGAAATGAGACCCTACTATGAGACTCGAACCCCGATACCTTGTCTTGGTAAAGAGACCGCCTTATCGATTGGGCTACCCTTTTTTCTCAAATTAATGCATTTCTCTTTTATTTTAAAGTCGTACCATTGCAATTGCAGCTACCCTTTTTTCTCAGATTAATGCATTTCTCTTTTAAAGTGATATTTTTGTCAAGGACAATGAATTTTGTTAAAGTTGATTCTCTGTTTTTGTAGATCATGTTGCGATGACGATAGTCCATTCGAATGCATTGTGTGTGGGTGTTTTTTTTTTTTTTTTTTACGCACAATGTACGCGCACTACCATTGCACCCTAACACATCTCAACCGTTTAAAAGTGTTTTTGATGGTTCAAATTTTAAAATCCGGAGTCCGGACCATTGATTTTAGAGATGCATGGTTAAGAAGCGTTAGCGTGCAATAATTGTGCACATTGCGGTTGTGCGAGTAGCAATGTTGGTAAGAAAACTCGAATTCATGCATCATGTTAAAGAGAACAAGTCATTCACAAGGTCGACTGAAAACCCATTTTCTCCAAGGGCGTTTTTGGTAAAAAGGTGGATTATTGGATTTTTTTGGTCTTTATTATTATTATTATTATTATTTTTTTTGCATTTATTAGTTTTGTGTAAAGTTTTTGTGAATTATTGATTTGTCTCGATAAGAGGAATCTAAAAAGTATAATATTACGGTCAAAATTAATTTTTTATTAAAGCAAAAAATAATTCAATAATCCAAATATTCTTGGCTTTATTAAAAAAAATTAGTGTTGACTAGAATTTTGTAATATTTAGATTTTTCTCGTTGACCCGAATTAATAATCCATGAAAATTTGATGTAAAACTAACAAGTGCGAAAAAAATTTGAATACCAAAATACCCCTAAATTTGCCAATTTATCACTTGGAAATGAGAATCTGGGAAAACTCATCTACTAGATGTCTTTGGAACTTTTCAAAAATGTGATTTTGATGGAGTAAATAAACAGCAATCCCAATCATTGAATATTACCTTCATGATTTTACCGTGATGGTGGAATAATGACTGCCATGTACCCTTCAAGATATAGGATAGTCCGGTATTCGTAAAAATGAACTATAAATCAGACGTACGAGGTTAACTCTCACCAATAAAGCCTTCATTTTTTCATATTTCTCTCATCTTCAGTGATTAGTTTTTTTTTTTTGTCATTTTTTGCCTTTTCAATCTGGTGCGATGGTAGGGGTCGAAAAATTGGAAAAATGCAACAAAAAAAAAAGTTGATTAAAGACAAAAATAAAGTGAACATATCATTATATTTTTATTTTTAGTGATTTTTTTTAAATTTTTGGTGTTTTTTTTATTCCTTTCTACGTCCCGAAATGATAGAAATTAAATTCTTTTAGAAAAATGCCAAATTAAAAGAATACTAAAAATCAAATATAAAAAATTTTATTTACAAAAACAAACCGAGCAAAAAAAAATTAGGTACTCCGTTGTAGAGCCTGCGTGGTACCCAAAAGTTGCATCTGGGCCATGGCCCAATTCGAAACCCTCTCCCTCCTCTTTCTCTTTACATAATCCAAACCATCCAAAATCAAAATTGATGAACCGCATCAGACGAGTGGGTACCACATGGTACTGCTCGACGTGCTCGAGCAAAAGATCTCACAATCCCTTCGCAGTTCCCAACTCCTTCCCTCTCTCTGCTACTTCTTCAACAGAAACAATACATTTTATGGCGGGAGTGTGTGCTTGAGTTCCCTCCAAAATCAACCCCCAAATGCTGAAATACCCACCTTAAATACTACTACTAGTAGTACAAAATTGGTACTCTCTCTCTCTCTCTCTCTCTCTCTCTCCAGCTTTCCTCATCTGCTGCAACTCTCAGGTATGAATCTCAGACCTTCATTTCGCCAAGCTCCAATTTTCCTTCACCAACCTCCAATTTTCCTCTGTTAATGTATTTCCTTTAGAATTTCATGTTCTTAAAACTAGGGTTTCCTAATCACTGACAATCAAAGATTGAAATTGGTGAAACATTCTCCAAATAAACATCAGAAAAGGAAACATATATTCACCTGCGACGATGAATCGAAGCATATCCATTGTTGACAAGAAGAAACATAAATTCTCCATCCCATACCTTCCAACTCACATCATCATCGACATCCTCTCAAGACTTCCCATAAAAACCCTATTCGATTGCAAACTCGTTTGCAAAGACTGGCTCTCTTTAATCTCAGACCTTCATTTCGCCAAGCTCCACCTCTCGCGATCACCAGTCAGCATCTTGATCAAACCCACCCACCACCACCACCAGCGAAAAATCCGCTTGGTCGATGTTGGCCTCCAGACCCTCCCTAACACCCACCCCCTCGATGCCCAATTAACATTCAACCCAAAAACTCACTACCCCATTATTAGAGACAGAATAGTGAACTCCTGCAACGGTTTAATTCTCTCGAAGGATATTTTGGAGCCTGTTTTCATTTCCAATCCTATTGTGGGGGAGTTCATTGCTATACCCCGATCACTACATCATGGAACATCTGATGGTGCCGTAAGTGCTCTTGGTTTTAGTCCACTGACTAACAAATACAAGGTGATACAATTCTTTCCCAAAATTTTGTCGGTCGACCCAATTACTGCGTTAAAAATTTATGGCGAGGAGGCAGAGGCTGAGATTTACACACTTGGTGAAGGGCCGTGGCCCGGCATGTGGAGAAAATTGGGCAGGGTGCCTTACCATTTGGACAAACACTCGTTCAATTCTTCCATGAATGGAGTCCTTTATTGGCTTACTTTCACCCCTGAGAGTCCGGGCTTCATTCGTTGTTTTGATTTTGGGACCGAGCAATTTCGGGTTGTTCCCGAACCTCCTGAGTTTGATTTGGAAAACAATGCCGGTTTGAATCGTATGAGTTTGGGGGTGTTACGAGACAGGTTGTCCATTTGTGATTTTTCTAGTCCTCGCCATGTCGATATATGGATAATGAAGGACATCAACACTAAGGAGTCTTGGTGCAAAGAGTTCCTTATCAAGAATGTGATAGTTAACAGACAACCCTTGAACTATTGTGAGCCAATTATGATCCTAAAGAGTGGGGAAATCTTGATGTTGGTTAACAGGAATGCTCTCGTGCAGTATAATCCTAAGTCAGGTATCTTTAAGAATCTACACATTTATGGTATCAAATCAGAGTTTTATGCTACTGCTCATATTCCGAGCTTTGTTTCCCCCGCGGACGTTGCCGAAGGCCAAAGATTCACGGTACATATACTTCTTTTCCTTCTCTTTCTCAAAATGGTATATTTCTTTAAATGAAGTTATCGTGTTATTATTTTGAATTTTTCAAAAAACTAATTGTGTATCATTTGAGTTTCCAATGTCTTCCACTAAAGCTCTTTTGTATGTTGTACCTGCAAAGAATTCCTCTATGCTAAGTGTGTCCGCTGTTATTGTTGTTTGGCATTTCAACTTCGTGAAATTTCACCTTGAACAAACTAATTTGCTTTATGTCCAGTTTGTATGCTTATCTGCCATCCTTTTGCCAACATATGATCAACTATTTTATGTTAAATGTGTTTTTCATCAGCAACGTTTGTTAAATCATCCTCTTCAGAAAACAAGGATACAAAAAAAAAAAAAACGAACCTCGATACTTGATGAATAAGGTCAAGTTACTGCTGCAACTGCAAACTAGCATACTATGACTGTTTAGTACAGTAATATCTCTTGGCATTCTTTTGTAATTTTGTCCGATAGACATCACATATGTTTACAGCTGCACCTCTTTGTGAAACCCTTGATGGACTCTCTCCTTCCCAATTCTAACTTTGCCACCATACTAAGGGAGGTATTGTCCATCCCACGATAGTGGGAATTTGCACACAAGGTTATTTTTCCTCTTCCTTTTAGCTTTGAAGGAGTGTAGTGAGAATTTGATGTTGTAGGATGGTTGTAGTTTATGGTTGATTCATTATAGAGGTGTGGAATTTAAGGGAGAAGCTAACATTTTATTGCCACTTTCTTCACAATTCCAGGAGAAAGTGTCATTTGCATCATTATTCTAGTACATGAAAGAACACAACACACCCATTTGGTGTTCCCTTCCTTTTTAAGCTATGTAATGTATTTTTATGCCAAAATTGCCCTCAACTGCTTATTCACAGGTAGTTTTTAGTACTCCCACATCCTCTGACGAGTTCCTGATGGTGGGTTATGGACATGTATGTTATTATGGCCACCGTGTGCCTAGAGTTCATACTCGCTTGGTGCCTTCAGTCTTGATTCTATCGTCGTATGATTGAACTTGAGAAGTTGTACTAAAATACAAAATTAGGTGAGCTACATGTAACTTAAGACATCCTTCCTTGGAGAAATTGTGAGGATTTCTTTTATGGAAAAGTTTTACACAATTTGCAACTGACCGTAACTAGTAGTTATAGTGGTATATTATTGTGATCATTATTGTTGTGTGTATAATTGTTGTTTCCTTTCTAGTTTTTTCCTTTTCTGTTTTGTTGAAGCAAGAGTACACGATTTTGCAGTTTATGATAGCTTGCTATTCTTTGTTTGAATCTGCTACGTTACTAAGAGTCCAGATGTGTCCTGGTGTCTAATTATGTAGCTTGTGATTTGCAGTTGCTATATCAATTAGCTATTACAATTTTGACTCCACTAACAGAGAAGCTGGTTACGATCATCCATTTCAGTTTTGATGAACATGTTTAATTAATGAAAGCTTAAAACACAATGCTTCGCATTAATCCCTTGGAACATCATAGACTATCCTTGTAGTAATGTTGTCATTTCATTTCACTCCTACTGCACTTTGGGAATCCGTATAGATCACTTGTTGTCATCAAAAGTGATCTGGGCTTTTTCACTTAAATTAATGATGGGTGTTGTTTCCAGGGATTGAGATCCACTAAAAATACGGCATATCGCTTCGCACAGATGATCTGTGCACAGATCATGCACAGGCCCGTGGGATCCACTTTTGGGTCCCACACGAATGATCCGAGCCGCTGATCAAGCTTAAAACACGATTTCGAGTGAGACCATTCAAAATCAGCTCATTCGGACGTCACCAAGTACTCGATCTGATGGTTCAAAACTGACCCAAAAATCGAACCATCAGATCAAGCACTTGGGGACGTCGGATTGAGCTGATTTTTCATGAGCCCACTCGAGGTTGTGTTTTAAGCGTGATGAATGAATCAGATCATTTGTGTGGGACCCGAAAATGGGTCCCACAGGCTGATCTGTGCGCATAGAATCTGTGCGAATAGTCAGACTGCTAAAAATAATTCAGGGTCTCCAACCATTCTTTTCTCTTCTTTAGTACTGGCTTCAGAGGGCCTTGTCGTTTTATAAACTACCGATCACAACCTTTAACCATCACCTTGCTACTCCGGACTCCCCAAAAGCGATAATAAAAATAATATTGACGAAGCATCTTGCTTCTTTCTTTCCTCCAAAAGAATAGTTTCCCTACAGTAAGAAAGTTGATTTTCAATGTGCAAATATAAATTGGGAATTGGTAGTTCCTTTTGCAAATTCTTTGTTGGAAAAAAGGGTGAGGGAAATTATGTGCTCTGATGCTAAAGTTAAGACACTTCAAGGCTTTGTGCCAAATGAGGGAATGATGGCCTTTATTTTCTCCAAGCATATTTGTTTTGCATTGTCAAGTAGTTTTTGTGGCTCGTACCAATTGATTCACCAAGAAAACCTCTCTGCCCAATTTCCAAAATAGCTCCAACCTGCTGTTGAAGATGGATTCGTAGCATCTTTATGGGGTCTCACCTATCAAATCCGTTGTATGCTAGCTAATAACCAGCTTGTTCTTTGTTTTAAAGATTTGGCCACCAAAGGTTTTCATCCTTCTAGAAAATGACAGTTAATAATCACCCCACATTCCTTCCTCGATGGGCCCCACTATCTGCTCGGTTATTGGAAGGAACTATGAAGTACATGGTGTGTTCACTGGTATGGTGGTAACCTTGGAACACCTCAGGTTTATGTGGGTATAGAGCCAGTGGTCTGGGTTCACTACAATTCATCTCCATTTGTGTCATACCTTGTCTTGTAGATTCTTTAATCTAAAAATTTTGGCCATCTTGTACTGTGCAATACCTATTTTAGGAATTAGAGTGATATAGTATGGTGGATTAGTGCTGTATATATCGTGGATTAGCTGATGATATAGAACATGATCTTTTGCACTATTTCATCTTGCAACAAATGCTACAGGCATTTTGGAAGCCCAGGCGCACCGAGATCTTGAACAAGATGTTCGAGCTCATGAAGAGCCAGAGCAGTGAGCAGACTGTTCACAAGCCGTTGCAGCTTCGTCAACATCCAATGGATGTCTCGGTTGAGGATTGTCTCCTGAAGTTGAAGATGTTACCAGGTATTACACCAGGAGATCCATTACACATGTTTGGCATGATGATATTGGACAGGCCAGATGCTAGGAAGGAGTTTATGGGGCTGCCTTGTGACGAGCTTCGTGTTGCTTGGCTTGAGAAAATGAGGTGAAAAAAAAAGGCTATATACTATAAGGTATAAAGTGTTATTCGCTAAGTTCTTGTTGTTTTTTGCTTGTATACTATAGTTTTCATGTTTTGGTTATATCTTAAACTTTATGCATATGAAATAAAAACCATACCCTCACTAGTACCATTTGTGCTAATTGTTCAGAACATATTTATTTATTAGTACCCGTGTGTTAGAATATACTGTTTTAGATATATCATACAAATTTAATTCCTGTAAAAATTCTAAGTATTTGTTTGTGAAATTTAATCTACGTTGCATATGCATTTCGACCCCGTCGTAGTCAATCATTTCGTGGCACCAGGCATGACTGAACCATCTACGATGGGGGGGAGCTAATGCACAGGAAATAAGCTTTGATAAGAGAATACGTTCTCGCATCGCTTTTTTTTTGTAGAAAGCTCGACCATATTACTTATGTCTCAACACTGCCATTTCAATATAGTAATTATTGTTCTAGATAGAAGCACAGAGAGAGCAAGATATGATCATCAACAATGTACTAGATTTCTTGATCATGCTACCATGCATCCTGCTACCAGGTAAGAGGTGACAGAGAACATAGGAAGAGAGTACCTTTTGACCGAGTTCCTTTTTTCACATCAAACTTGTGAATGCCTTTTTCTCCTCATGAATGATCTGAGACAGTGGTTTTTTGACATAAGTTTGTTCGATAACGTGAGAAGTATTTGCCTTTTCTAGTGACCGGTACAGTATCACACTGATATTAGTGAAATTTGACGGGTATTTCCCGATATGTTGCGATAAAGACCGGCGAAGCAATCAATACAGTACTCTATGTTAATGGTACTGGTATTTCTGGAAAATGGTACATACTAGTTGGTATGCCCTAGTCTGGAATGGATATCACAGCCCTGTTCGAAATGGTTTTCGTTGTCTACGATGTTACTACAAGATGTTTGTAATCACGAGTTATCCAGAGTGAGGATCTCGTTCTTATTTTGAATTAGTGAAGAAGCTGTAATGGCTTATCTTGATGGTCATATCTTGTTTGTCTGTTATTGCTACGGGGAAGTTTCTTGCTTTTGTTGTTGTTCTTCATTTTATCAGCATAAGCAGCTTTGAGCTCCGTTTGGATTTCAATGATAAATTTGTTGAAATTTGTTTTAAACAGTGGTTAATTTCTTGGTTTTCCAAAAAAAAATCTTAGTCATAGCTCTGCCTCCATACAATTCCTTAGTAAGGAGCTTTACTCGTAGTTCTAAGAGCTGTTCTTTTTTTCCCTGAAGCTATTTCATTCTTTCAGGAGATGGCAGGAAATAGGGACTCGCAAGCTGTATTGGCTCCAGTTAATTTTGGCTTCTGTTTTTTTTTTTCTCGGAATCTGCTTTAGTGTAAGCTGTCCTCGGTGCATCATGGACTATAACCTAGCTTGTTTTGCTGCTCAATCCAGATTGAAGTCTTTTGGTGCTGCATTACTTGCAGGTACGTAGATTTCAACTTATAGTAGTTAAGAGTATGACGAATTTTCTCTTGGGTTCTCTGCCATGTAACTGATGCAAAATTTACTTGAACCTTTAATCTATTGATTCTTATCTAGGTTTTTTTGTAAAAGCATTATGGAGGTGTTTGTTGATAAATGTCTAATATTTGAGTAGACAATATCTGTAGCCCTGCTCTAGATTCAATGGCCAAAACATACTCCACTATTTATTAGATTATTTTCATTTGAACTTGAAATATATATGGTGACCATGATGAGGGAGGGTAGAGAATAGAATTGGTTGTGCAGAAAGTGTGAGTCAAAACTTGCTTGCTGCTTCTGCAGTTTCTGCCTCCGATCCTCATTCAATGATTCAATGAGGACATAAATAAATAAATAAATAAATAAATATATATATAAATAAATAAATAAATAAATATATATATAATATATATATATATATATGTGTGTGTGTGTGTGTGTTTACCAGGATTTTTTGACAAACGAATTGTGGTTGGGACTCATTTTTTCCTTCTCCAAAGAATTTGCTTTGGTATTATTATATCGGCCTACATTTATAACCGTTCCACGAAAATCTTTCTTGAAAGGAGCAATATTTTTGGAATTCATACGTTCCACTTCCATTAACAAGGAGAGGCTATACATCATTTGACCCGCCATCTTAATTGAGTCCATGATTCTGATATTTGGTTGTTGCACAAGATGAATGGGGGTGGGGATGCTGAACATGTTAGGGCTGGTGAAGAGAGTGGGTGCACGTTTTTTTTTTCCCCTAACGAGCACCAGCGAGGTGTACGGTGGTCCTGTGCAACACCCTCAGGTCGAGACTTATTGGGGCCAGCGACCTGTGATCCGAGGTTTGTAGTCTATGATCCGTCTTGGGGGGGGGGGGGGGGTTAGGATTCGATTCGGCCTTGGGGTCCAAAGTCACTTTAAAAACGAAGTTGGGTATTGAATTGGGCTTGTGAATTTGGACTTGGGTAATCCAAAGCCCTATGGTTATGCTCCAGGAAAGTTAAAGAATCCTTGACTTTTGCATTTCCTGCACGTTTTGTGGTCTCCGGGCATCAATACAGCAGCCATCAATTTGCAAGAACGAATTTTCCGATTAATTTTCCATATTGAATGGATTGGTTTGGCAGTTAAAAAAAAAAAAAAGGATTAGTTTCGGTTACAAGAGTTGTAGGGACTCCTCTACTGGTACAGGTTTGGCATTCCTCCTTTGATTGATACACCGAAAAACCTTTCATACAGAGTTCTTCTATTGTTGTTTCGAGAGAGAGAGTATAGACACAAATTCGTTTGACAGGGTGATCTAGTTAAAAACAACCGAGGGGATTCGATGTCTCTCCATAGACTCGAACCCCAGACTTCTCCCATGACAGATAAGGGTTATAACTAAATGGGTTATAAGCCATGTCTTGTGCTTGTTGGAGTTGGCCTAGCCTAGAAAGAAAGAAAATTAAAAATTTAGCCTAGTGGGCTGTCGTTAAGATTTAAAAAGTGTAGTAAAATGTATGAAATGTGTATAAAAGTGTAAGAAGATATATAAAAAGGTGTTAATGAAGTACACTGAAATGTGTATTTTCAGGTTTTTTTTCTTCTTATTTGCTTATGAGTTGACAATAGAAGGAAATAGGTCCATGTGATCGCATGTTCGAATCTCATAGAGGCCAATCATCCAAAACCTTGGGGCCACTGGGGGTTATGGTCAGTCGTTACCTTCATGGTCCCGAAATTAGTCGAGATGCATATAAGCCGCTCCGGATATCTGATTATAAAAAAAGAAAAAGAATAGGTGGTTCCATGGTTGAGAGAGAGTGAGAGAGAGGGAGGGAGAGCGGTGGTACTGTTGGGTGGGGTGTTTTATGACAAGCAAGAGGTATAACTAGATGGGCGCTATAAGCCACTTGTGTTTGTTGGAGTTGACATAGAAAGAAGGAAAATTAAAAAATCAGTTCGGTGGGTTGTCGTTAAGGTTTAAAAGTCTAGTGAATGTACGAAAAGTGTAAAGATATAAAAGTACACTAAAATGTGTATTTTGTGTTTTTTTTTTTCCTTTCTTATTTGCTTATGAGTTGACAATAGAAAGATATAAGTCCAAGTGGTCACATGTTCGAATCTCATGGAGGCCAACCATCTCAAATCTTAGGACCATTGCTGGTTATGACCGGTCGTTACCTTCAAGATCTCAGAATTTGTTGAAGTTGGATAAACTGACCTGAATAGCTAGTTATAAAAAAAAAAAATCTGGTTATAAAACAAAAAAGAAAAAGGAAATAGGTGGTCCCAGGGTTGAGAGAGAGAGAGAGAGAGAGAACGGTGGTACTAGTGGGTGTTTCGTTTGGCAGTTTAATTGAAATTAAAATTACATTACTCCGGTAGAATTTAGGGAAAAATGGGACCATTTCATCCCATGACCATATTTAGGGAAAAATGGGACCATTTCATCCCATGACCATATTTAGGGAAAAATTGGACCACCTCTCCCTGTTCTTTTTTTACTACGTACTTTTAAGCATTCTGCAATTTCTTTGGGTAAAGTGCAATTCAATTCCAGACTGGCATTTTTTGGATGGTTCAACATCTCATTAATTGGGAATCCGGGGTGCTGTGCACTATGTCGCGCGCTTCTCGATAGTCCGATTGTATTTTAGATGGTTTGGATGTGTTTTGATTTTTTATCAGTAAACATAAATAAAAATTGTCGAATCCATCCAAACTATCCAAAACACGATCTGATGGTCAAGGGTGCACCGAACATTGCACAGTACCCCAGGATCCCATTGATTGGTGCCATGCCAGCCGACTGCACCTTTGGCAAGTTGTTGGATTACATTAAGATATGCCAATCCGAAAGAACAATGATACATACACACCCACTCGGACACACTCTGCCACACCCCCTCTCACATGTGGGGTGGGTCCCCTCACATGTGAGAGGGGCTGTGGCAGAGTGTGTCCGAGTGGGTGTGTATGTATCATTTTTGAATCCGAAAATGACTTATGAACGTACAACGTAAAGATTTCATGAATCAGGTTGAAGCACATATGGCCCCCGAGTCCCACATTAAGTATATATTACAGTAACTCTTTAAGCAAAAAAGTTCTCAACTGGTTTTTTAGTTTTTTCGTTTTATCTTTATTAAAAAAAAATTAGTTTCGATCATAATTTTATACTATCTGGATTTGTCTCGTCGAGACGAATCCATAAGCCACGAAAATTTGACGCAAAATTAACAAATGCAAATTTTTTTTTTTTGAATAAAGACAACGAAAAAACCAAAAAAAACGTTTTTTTCCTTTTTGTGCCAAAGAAGCCCGCATTGAGCTAAAACCATTTGAAAATTTTCTAACTGTTTTTTTTTTTTTTTTTTTCTCTTGGTAAAAATCGGCATTATTAGTTGTAGTTAGTAAGTAAAAAATCATATCAAACGAATGGAAGCATGTGTTGATGCATACAACGGCGGATCCAAGGGGGCATGTGCCCCCGCTGACCCCACTCAAAACTCAAAAAAAAAAAAAAAATTTATATATTTAGCACAATTATGTAATATAACGCTATATTTAGCATTAACGCTTACATATAACTCAAAAATAAAAATGTAGAGTTAAATCTGTGCTCATTTTTTGTTCTTTTTATTTATTTATAAAAAGTATGTATTATAAATTGTTGACACCCCATTTTTGCCACGCCGCTCCAAATAAAGCAAGGCACAAGGAAAAAGATTTTTCAGGAGCAACAATTCGCAGTTTGATACCCTCGCCATGGTGATGTGGGTGACAATTTGAGTGCAATGGCATATTTTGGAGCGTGATTGGATAAAATTGGTATTTTTTACAGTGCAAAAATGTTCACTGTGGGAGCAACATTTGGGAATATTTTCAAGAACGCCTCAATCATTTCGTACGTACTACTTGGAAAATTGAAGAGGCAGCGTGCCATTATTTTGATGAACAATGATAGAGACACATACTTTGTGCCACACCCCCACTCACATGGAGTGTGGGACCCACACGGGACCCACATGTGGGGCCCACACCTCATGTGAGCGGGAGTGTGGCACAAAGTATGTGTCTCTAGCATTTTTGTATTTTGATATCCGAATTCCGAAGGGACAAAGCAAAAGTGGTTCACGAAATTCAAAAGGGCACTATACCGGCCCGAGCCATACATGTTTCAAAGTTCGAAAGGGCAACGAGCCGTACATATTCGGAGTTTGAAGAGTCAGCCGTACGCGTCTCGAGATGGCAGCCGTATGCGTCTTGGTGTGCGAAGGGGTGTCGCGGCTTTCGAAGGGGTACTTGGGCGCTAAGCAAAAGAACCATTGGACCGTGAATAGACCATGTAATCGGATTGGACCGTTTGTTGGGGCGGCAAAACAACCCCATGTACAGACGCGATTCAAGTACCCCATCTATAGACAGGGTACAAGAACCCCATCTCTAGATGGGGTACATGGGGCCCACTCCGTACACCGCCTATACACAAACCGCCCCAGTCACGCCTATAAATAGGCTGTCCAATGTCCATGCAGAAAGGCAAGGGAGGTCGGGGGAAGGAAAGGAGGAAAAAAGAGAGAAAAACCTTTGGGGGGGAGGAAAAACTTTTCGGAAAAATGGGAGAATGGGTCTAGGGTCCTAGCAACCACACAAAAAATTCCTCTATGATGAAGAGTTTTAGTTCAACAGTTCCAGCAGTGGCCAAAGCCTGTTTTGATCAAATCATGGGTGTCTTTCTTCAAGGTCTCCTTCACAATCACAGAGAGAGAGAGCTTCCCTAAAACCCTCTCATGTTCATCTATGAAAAAGCAGTTTTGTTTTAGTTCCTCTTTACCTAGTGTTAGCAAAATTTTCAAGAGCTTGGAGATGATATTTAGTTTTTGCCAAAGGAAGGATTTTGCGCGCAACAATGTTAGCATAGCCCGTGATAGTTGAACATATTACTATCTCGGATTATGGTTCCATTTTGCTAAGCTTTGTCTTTCACGCTCATTGTAATTCCGAATTCAAGATAATGCGAATGGTTGTTCTTTTTATTATCGTCTCCATATCGTTCATTTTATTGTTATGCGTTTAAATTAATTCAAAATGTAAATATCTTTTTCTTTATTTCGAAAGATTGTGGTATGGTTACTGAAACCCACCGATTTTTCAAATTATAATTTCTGTTTGAAATATAAATACCCTTTCCATTTTAATTCAAAAAGCTGTAGCACGGTTACATTATCACCCGCCGGTTTTTCAAGTCATTATTTATGTCGCGAAACCTAGTCCGTTGTCATTGGCAGCCGGAGGATGTCACCAAGTGCTAGGAATATGACGCGCTCTAGGTTTCCTGATATAAATTCTTATTTGGAGTTAAATTCACATCTTGGAAACTGATCCAACATCATTGGCAGCCAGAAGGTGTCACCAAATGCCAGGATATGATTCATTCTAGTTTCCACAATGTGAATTCGACTCACCGGTTAAAAAGGAAAGGATATTTATATTTTATTCACGGCGCCATACTGTCTGAATCAAATTTGTATCTTGGAAACTGATCCAATATCATTGGCAATCGGAGGAACTGAGTCACCAAATGTTAGGAATATGATTTATTCTAGTTTCCACAATATGAATTCGATTCACGAGTAAGGAGAAAAGGATATTTACGCCTTGTTCATGATAGATAATCCAGTTAAAAATGATTGTGCTTAATTCTCTGCTGTAATTTTTGTTCCTTCCAATGTTGCTAATTTCATGAGTTTTAAGTTGTACCCCCTCTCGAAGTCTATTTGCATTGAATCGAGGATACTGGCGGCCAGCGAATTCAGTAGTCCGCTGTCGGTATCGAAAATGAGATTTGCACATTCGTGTGTATTTTCATTTAACCGAATCAATGCAAATAGATTTTGGGTTTTCTTATTTCAAAAAATTCAAGGTTAAATTATATTGAATTGAGGGTCCCGGGTGCTGTCGAATTAAGTAGTCCGCGCCTGGTATCTAAAAGGAAATATGTCCTCGCGGTCATTTTTCATTTACCAATTCAATATAAATTGACTTTGAAACTCCAAAATGTTCGGACTTTGAATGGAGCCGAGGGTGAGGGTATGAACGGCAGAACCCAGTCACGCCGTTATGCCGTCTGTACACTCGGATCCTTGTTGTAAGGAGATATTCACTATCGTTTATTTCTCCGGCTAGAGATAATTTTGGAACAGAAGTACCGAAAGGGCGATGTAGGGTGCTTAACACCTTCCCTACTCGTAACAGTAAATTCCCGAACCCGTTCTCTGTTTTCACAGACCAAAATGGCAAAAATCGCCAAAATATTTCCTAAGGATGTTTTTCTAAAAATATCTTTAGGGGGTGACTTAACACACCTGAACTCATTGCTAAGTGGTGACTCTGATTTTTAAAAGGCAAGTCACGGCTGTCATAATTTCATTAATACAATCGTCGCATTTTTGTCAAGTATTCTCTCCTGCCGTTTTTCCGAAATTGGGGAAACGCTCGCAGCGGAAAATTCTGGACACGACATAAACCTTATAATCCATAATAAATTTCTTAATTTAGCAAGATCGTTGACTAAAAAAAAATTGCACGATTATAATTAATAAGGTGCCCTCACTGAGTTGAATTCTTGGGTCCGCCACTGGATGCATACCACTTGGCTACCGCTTCATTTGCTTTTGTAACTGTGTTTTTTAAAAAAGGTTAAATTTTTAGCACCAATTTTTATTTATACGTGTAAATAAACAAGTGTCCCCTTGTCCTTAGACTCTTGCTTCAATTGGCTAAGTTGGATATTTACCAAAAAAAATTGGGTCAGGAAAAAAATTGGGTCAGGGGTGCGTGTTGTGAGGCAATTACGGGCCCACCCGGGTCCCTTTATTTGATATGAACCGTTTATTTTGTTCATCTCATCGTATACGCATTTTATGTAAAAATTTAGGTTGATCGGATCTGGTAACTATGTTGTCAAACTGTTTTTTTCATGAAAATGAAACAGTTGAAGAACCGGTTGTAGGTGATTTGTTTTCACAAAACTTTAAGTTAATTGGTCACCGATCAAATAATTACCTATGTCCGATCAATCTGGATTTTTATGTGAACTACGAACTCGACGAGTCGAACAAAATGAATGGTTCAAATCAAACAGCGGGACCCCGGGGTGGGCCTCGACATTGTCGCACAGCAAGCGCATGAGACCCAAAAAAAAAATTGGATAATTGTCATAGTAATCTTTGGAGGGGACTACGGGTAAGAAGGTTTATGCACAAAAAATATTCAATGGCTTTTGGAACCCACTTTTAAGTCCCACACGAATAGCCCAAACCATTAAATAATTTCAAACTAATTTTTCGTAGGGCATTGCAAAAATTCAGCTCAATTGGATATGTGTAACTGGTTGATCCAAAAGTCCAAGTTTTCATCGATTAATGAATGAAAACTTGGACTTTTGGATCGACCAATTACACATATCCAATTGAGCTAATTTTTTGCAAAGCCCTAGGAAAAATTATTTAACGGTTCGGATTATTCGTGTGAGGCCCAAAAGTAGGCCATAAAAGTCATTGTACATTTTATGTGCACTAAACAATATGTACCCATAGATTTTCTGTCATTTTTTACTTTTTCAATTACTCACGGTGAGATGATTCAAAAGACGTGAAAAATTTAATGTAAAAATAAAAAATTGCGAGAAAAGATTAAATAAAAACAAACCATTAATAGTAATTTAAATACTGGTGTAGAATTCAAATACTCCTTCTACGGTATACTAGTAGATACAGCATTCCTTTTTGCATTTGTAGTATAGTATGATTTTACTGGTATTGGGTTTTTGGTGGGTGGGTTGCTGCATTCATTATTACCCTATAGTACTTCTACTACAGCAACTAGTACATCGAAAAATTTCTCCCTCTCTCTGAGCAACTCCTATAGTACTTTTCCATATATATCTCCAATTAGAAAAAAAAAAAAAAATGGTCAGAGCATCCCTCTCTCTAGCCATGGAGCTCCCTCATTAACTGGTGCCAGCCGACTGCACCCTCGCCAACTGCTCTCTGCTCCCTCATTAACTGGTGGAATCCCTTAAGATACTGCCAATGTTCCCGAAAAAATCTTCTGAAGTACAATCATATCACTGTGATGACTGATGAGAGTGTAAATGAGTTTATGAGAGCGCTCTCTCTCTCTCTCTCTCTCTCTCTCCTCACAGAACATGCAGAGAGAGCGAGTATAGTAACTTGTACTTTGACTGCAAACAAACACATGTATTTGTTCACCAGCAAACAACTCTCCCCACTCTCTCTCCCTCCTTCCAAGAACCACTGATCTACATCCATAGCGAGCAGCAGCAGCAAGAACCGAGCTCATCAATGGCCGCCGTAGACGATCGCATCGCGGTTTGAGACCTTGATTTCGTGAATCTGTTCGAGCTTATTCGTAACAGAGGCCATGTCTACGCCGACGGCGATGACGTTATCGTCAGCGAAGAAGGATTTTAAGTCCGACAAACCCAGTACGGCGGCGGGGTTTTGACGCTTGAGAGGGCTTTTCCGTTGAACCAGGGGCTTTTCCGTTGAACCAGGCGGTGGTGGTGCAGGTATCTCGTAACCCCTTTCAAAGGCGATCGAAGTGGTAAACAGTTTCCTGTCTTTGGTATGTCGGAAAAGTTAATCACCGGAAAACCTTTTCCAAAATCAGTTGAAAATTTACAACTGAAGATGGAAAATGAGGCAGCAGATATTCAGACCAAAACGAGAAAGAGGAAGAAAGAACAAGTGCAGAAGAAAGTGGAGGAAGACACCAAACCGTCCCGTCTACAATACAGGTTTGTAGAGATACTGCTATCTCTGGCTTTGTTTTCGTACATAAAGAATTTGTTTTGTCTAAGATACTCTTATCTCTTGCTGTTTTATAGGTCGACCCTTGCCAGCATTGTAAGCCTTCTTCACAATGTAAAGTTCAATGAAGCCCAAAAACAGGAGATCCAAAAATCGCCTTTTGCAACTATGTTGTTGGCGATTACTGAAAATAACTTGGATGAACAAACTGTGAAGAAGTATGATAACAACATCCTTAGCTTGATTCAGAGGTACAAGAAGAATGAGGGGAGATTCATGCTGGGAGAGAAATCTATTCGCATCACCTATGATGAGATTGGACTCATATTTGGCATAACATCTGGCACAAGAAGGATTCTTCTTGGACCACAAACAAAGAAGCCAAACACTGAGTTTGTGAATAGAAACTTTGATCGAACAACCAGGATGAACTACGCAGGAATGAAGGAACGAATAACAACACTCTTTCACATGCCTTCGAAGGGCAAGAAGAAGAAAGGGTTGGAACAAGAAGCTGAAAAGGATTTGGCGCGGATGCTGACACTCTATGTCCTTGGTACAGTGTTCTTCAAAACATCAGCTCCAAATTTTAACTGGTCCTACATTGAATTTGTGGAGAATCTGGAAGAGTGCAACAAATATGCATGGTCAAAATATATAACAGATTTCCTCATCACTGAACTCGACAAAAAGTGCGGAAATCCAGCGACTGTTGGTGGTTGCACTGTAGCACTCTTGGTATCAATCTTCTACATTTGATCTCATCTATTTCCATTACTCAATTGCCAAAGTAATTATTAATTAACAAATCTATTGTGCCTATTCTCATTGAACAGTACTGGCTCTGTGAACATACAACGATTATGGAACCAAGTGAACCCCATGTGCCAAGGTTCATGAAATGGAAAATAAATGAGCTCGATGCTAAACTCTTCGAGATGCCAGTGGACAAAATTTTACCAGACATGGTAAGTATCTTTCTGAGATAACCTTATCTATTTTTGCTTATGTCATTTAATCATTCATTCATTGTCTTCAATCCTTGTAGGTTATTGATTCAGAATTGAAGCCAACAGATGAGGAGAAAGCATTGTTCACAATACTGCCCGAGCAACCAATACAAGCTCCAGAGATTGTTTTGGGTGAGATAACTTTGTCACTTTTTTTTGTTTTTCTAATACAAAGCCAATTATCATCCATCTCAGAATCAACAATACCAAAAGCAACCGTTATTGATTCAGAATTGAAGCCAACAGATGAGAAGAAAGCATTTTTCACAATACTGCCCAAGCAACCAATACAAGCTCCAGCGATTGTTTTGGGTGAGATAACCTTGTCACTTTTTTTGTTTTTCTAATACAAAGCCAATTATCATCCATCTCAGAATCAACAATACCAAAAGCAATTGGAAATAAGCTTGCATATAAAAAATAAAAATAAAAAATAGTAATATCTTAGCTAAAACTGTCCCTGTATATTAAAAACCAAACAAAGATAACCGTATCTCAATTAAACCAAGTCTGTATCTACCAAAATGAACCAAGTGATAACCATATCTCAAGAAAAAATAGACAATCAAGCAAGAAGAAAAGAAAGAGATAACCATATCTCATTGAAGCACAAGGAACAACAAGAAGATCCAGAAAGTGTTTTGGGTGAGATAACCTTGTCACTTTGTTAGTTTTGCTGATACAGAGCATGTTTTCCCTGAGATATGAATATCTATTTATTTGTTTTGCTAGAACAAGAAGCTCAAGAAGATATTGAGCAGCAAGGTCGCCCAGAAGATGTTCAAAAACTCATTTCAGATCTTCTTGAAAAAAATCAATTCCTTGAAAAAGAAAACAAGAAGTTGAAAGAAGAGATTGCAGAGAGGGACAACAAACTTCAACAAAATAAGCTACTTCGAACGAGGCTTGAAAGGTATGGCAAAGAAGCTACTGCCTATGACCAAATGGAAGTGGAAACAATGCATGCCCAAATAAAGGGGGCATGCATTGTAATTCTAGACTTATATAGGCAGTGGAGTTACATAGTAAGCCATCCTCGAGTGTCAAGTGGAAAGATTGAGGGACAATTGATGTGGGATTCCAAGCGGCAGACTGGCTTAAATTTTGAAGCTCTATATATGCTAAGTTTGAGTCTAAATGCAATTACCTGAGCACAAACAAGTGATGTGTTAATACAGCAAAACGGCGATTGAATCATATGATGTAATGATGTATTTAGAAACTTTAAATGCCCTACCAAACTGAACTTCTGATGTCGATTCACATAGTATGTCTCTACTCACTTGACTATGATGAACTGCAGAAAATGGCTAAATAATGATAAGTTTTTTGTCAGTTGCAAAGAAGGTCTAGCCATGCTGTCTTGAGCTCTAAAAAATAGCTAAATAATGCCATGTTTTTTGTTGCTTATAAAGGCGGTCTAGCTGTGCTGCTCTTTCCTTCAATTCATGGGTGCTTAAATGAAAAAATTCCTTAAGTGATCTAGGGAAGTTATCAGGGATTGATGTCCTCATGCTACATTCAGTAAAATAGCAATGAAGTAGTGGACGTTGGAGACAAAGGCCATGAGTCCTAAAGTCCTAATGCTCATGAAGAAGCCATTTTGACCCCAAGTATCAGTTTTATTGTTGAAAGTCTCCTTTCGCATGTATTCTAAGTTAGTACGCTACAAGCTTGTTTTACTTGTGTCCCATTTGTTTTAGGAGCTAAGGGCATTTTGGCAAGTTTTATTTTTTTGGACGTGGTTCGTAAGGCGGACCTTCGGATTTTGTATTGGTTAGATTTAGTTGGTAGAATTAGTCCAGCAAACATTTTCCCATCATTTCTAATAATTAGTCTGCTTGGTTTCTATTTTCAGTCGGAAAGCATCTATTGCTGAACTCAGGGCGCAATTAGATGAGGAGCGTGACCAAAGGAGAGAAGAACGTGAAAAAGCTGGAGTAGATTTAAGGATATCAGTGCAGAGAGTTCAGACAGAAGCCCAAGAGGAGCTGAAACGACTTTCGGACACTGCCTTGAGACGAGAAAGGGAACAACAAGAAGTAATCAATAAGCTTCAGGTATGGAAGTAAAATTTTCATCTGCACTAGTGTTTTGTTGTATGGTTGTTTATAGGTTTCAAGCTTATTGAACATGGAAAATCACTTGTATATTTATCGGGAAGTGGAGAAAGAAGGGTGCTTATTGGTGGAAACTTTGAGATCCAAATTGGTAAAATTGGCATCTTGTTTTGTTTCTCAAATGGATACACAATCTCTCTTCAACATTAAAATGAAATAAGTCTTTTTCTGTGTCTTCCCAACAGGAAGAGTCTAGGCAAAAAGTGGTTCTATCTGACAATAAGGTTCGCCAGCTGCTAGAAGCCCAAAGTTGTGAAGTGCAACTAGCTTCTGCAAGCGAAAGAAAAGTATGCATGGGTCCTTCTGCCATTACATAAACACACACCTGTCAAGATGTTTGCTATTTCCTGATATCGTGCAAGCTGATCTTATCTTGCTACTTTGCATTTATGCAGAGAGTCGAAGAACTTGAGCATGTAGCTGAAAAATTGCGGAAAGAACTCGAGAGTGAGAAGGTAGGAGTGGCAAATCTTTCTGGTACCTTCCGATGAAGCTTTGATATGATGTTTCATTGGGACACCTTACCATGTACCCTCTACTGGGAAGTGTCAAATGTCTTGTCAGCTGCTTTCAAAAGTTAATTCATGCAAAATAGGATTTGTCAGCGGTCTGAATTGCTGCTTGAAGGATTGGAAACACTGGCGAGTTAAATGAGCGGAATTTGATGCCATTATGCAGTTTGCTAATATGAATCGTCAATTTGCCATCAAGCGTGTGATTTGAATTTGATTGTGCACTGTAAATTGCATGGGTGTTGGTGTGTTTGATGCGGATTAGCATTGGTGACTGGTAACTGCGACTTAATTAACATCTCCATGTTGCTGACATTAGCTTACATGACTTAAACCTGCCACTGTTGTTTAATCTTCTACGTTTTTCTTTCTGGTGATTAACTTTAGTTGTTTCTTCTACTTAAACTAGTGTAATCTTCACTTCCGAGAATCAGCAGTCTACCCCTCTGGAGGTGCTCTCGTTTATTAGATATGATGGATTTTGCAGTGAATTAAAAATGAGTTTTAATTGCTTTTGAGAAATTGCAATTTCTGTATCCTGATTAAAGTTTCTTTATTTTAAAATTCGAGATTTTTTTCCTTGATGTTGGTAGCAGGCAGCTCGGGAAGAAGCATGGGCTAAGGTTAATGCTGCAATGCGGGACTTGCAGCATATTTTGAGAGGCGGCCGAGGTTAAAAGGTAGGTGCTTTGTGAAAGAATAATGCTTCGGTAAGGATTGACAAGCTATAGATGTATTCTGTGACATGTGCTTTGTGTACTTTGGATAGTATTTAGTTTACCGGGTAGCCATTCAATTTATATTTCAAATTGAAAACAGCAGGAACAGCTGAAGGCAATGCAGAGGACACTGGAGGATGAAGAGAACTATGAAAACACCTCAGTTGATTTTGACCTCAACATCCCTCCTAACAGAGAGATTGGATATAAATGGAACACTAGCCAGGGAGGCATCGGCAAATCAAATCAACAGTGCTGTTAATGAAGGCTCTGGCCCCATCAATCCGTACTGTAGGAGTGGTCGAAATCAAACTGATAATACATCTAGCGATGAGGCTAGTGTTACCGAAAAGCATGACTGTGAATATCAGAAGCCAAGAAGATGGCCAAAACACCCAGGAAGCAGAATTCACTGGTGCAGCATAATTCGATATACTCCATAGATCTTGATGTCAGCTCTACCGTATTCTCTTAGTACATTATTAACTTAATGAGTTCCTGTCATTTTAGGTGCGCCTTAACTAATCTTTTGAGACTGAACTCACCATCCACTAACATGAAGACAAGAAAGACTTCATGGGCTTTGTCCTTAAGCCACCTCTATATCCCGATCCCCAATCCAACCCACCCCTATCCCTTATCTCCTATCCAATCCTCACCCCCCCACCCTGATCTCCAACGAGGATTTTTTTTACCTTTTGTCCCCATCCTAAACGGGGAACGTAGATTCCCATGGAGAATCGGGGATCCAAACATTATGGAAAAAAAAAAAAAACTATTTAACTTCACTACCATATTCTTTTTATAATAAACATTAGTTTATTACTAGTTTCTTTATGTACGAATAATTGATGGAATAAAGCTCTACAAGAAATAGAGGATTGATCAAATCCGCAGATTTTAGGAATAGCAATGAGGTGGGGCGGGTTTTGGTTTACCCCGACCTCGACCTGAAAAGTATGACATTGCCCTAACCTTGTCCCGGCCCCAATTGGGTAATTTGTCGACCACCCCTTCCCCACCCCACCTTGCAAAAAATGAGAAAAAATTACTCAAACTAAAAGCAAAATAGAAGAAAATAATTATATACAAGGTGGTATATTAGTATAATGACGAAAATATAAGTAAAAAAAAAAAAAGCACGTATAATGAGAAAAATATTGGGGTATGAGTATATTTTTTAGTTTAATGATAAAAATATTAGGGTTTAATGATAAAAATATTAGGGTATAACTATAATTTTGCAAGTAAAAATATTTCGTGGCGAATTTGGGGACGGGGTAACATCAACTCGAACCCTACCCAACCCGATCAGGTATTCTTATATTTTTTCCTAAAGCTACCCAGTATCTTGAAAATTTGACGAAAACCCACCCCCGAATGGGTGACGTAGGGACGGGGCTCGGCTGGACGAATTGTCATCCCTACCAGAGATGTGTATAGAGGGCGATGAGAATTTAGGTGATAAAAAATGAAACAAATTCATTCAACTGAACTGCGGTTGTCACATTCTTCTGCATTTTAACATCCAAAGCATATAAGGTTTTGTATTAGTTGGATGCCTTTTTGAATCCAATTAAGCATTTCCTCAAGACTCCTTTTTTATGGCTCTGTTGTACTACTTTCGAGTTTTGAACTTGTCTTAGTTTTGAAATGATCTTGGTGGCATTGTAGCTCGGTTATTAACTACCTTGAACAGAATTAGGAAATCAACCTTTTGAATGATAATATCAAAAAAATTTGTAAACCCAGAAGTGATCATAAATTGAAGAAATATGCTGAAGTGGGATCCGGGGACCCTGTAGTGCCCCAAAGCACAACCGTCCGTTTGGCAACGCTATCTTCACATAAAAATAAGTATTTACCTGTAAAAGTTACTGGAACATGTATTTGTAAGGGGAGAATTAAAACGCTGATGCGGTATGAGATTTAATTCTTGTTTTTGCTGATATGAAAAATTGTGGAAATTCTGCCTTACAGTGAAAAGTTTTGGAAACTTGATTGGATTAATGAGCAAATATGAGTTCGATTATTTACCCAAAAAAAATATTCGATTTGTACAGTTTCAATGTAGAGATAAGAGCAACAACTTTATCCACCATAGGTCAACTCAGGAAATGATCAAACCTTATTACTTTAAGTATTTAACTTTCCATTTTAGGCTGTCCCTAACTTTCCATTTTGGACTGTCCATTTTGAAAAGTTAGTGGGTAAAGAGTTAATGGATAAAAGTAGAAGATAATTTTGGAAAGTAGATGTAACAGTTGATGTGAAAAGTAGAAGAAAAAGTTGATGTGAAAGGTGTAATGATTATGTTTCTTTAATAAGTTGGATTTACCAAGTAACACATTTAAAAAGGGACGGCGGGAGTAAAAGATTATGATTAGAACTCTCAATTTGTTTGAATAAGATCGAAAAAAATGTAAAAAAACTGTTTTTTAAACTTATTTTTGTCTTTATCAAAAAAAATTAAACTTCAATCATAATTTTTTACTTTTTTTATTTCTCTCGCCGAGACGAACCAATAGTAAACAAAAAGTTTATGTAAAAAATAAGTTACTCCCTCCGTCCCTTTTTAAATGTAAACATTTCCATTTTGGGCTGTCCCTAAATAAGCGTGTGGTTAAAAAAGTTAATGGTTAAAAGTTTGTACAATTATCATTTTGCCCTTTTGAAAACTTAGTGGGTAAAGAGTTAATGGGTAAAAGTGGAAGATAATTTTGAAAAGTAGAGGTAAAAGTTGATGTGAAAAGTGTAAAGTAGAGGAAAAAGTTGATGTGAAAGGTGTAATGATGATGTTTGTTTAATAAGTTAGATTTACGAAATAACACATTTAAAAAATGACGGAGGGAGTATTTGATTTGGGCCGTTCAATTTCATCTCCTCTTTCATTAGGCAATTCTTGCAACAATCGGAAATTTTTAACATCATTTCATAGATAAAGATAAGAAAGGAATACGAAGAGTTGTTCATAATAAACCAACAAAACAAAAGCAAAATATAAAAAGCACATAGCCTAAATGCAGAACCATCAAAAAAATCCATAGCACGCCATAGATGCATCGGAGGGTTGCGAAAACAGCCATTTTCAAAATCACCAAGATGCAAGCAGAGAACACGATTCAATATTAAATCTACCCATTGATAAACTTGAATTCAACATTGATCACATACTCGCAAACATTTCAATCACATAACCGAGCCGAGAGCGGGCCCAATTTAGGAAATGAGTGGGCTGGCTAAGACATTGGACCAGAAATTTACCCTTCTAATTGTTTGTTCAGACTGATTGTACGCGGACCAATACAAGAAATGGTTCTGATTATTGCCTTCATTGTTTTGGGCAAAAGAAATGAAGTCTTTCAACCGACTATAAAGCACAGTTTAAAAGTTTATTTTTTTTACAACTCAGGTGTTTTGCATGCACCTCGACTAATACTAGGGGGACCAATAGGGGGGCCAATCTAATCATCCACTACCATCTACTAGCACCAAAACTAAGGAGTTGATAGCACAGGAGAAGTTTGGAATCTCAGACCTTAAGAAAGAGCAAACTCCTAAGACTTGGGGGTCGACTAACGGACCAACCCCTCGGGATTGGCCAATAGGGGTTAGCTCAAGGTTTTTCACCAAGAAGAAATTCAGAAAATACCGAGTACGTTAACGGTTGACCAATAAAAATTACATCCAAAAGCCAGCTTAATATATTCTCCTCCTAACCCTATTCCTATCGATCATTCACATTTCTAACGTATCCTGCAAAGTCATATCATACATCCTCCCAGCATATTCTCATTTCAGTTCACTCTACCCTTCTTTTTTTTTTTTTGACAAGAGCTTTACTCACCTTACTAGCATGTTATTTCTTTAGTAGGCCAACACCCCCTTGCAAAGTCTGATCAAAGTACTCAAGCTGCATGACCCATTCATGAAACAACAGGGGCTTTGTTGGAGCCACATACACAGGGAAAACGAGGTTTATTAAAGTTCTAATACATCAGACTACTAATATAGGGTAACGAGTCTAAGGAAACAGTACGAGGCATAAAGAGTACCTCTAGACAAAACATAAAAGGCGGCACAGGTAAACCCTCATAAAATAACTCTCACAAGCACGCTTTGAAGCTCTATGGCATCGAAATGAAAGGTTGCCAATGTCATGATGAAATAAAGAGGTAAAAAAGAACCAAGAGAAACCTATACGGCTTGTCCCCACAAAGTGTCTACTTAACTTCGATGAGCTTCTCAATCATGTCAGCTGCATCTTGAACGGTAGCAATGCTCTGGGCACTTTCTTCTTCCACGCTTATCTCAAATGCCTCCTCGAGTCCCATCACAATCTCCACCTGTGCAAGAAATGAGAATCCTTGTTCAGTTATTTTATTAATAACTCGGTATCCGATTCAATGGACCAACTAATCTAGGAGACCAATCTCATCATCCACCAGCAGGGGCCAAATTCAAGCTGAGGCATAGCCCTATATTTATTGGCCCAACACATGAATTGATAGCACACAGGTGGGAGCCAACCCCAAACCAAAGGCTGGCTTCCTGAGGCCCCGGATTGCCAGGTAACCATTATTGTCCCAACCCTGGGAGGTGAATCATTATCGGTCATAACTATCAAGCAGCTCAGTTTAAAAAATATCACACATGATCGCAAAGTGGGATTCATGCAAGGCTAAATTAGAGTTTCTTACATTCCTGCTTTAGGAGTTTACAATGACTTCAACACGTCATTTGACCAATTTTATTGATAAGAGGCATGCAGCTTCGTCATCGCTCATAAGGAAAAGAAACACCACCACTATTCATCATAAAAAGAGGGAGGAAAGAGATGTATATCTGAGTGTCAACATATTATGTAGAGCAGAATAAGTCCAGTTTATCAGGAAAAAAACCAGCGACAGTCATTTCAGCATAGTTGTAATTCTTGGAAACAAATACCGTGTCAAGAGAGTCAGCCCCCAGTGCTGCGAACTTTGAGTCTCCAGTGATTGCAGTCTCAGGTGGAATTGCCAACTGTTTCCTCACTATTTCGCACACTTTGTCCACTGTCTCTGGCTTGGCCTGTTCAAGTAAATTAACATCACTTGCATATTTGTACCTTATAGATATATACCATGGCTGAAAAATGTTTGATAGTGAACTTTATGCATGGCATGATTAACATTTCTTTGTCTAACATTTCATTGTATGACAAATTTGGCACTCCCATACAACTGAAAATAGCTGACAATCAATAGCAAAGTGATGGCCACATTGAGAACTAGCGACTTCCTATGAATGGACATATATATTTGTGAACATACCATCTCTTGTGACTATACCCACTCTTACACACTGTGACACACATATTGACTTAGCTCAGCACAGACTCTCATCGGTTAGGTAAGCTAAAGTCACCTATTGCTATTTATCGTGCCAATTTTGGAACAAGATTTAGCAATAGCTAAGTATTAGCTAAACCACTTCATTCTCTCTCTCATGATCGCGCCCCATCATATTTGAATTCACAAGTAGTGAAGTAAATAGAAGAAAAGCATTCGCACCATTGGAGACCATTGCTAAAAAGTAGCAAATTGCCACTATTCATTGCCCAATCATAGCGATAGCTAGTTCATAAGCTATCCAACCACATTATTGCAAAATTCATTTGTTGAGTGGGCGGAATGCAAAGGCATTGGTGGAAGAATGGGGCTTTCAAATCAATCGAGTGGTGGAATGCAAAGACAGATATGAACAAGTATTAACTTTACTAACATGATACAACAGAGACGTTTACACCTACAGTACGTGACATCACAATTACAGAGACATACCGCACAAGAAATCTGGAAGCGATGCGGTACAGAGCGAGACCTCAGTGATGGGAAGCATTTACCATTGCTAGAAAGTGACACTGAATTCAGACTAGAGATCCTGGCGGGTCCCTGTTAGGTACAAGCAAAATATGAGTAAACCCAAGAAACAACGAAAATCCAATGAAATCACAGTTCAAAATTGTCCCCTGCTCTGGCACAAGCACGCAAAACAGAATTATCGGAGAATTCTTGGTCAATCGATCAAGGTTAAGAACTTGAGATAACCATAATGTATTGGTAAAAAATGCTATCAGAAATTATACAACATTAGCCTTGTGAAATTATTTTTTCCAGATAATGAGTGTCATAAAAGCAGCTAGAAAGTTCTAATATATCAAACCCTCTTGCAAATAACATTTCAACTTTGTCGCAGAATTATTTAAGATCGAGGAAATTGAGAATGAAAAATCAGACTTAAGAACATGATCAACCAGAAACTCCAACAACACCACGCGATTAGGTACCAATAAACAGGTTCAACAAAAATAAACAACCACAACTTAGTGTAGCATAATGTTGAAATTGAGGTGTGGAAAGATTTTGTGAGACAAAATTAAAAAAGATAGCATTCACGTATTTGTTAAGACACAGATAGAAAATAAGAGGAGAGGTCTCGGTCAATGCGGTAGTTAGTAGGAGTGATATGGTAACAATAAATGGTAGCACAAAAGGGATAGGTAGACTAAAATTGACTTTAGAGGTAGTAGTTCAAAAAGAGCCAAGTTTATTGGATATCACGGAACATGATGCTCTCGCTTGACAAAGCTCAATGGAGAAAACAAATTAAAACGGTTTAATGTAGTCAATCCCAGTGGACTGGGACTTAATCCTTGGTTAGGTTTGGTTTGGTTTGATTTGCACGTACATAACAAATGCTAACATATACCAAAATCGAAACACAAGTTGATACGAAGATCATAGAGAAATTACTTGGTTTTGGTTGAATGGGCAAACCGAAACACGAGTTGGTAGTATTGTTCGCATTTTCTGAATCTTTGTTAAATTTACATCATTTTTTGGATTAATTATTCACCTCATCGAGCGGAGTCTAACAAGTAAAAAATTCCAATTTAAAAAAAAAAAAAAGTAAAAAATTCCGATAAAAAAAATTCAATAAAGACGGAAAAAATTAAAACAATTGTCTTTTGTGTCTTTAGCGTCACCTTGAATAAAGGTTTTTCAACTGCGGTTCATTTTTTTGGGTACTCCTCTAGTTCCTCTTGTCGAGACAAAAAATCAAACAAAAGATCAACCAAAACTAAATAATACCGTTTGTTTTAAGACAAAATAATTTAGGCCAAACGCACCACGGAAAACAACGCAATACTCATAGCAATAATCAACCATAAATCCAAGTAAACACGAGATTAGTTAGAAACAGGTCCCACCAAAACAAGCATCGACACAATCAATCAATCACCACATAATAATAGTTTCAAAACAGAACATCTACGTCCACAAAAATGCGCCTATAACATACTATAATTTCTATAAAACAGACATGCGAACAGAAACGAAAATCGAAACGAGAATTGATTCGATGGATTGAGTTGGGAGGAAATTACCTGGTTTTGCTTCAACGAGCATGAGACGGAGGTCATGGCCGTCGACGATCCAGCAACAAAAGCCATTGGATTGAGCGATGGAGATTATAGAGAGAGAGAGGGATCTGAGATTGTGTAGGGAAGAAATGAGAGGGAGGAGAGAGAGAAAAAAAGAGAAGGGAGGCGGAGTGCACGAAGAGTGTGATGTAGCTATAAGAGAGACAGAGAGAGGTGAAAATAGTTCAGTTCATATAGGGTTGTTTTTGCGTTATTCTGTTCGTCTTTTTTAATTTTTTTTTTAGATTTAAGTAATTACTACTTTTCAGATTAATCAATTTGAGAAGTCTAAGGAGTAAAAACTTATGATCAAAAAATAAATACTAAAAAGGAAAAAATGTATCAAATAACTGTCCTTTTTTTTGTTTAAAATGTTGTTTTATATATAGGAAAAAAACTTAAATACTGAACCATATTTTTATATCATTTTGATTTGTCTTGTTGTGGCGAATAATTAATTCAAAAAACTACGACAAAAAGATAATTAAAAAGTTAAGGAAAATAAAAATACCGCAAAAAAGTAAGCAAGGAGCATGGAGAGTCTCCCTCCCATCCAAGGATGGAGCCAGTGAGGGGCTAGTAGGGGCAGTCGTCCCCCCTACATTTTAAAAAAATAATACTATTACATTGAAAAAATGAAATTTATCTTCAAACTATGTAGTCTCGTCCCCCCCTCCGTTTTTTCGTTAAAAAAATAATCATAGTAACAACTTTAATATTTATCAAGCTACGAAACAACTTTGTACTAAAATTGGTTTTAATGAAGTTTAATTGCAATTCTTTTAAACAAAACAAGGCCCCAACTCACTTAAAGTCAATGAAGGCCCGTTCATTTTTAAGAACTAAGGCTCATTCAAATTTTGGAAGCCCAAAACTCTTTAATGTGGTCTGATGACTAATTTCAATAGATCCTAAATAGGATTAGATAAACGTTAATATCTTTTGCAATCTAAGTTGATATTAGAAACATGTTTAGTTTCATATGTATTGGTGTTATTTTGTATTTTTTTTTAGTCAGTAAAAATTCATATCGTTGTCTTATTTTAATTCTTTTTTATTGTGTATATATATTCGTCCCCCCTACGCCAAAATCCTGGCTTCGTCCCTGCTCCCATCCAGTCTCATTTAGTTTAGGAATTTGGGTCCATCTGGGGTTTATAATGACGATCGAAACAGTTCATTTTGTTGAGCTAATCAATTTAGTTTAGGTTTGAGAAAAAAAATCATATTTACTCGTCACTGATCGATGACTTGTGAGAATATATTTATCTTGAGATAAATGGTTTCGATAAAGATAAATATACTCGGATAGGACATCGATCGATATCGCCCTATTGAAGTACTTTCTCCCTTGTTTAAGATTCTGAAGAATTTTACAAAATGAATGGTTTCGATCGTTGTTATAAGCCCGGGATGGGGGTAGGAAAACCAAACTAGGTATGACTGGACCGCTGGACGGGAGGGAGAATGAACCGGACCTGCCCATTGTTTCTGTATGTTTAGCTTTGATTTCATCGAAACCGCTGGGTTTGGTTTGGGGTATACAAAGGTTGACCTTATACTCTGTTTGGGTGATTTGATTGGGTGGTGTAATTTTTTTTATGTCTAACAAGTAAGATTATAGTATAAATAAAATCCAGCAACACTTATATAACGGAGTTTATTACAAATATTTTGGACAAAACCAAATTAATCATCCAAATAGAGAAAAATACAAGGCATTTAAACACACATTTCTGTCAAAAATTGAAAAAATTTAACTTTGTTCTCTTCACATTTCTAAAAAAATTTCCAAAAAAGATTTTTTCTCCATCTCTCATCTCTCCAATCATTAATCACATTTCTCTCTCTACTCATACCCTCTCTCCAATCATTATTCTCATTTCTCTCTCTATCTCTCTCCAATTACTACACATCTCTCTAATTATTACTTTTTTCAAAAACTCATCCAAACACTATCTCAAAAATATTTCTCAAAATATTCTTCTCAAAACACTCAACCAAACAAAGTGGAATTTCGTCTTTCACTCCAACCCAGACTTACCACCTAACACACATTCTATCAAAAATTAATTCATATGTAGAATTAGCGTTTTCAAAAGAGACAAAGTGCTAGTAAAAATAAAAGATAACAAGTGATTATACAATCAGATAGACTCTAACCAGGTATGAATGCACTAATGAACTCACAAAAGCAACAGATCTCAATACAAAAATTCTACAACCACAAACAACTTACACATACAAAGACGCACACTCACATGTTTAGTGAATCCCGAACACACTATGCAAGAAAAATGAGAAAACGATTTGCTAAAATCTTGGTAGATTTTACAAAATGTGTAGATTTTATCTCATTTGACAAACTCTCCCAGTATACTAAATCTGTTTTGTATTCTAATTTCACACTATCAAAATGTTAAAAACAAAATTATCAATTTATGATTTACAAATTTGTATATTTTAAAACATAATTTTTTCACTTTTATCACTTTCAAAACAGCAAGGGGCATTGATATCTTGTACTTATGTGGAGCAAGTTGGTTGGGCGGTCGTAGCAAGTTGTTGAGCCTGGCTGTTCAATAATTGCTTAAGAATTTATGATACTCCTTTCCAAATCTCAACCAAAAAAAAGTTTTTGTTTACCTAACCACTTCCAAAAGAGGGAATCGAATCAATATGAGAGTGGTTTTTTGCAGTGTTGTAAAAACTTCTAATTTCTATCGAACTTGAAGCACATTTATGTACCAGAGAAATAACACATTACTATCGAGATTAATTTAACTATCCTTCCTTTTAACTGTTTGGAAATTTTATAAGAGAGATTGTATTTAGGGGTGTCCACAGACCGGTTTTTTGCGGTTCCGGTTCCACGGTTTTTTGCGGTTCCGGTTCCACCGCTCATGGCGGATTTTCATTTTCAACATCCACAACTGTCCGTGAGTGATGCAGTTGTGGATCGATTCGGTTGTGGATTAGGCGGATCGGTAGCGGATTGGTTTGATGGTTTGTAAAAACATGCGGATGAGAGCAGAAAAACATGTAAAAGCATAAAGTCCACATGGAAAACCAACTCCCATGAATCTCTCCAACGTTAATTATACTATTACTTATCATAGGTAGGGTGTCCACGGACTGGTTCTTGTGGTTCCAGTTGGAACCGAAACCGATCCGCTCATGGCGGATTTTCTTTTTCAACATCCGTAACCGTCCGTGAGTGATCCGGTTGCGAATTGGGCAGTTCGGGCGGTTTGGCGGATCGGATGATCCGCTGGGCACCCCTAATTGTATTAATGCGCTTGAGCATCATCCAACGTGACACTTCACATGCCACTGCTAACCACATCAATCTTACAAGTTCCACATAAAACGCGATGGCTCAATGTACGATAGACAATAGACAACTGTGTTTTTTTTTTTTAAGGTAAATAAGCTTGAAATATAAAAAAGGGACAAATGTGGTTTTTCGTTAAATAATAAAAATATAGATAGATGTTATCGTATGAAGGTAAATCGAGGATTAATAGCATATTTGACATGGCAACTTCACAGATGGGTTGTTGAACTCTTCATAATTAAAAAGTACGTATTTCTTTTCCTTATTTACTTAACAAGAACTATCATGATTTCATGCCTTCATTTTTTTTTCCCTTTGTTGAAGGAAAGATCGTAATTTTCAAAATATCCTTTAATGTTAAAAGGTTAGTAGTGATTAAAAAAAAAAAACCTTTAATTTCTTTTACCTGAAATATAACAATCTGCAATATTAGTATATGCTTTTTAATCGGATGGTTAACAATGCACGCAAGTATGACAGTATTGGCTCATGCAACTATCTTATGCTTGAATGATTACCCGCGCTAATTATAAGTTAAAAATAGATTAGTTTATGTTGCAGGAATGGCTTTTCTCGTGCGTGGGTTATCAATTTGTTAATAAATCCAACCTATTGTGACTCGGGGAATGCTACGGTATACACTCTTTTTTTTGGTGCATACGGTATGCACCGGCATAACCTTGAACCACTAAGAGACATAACTATTACGCCATATAGGAGGTGTCAGGTGTGTATCGTAGCATTTCCCGAGTGACTATCCATGGAAACTTAATCAAGCACTTAACTTATTCACAATGGGAGTATTATGAATAGCAGCTTTTATGAAGTACTCTCCCACAAACTTGAGTGAGCCATACATCAAAGATCAAAACATTAAAATGCTAAATGAGTACACAATGAGGAACTAACAATCTATTAACCCAAGGAACATGACAAAAACCACTCCATTTCACCATATATCTTCATTGTAAATGCAATATACAAGAAGTTTGAGTTTCTATATCTATAAGAAAAAAGAAGCAAAGTACTGGGTTGAGGAAAACCCAGAAAAAAGAAAAAAGAAAAGGTCAGGGAGATAGCCTTCAAGGATGATACATGGTTTCACTCTTGGATCACTGACTGACCCTTGAGAAAATTGAATCAAAACCACAAACCACCCACAATGAACAACTTACAAGCAACCCTATTATATGCCACAACAAGGTCTATTAACAAAAAACACAAACCTCAAATCGGCAGCCGATAAGGCATCCCACAAACATCTATGCTGATGAATTAGTTCTGTATTATACCTTTCTGACTACCCTTTATTTCTCATTGGAATTGATGCACGCTTTGTTCAGTCGGGGACCCAGCAACAAAGGGTACAAAACCCCGTCCACCAAAAACGGGCCGCATGAAGGCGTTGTCGAATTTCCGCCAATAATGGTGCACAGTATGAGATGGGGTGGCTAGAAGCATACGCAAGCTGGTTGGGCGGGGAACACTGTAGTCGCCAAGATCAAATTCTGAACCATGGCCGTTGGAAAGAAGTGGCGAAGTGAGGGATTTGGGAGACGTCGGTTCGGAGGACAGGGTTCGGCTTAGTAAGGGTTTTGGTGAAGGAAGCAGGAGTCTAACCAAGGGTTTAGTCATCAACCCAAACACCTGGAAATCAACATAAATGACATCAGGCATGATTTCATGGAACAATTGATAATTTCACCTCTCCATATTTTCAACAGAAGGGGAAAAATTGCAACAGAAAAGCAGAAGGAAAGAACAGAAAGCCCATAAAGGAAGAGTTACTTGGTGTTCATGGGGATTACCACATGGCACCCCAACTAAAATATGATAGATTACTCGACTGGGTTCACCACTTTTTGTCGGGGGACTAAGGTTGAGCACGGAGCCTTGCTCCTAGACCAAGCAATAATTTTTACTATAGAGGTGGTGGTGTGGGGAAAATGTCACTCAGACAAACCAAATAAAGGGATACATTTTATCAGCTATCCATAAAGGTTCGTTTGTATCCAACATCCTCTCAGCCAAGGTTAAACAACTAAAATGATGATTATGTTGCTAATGTCATTTCATTCAATCTCTAAGCCCAACAAAACAGAATGCCAATGCACTAAATCCATGGACATTCATTGCGGCTGTTGAGCAAGAAGGGAATAATCATGTTAAAGATTTCAGACACTTCACCGAACAAAGCCTAACAGTCACTACAGGCCGATGATATCTTACCACTGTGCTGAAAAGAACAACTGTGATGGTACTTGTGATCATGAATGCATTCCCACGTAATTGAGTATGACCAGCCCTTGTAAACTGCATGCACAAATATAACAAAAATATTAAATATATTTCCACATCAGAGAGAGGATTTGAAAACCCTGCTTTCAAAGGGTAACAACTCACTCACAAGTCTCAACCACATATATATATGCTGATCTGTTATACTTAAACGAGTTCAGATATGTGTCTACATTGGAAAACGTTGTATATTTCAAATGTGAAGGACACAGATTGATCAGTTACCTGGTTATAAGCAAGGGCCATAGAAACAGCACCTCTCATAAGACCAGCCCACCAGATCGTAACCTGAAAATATAGGGCAAAAGTTAAGGCATAAAAGTTGCGTGGACCAACTAATTCAAGGACATCAGAAACACGGAACAAGAATGACAAGGATGTGTACTTGCTGCTTTAAGCCAATTTTCTCGTCCGGAGACTTCCTACTGAGATTGGATATAAAAGATAACGGGAACACAAAGGCAGCTCGTCCAACCAAAATCAGTCCCAAAAGTATTGAACTCACTCGAACTGACGTTCCAGGGCTGAGAGAGAGAGAGAGAGAGAGTTAACTATCAGAGAACCATAGATAAGGTTGTCAACATTCCATGTATTTACAATCCAAGTCACTTTAGTACTAAAGTGACTAATCTGATTACAACCCTACCTGTCACTCACAAATCTCCACTTTTCAATGTCCAAGGCATCCATACCCACATAAAGAAAGATGAATATCTCACAACCAAAAGACAACGTCGCAAAAGCATGCCTGTAATCATGTTCGGATGTAACCAAGATATCAGTAGTCATAAATCAAACAGATTTTCTGTCGATACGGAAAAGGAAAAAGAATTTATTTAGTGGCTGACCATAACATATTTAGACATCAAACATACTTGGTAGTGATTCTTGAACTCTCAGTGACATTATGCCAGGTGTAATGGGACATCACAATTCCGCAAAAGAAAACAGTGAGAATGGCACTCAAATAGAATAACTGCAAGGCAAATTGCACAATTAAAATACTTAAGATGCTGAAATTGCATAACCTCTCGCAATTCTTATCCAGCACGAGATTGACACCCAAAAGAAAAACACAAACTAAACAACACAAAAATGAAATATCAAATTTTAGGCGACTACAAGTCGTGGAAAATCTTACTTCAGACAGCATATATGACAGATAAGCCATGAGCATCATAACAGCAACCTCACGATCAGTAGAGTGCCTGAACATTGAAACTGTTAGTATAAGTCGTCGTCCAAGAGATATGGTTGGAACTTCTTATCCATGAGACTCGCACATCATTAGTCTTTCAATAAGTAGCTAATATAAATGACTAAGATCATATAGATCTCATTGTCTCTCACCAAAGATACATACAACTGCTACCCAGCCGGACAATTATTCATTTGCCACCAATGACATACCAACATATTGGCAACTCCACCATTCCTATGGCCCATATAATTTATATTCCGATTAGTAACTTCAAGACAAATGACTGAGATCATATATATCTCATTCTTTCTCACCAAATATAGAAACAAATACTACCCAGTTGGACAATACTCATGTACAGTACTACCAATGACATACCAACATATCGGCAACTCCACCATTCCTATGGGCTATGGCCCACATCAACATAGGATATCTGTTTCAAACTACTACTCCCCATAAAAACGATCAGGCACGTCATTTTGTGGTGGACTAAGCGATGATAACATAACAAGAATTTACAAGTATGCGACAGTTTACATACCTCCCAAAATACAGCTTTTTGATAACGTATGCACTAAGCAATCCGGCCTGCACAAGTGAAAAAAGGAAATATGACATCTGCCAAGATGTAAACGCGTGCATACGGTTCCAATATATATAATTATATGTCCATGTATATGTAATATATATAGACACACACACACACACACACAGAGAGAGAGGACTTACTACAACTCCCAGCACAGTGCTCGCGAAAAATAAATACAAGAAGCTACCAATAAACTGAAAAATTATGCTTGAGTTGATATGAGATAGGTCAAAGCTCTGAATAGCATTGAAAAGCACCACTGACGTGGCATCATTCACAACCCCTTCACCAAAAACTAGACTGTACAGAAGAGGTGTCTCATCCTGATTAAGCACCTGCAAAAACATATTGGATACGTATAAGTCACGAAAAGCGTTTTCTGCTTACCACAAGACTGCATCAAAAGGTATCTGTACCTGTAAGGTGCAAACCGAATCTGTTGCTGAAAAGATTGCTCCAATTGCTGCAAGCACGGAGTCATATGAGATATCTAGATGCTAACTTTATTAGAGAAACAGACAGGATAAAAAGTACTAACGGGGAAACAGAAATAGAGAGGTACCTAGATAATCTGCTATTTCAAGAGCACCAATATTCATTTTCTTGAAGAAATTCATAGCACCTGGATCCAAAAAATATAAAGAAAATATGAGTGATATACAGTCATGTGCTGCATTCAGCACTAATGAACCCAAGCACATTAGGAGTCAGTAATTTGTGTTGGGAAACAGAGAATGTCAGAATGCAGATTGTCTTTCCCATCTTGTTTTCTCTGTTCTAATAAACAATACAAAATAAAAGGAAAATAAGAGTCGGTAGAACCAGTGCAAGAGGTCCCATTGGCTCATCTGTATCCACAAAAAATCTAATCAAAGTAACATCAGCATCCTCCTGACAAGGAAAAGCAAGTTTACATTCCTAGCTATCAAATCAGCACACCAAGTTTTGTACTTTTTTATGCAACTCGCTTCCTTGAAACTCCTCTAGTCCACTGGTCTCCCATTTATGGCATATTATAACGAGAACTGTATGAGATGATATTGAGCCATTCCCAACAGGGACATGTAGTAGGAGATATAACAGCTACGTGAAGTCGTGAACATATACCATACTCATCGTCAGCAAATGAAAAGTTCGCGCCATTGCATCTGCACCTAAAGTACTGTTAATTTCATATACTTTGGTCGCACCCAATTTCACACACTAGTGCTGTTAGAAAGAAGGAACACAACTATGAGCAAAATCACTGTTCTTGGTTGTTACTACACATCTTTCCTACAGCATGACAAATAAATAGGACGATTATGGCAGAGACGAGGTCAAATTCTTGTAAGTCATTAGTTTTATCGCACAGTGGATATTACAGTTTTCATTTAGAAATAATGAGGCACTTTCAACTTTTTAGCTTTTCCCGTTTTCTACCGAGCAGAGAAACAAGTAATGACTCCAGGTACAAGAGCATACCGAAGGAGATTATTGCAAATGATATCAGAGTACCAATAGCACCAAACAGCGTGATAGTCATGAAGTTACGAAAGAACTGCTTCTTCTTTACCTGAAACCTGATGAAGAATATTCAATTCGAGAAAAAAGGATTGAAGTCATTAAGGATTGAAGTCAATAAGAATCACTTCCTCCAATTAAAGTCATTCATGTGCCACATAAAGAAATCACAGTTATTAAAAGAAAAAAAGTAGTACAAGCTATCGGCTTACCAAAACATAGTCGCATTAACTAAATGAAAATTTCACTTTGAACACTTCCTGGCACATAGGGTGTTTGAGCAAAATTTCATGCTCTTTAAGATGACTATAGAAGGTCAAAATGGGAAGTAAAATTAAACTTGAATGAGGACCAATGTTCTGTTGTCATGCCAATCATATTGAATTTGCAGTCAGTTTACAGGCTCCTTGAGGCAAGAAATACATGTGGACAATTGGCAATTATGTGCATTCGGAGACGAACATAAACAATAACAAGTTATCTGTGGTCGATAAGAATGTAATTTTCCACAACCTAAATTTTGTTACAGAAATAGGTTAGGATCAAAATGCACACCACTTACCCCGCATTGAATATTATCGGCGGAAGAAGATATATGAAGAAAAGGTCTTCACTGAAAACTAAAAGGTGTGAATTTTTTCCTCCACTGATGAGTAGGATAACAATCCCAGTGCCTAGGCCCTATAATCAATTGAAACAAAATCGAACAGAATTAATTTTCATCCCATATAAACTACTCATAAAAGCATGTATACATCACTTAAGCATACACTCACAATTACGAGAGCCGTGATGGACTCGTTCATCCACCGGTTCTCCTCCAACAGATGCCCAATGACAATACATGCACAAAGAAGCGCCACAAATAAGTTTATCGCGACAATTGAACTGTGATCGGATGTAGATATCATATCCATCTGTGCCACAAAGGAACCTAAGCCAACTCCCATCTACCGGTCACAACAGTGGATCAGACCAACCAAAATCACCCAGACGAAGCTCAATTCCCGTCCAAACTTCGCATGTTTTTAAACTTCCAAAATTTAAACCCGGCAACCATGTTGGTTATGGCAAATCAAACAAATTCTGCAAAACGAAACGCACAGAAAAACATCGAGATTATTAAAAATCAGTTATTTTTCCAATTTTTTCGTGTGTTCTGGAAAATGGATTCTGAAAAAACAACCACAAACATCGATCTTTGATCTTTCTCAAAATCCAATTATACGCGTGCATGCTTATAGAGAAATATACAACAACAACAAAACTCAAGTACATGTAGGATCGATCAGTTATTAGAGAAACTAATAAAACTTACTCAAGAATATAATTAAACTCAAAACAAGAAGAATAAGGATGATTATTCTACTACCCAGATTTACATGAGCTCAATTTTCCACGCCAATATAAACCTATACATACATTTTGTTTGCTCAGCTAGACCTATACATACATAACGGCTCCAGAATTTCAGTCGACAAAATCGTCTAGAAAATTCTTGTAATGTAAAACTCTCTATAGAACGAAAATTTCAATGGGTCGAATTTATTTATTTAGTTGAGCTTACTTTCTACTTCACCCACAAATTTCAACTTATTCAGGCTATACAATTTTAAGTAAAATCAAACTATATACGATAGAATACAATTTTAGTACGCAACTTGAACCCTCAAAACCTAGTGAACCCGCCCCTGCGACAATCCATACAAATGCACAACATATAGAAGCTGAGTGAGTAGCTTTACCTGCGAATTTCCAAGGGAATTACAGGAACCCTACAAATCAGTGGCTGTGATCTCAATTACAAATCCCAAATACAAACTGTTCACACCCCCGAAAGTGATTTTGAGAACAAAACCGGGATTCGAGCAGATTTGGTGCAAAAGGGTTGATGGGTTTTGAGGAGTTCAACACTTCAAACATAGAAGCTTGGAGTGAGGAAGGGTGGGTACTGGTACTTGGGTCTTGAGAAACGAAATTTCTCGAGAGAGAGAGAGAGAGAGAGAGAGAGAGAGAGAGATTCGTTGTAGCCTTGTGGACAGGAAGGGAAGGGGCCGCGAAAGTGAATTAAATAGTTTGTGACCTGTGAGCTACGGGGAGAGAGAGAGTGTGTGTGGAAAGGAAAGTGCTGTAAATTTGTTGCGTGGCACTGGCCCTCCTCGGATACCGACGAGTGAACGAATTTTCAGTGCGGAGCGGGTACCATGTGGTACTGCACGCGATGAGTTTGGCCGTCTATTTTGATTTTGGACTGTCTGAATTATAAAGAGAGAATCAAGAAAGAGAAAGGAGGAGAGAACATAGGCTCGGCCATGCGGTACCTTTCCTGATATACAAAAAAAAAAAATCCAGACAAGTGGTAACACTCACAAAGACTTGTGTACGTGGGACTCCATATGAATTTGTAATAGAGAAAAGTGTTGAGGCAGCACGTGGCCGTGCCCCAAGTCCATTGAGTTATTACTCGAAATAACAATTAGTTTCCAACTAGCTCCAACACACTCACATATTGTGTGGAGCCCACGCACAAGTTTATTGAGTGTGTTAAAGATAATTGTTGTACACCTATCACTCATGTACTAAAAAATGCTCAGGACATGTGTTTTGACATTTGTGATTGCAGTCGTTTGATGAGCATAAGTGTGAAGTAAATTGTGTATCTAACGACTTTTAGAACAAGTTTATTTTGAACTTTTATAATTGATATTTGTGTTTGTAGCACTAGTCGAGTTCGAAATTCATGTTTATCAGATGTATGTAAATGTGTTCTGATCATGGATTTATCGGCATCGAATAAATATGAATTTTCTCGTGCTTAAAATTTTCGACGTGCTCTATAAAGTGAATGTTTTCAATCACCAAAATGATAAAGTTCATATGCTAATATGCCAAACCGATTATAAGTTTAGTTATGAAAGTGGGAGTGCAAGTTGATCTTTTCCTTATTTATTTAAACGGTTCATTCCATAGATTCCTCACATAATCAAAATACACTGTGTTTAGGGACCACTATTGCTTTGAGTAGGTGGGCTGTTTATTTCATGGTCTCAAGTACCGTCACTTGGTGTCTCAATACTCTTAGCAACACATAGTGGCCTTGTTCATTTCACAGTTTTAGTTTAATTTTGTAATCATTACACTCATTTCTCTCTATCTCTCTCTCCACTCGTTACGCCTTTTTTCAAAACTAAACTAAACCAAAACTACTAATATATGAACAAGGACAATATAGTACTACTAAGGTGAGGTTTGGCTAAAAAAGCCAACTTAACTTTTTGTTTTGTCTTTTTTTGATTTTTTTTTTTGCGTTTGTTAGTTTTGCATCGATTTTTTTAGTATTATTGGTTCGTCTATTATGGCTAGAACTTTCAATTTTTTGAATAAGATCGAAAAAAGTGTAAAAAGCTGACTTTTTGGCTTATTTTTGTCTTTATTCAAAAAAATTTAAGCTTCGGTCATAATTTTATACTTTTTTGATTCCTCTCGCCGAGATGAACCAATAATACACAAAAAGTTGATGCAAAACTAAAAAATGCGAAAAAAAAATCAAATAAAGACGAAAAAAAAGTTAAACCAACTTATTTAGCCAAATCTCACCTAAATATATAAACTCTACAAAAATATATAATAATTAAAGGTGTTAGAATACAACGTAGCGTGGCCCCAAGACGATGGAATAAGTGGGCAAATGCATGAATAATAATTGTACTCCATATACTATGTGCGTGGGGCTGCACATTGTTTTCCTTGGCAAAAACCACAAGGTGATTGCCAGGTGTCCCGACAGGGTGGCCATGGAGTGTCGTCATCTTAAATTCTTAATTAGGGGAGAAACAAGAAGTACGCAGATCATCCTATGATTTTTTTTTTGTTTCCCACTTTTGGCGTGAGTGTTGTGCTTTTATGTGACAAAATCTCTTAATTACAAAACGCACAATCCCTTTCTCTATAAAAGGAAACAAGGCACAATTGGACTTCTTTCTCCTGTCTTGGTTATTTATTCATTTACTGTAAAGGCAACTGATGGTTTTTTCCCCCAATTTGTGAAAAGTTAATGGTAGTTTATGGGATGGGATACTTCCATTTCCTGAAACAGACTAGATGATTCTGTCCAGATCATTTTCGGGTCACTTTCGGTGTGGAAATTTTATATCCAACTCAAAATTAATTGGCAATGAGTGGAGAGGTCCCAATATATATTAAGTGATCACGCATTCCACTCTTAGGCAATGTGGGACAATATTTCTTAACATTCGGGACCGTTTTGAAGATCGGGCCTGTTAAAAGTTTAACCTCGCCATCATCGAGAATATTAGGCATGTCAAAATCCATTCCATGTTAATTGGGGATACCGTTTATTATATTTTCGAAACGGATTGATCTTGAGAAAAATCACTAATACTACTAAGCACACAATCTCTCTTTCTCTAAAAAGAAGCCAATGGACTTCTTTCGATCTCCTTTCCTGGTTATTTATTTATAAGGTAACTGCGGCCTTGTTTTCTATAAGATTTTATAGGTTGATTTCATGGGATTTCCAATTTTAGCACCTTAATCTCATAAAATCGAGGTGCCAAAATGGAAAATCCTTTGATTTTATGGGAAACGAGGCCGGAGTATTTTTTTTTCCCCCAATTTGTGAAAAGTTAGACGATAGTGAGTTAATGCATAACTGATATATAGGGTTGTCAATATTATGGAATGAGCTCCTTCCATTTCCTTAAAAGAGACTGAACGATCCTGTCCAGATCATTTCCAGGTCTTTTTCGTGTCAGTTTTGAAGATCGGGCCTATTAGACTCCGTCGAGAACATTAGGTATGTCAAAATTCATGTTAATTAGATATTGTTTATTATGTTTTCAAAACACATTTAGCTTGAGAAAAATCGGTTTTAAAAAATATTGCAATACTGGATTAAAACCTTTTTTTGTTACACATAAATGTGTTTCGACAACACATCGCACGATATCCGATTAACTTTGATTTTTTGCGTGCCTAATGTTCTTAACGAGATCTAAAATATCAGTGGTCTTGATCATTAAAAGGACCCGGAAACTTTGATTATTGTCAATAATAATAATATTAAAACCTTGGCAGGTTGGAACTTTGTTCTTGTTAATAGACCAAAACCTAAAGGTCACATGGAAACAGATGGTTTTCAAATTGAACTTTTATTGCCATAATCAACAACTCTGTTGGCTGTTTAAGGCTTTTAGAATCAGGGAGCCAAATACGAGCAACTCTTTTGTTTTTGTTTTTTTCTCGGCGAAAGAAATTTATTTACTTTTAAAGAAGATATACAAACATTAAAATGACCAAAGGCATAACAGCAAACGCCACCTGGAACCCAAATATGAGTAACTCGTCATAGACAACTTTAAAAATTAAATAATAGTCGTTCAAAGCATTCGGGTCATACACATCGAACGGCAATTGTCCCGCGGTCCGCGGATATTTGTCTTGAAGTTATTTTCCTTAACTCTTCGGCCAAATATTGAGTAGCATTTTATAGGAAGTTTTGATTGTGTTGTCAACTTGCATTAGGGATCACTGTCAAGCCAAAGGTTATCAAACTGGTTAGATCACAACGATTTTTTTGATTTTTTTGGTTTTTTTGGATCTTTAGTTTTGAAAAAAACTTGTTCCACTATCTAGTTTTTTGGCTTTTTGGTTTTTTTTAGGTTAGTGGAATTAAGTGATTTTTTTGTTGGGTTTTTTGTTAGCGGAATGGAGTAGTTTTTGAGTTAAAACTAAACTATTTTTTTTTTAGCGGAACACCCACTTTGCCAATAAACATTGCAAGTGTTATCAAGTCCTTTGGGTCCACTGGGTTTTCCCCGGTCGTTGACTTAAAGGCCTAAGGATTGATCAAGATACGCGTAAGTTGGCCCGGACACCTTGTTATAAAAATAAAAATAAAAAATTCGTTGTCATGGTTGTCAACTTCTAGTCCCCTAGTGCGTAATTGCTTACATCCCCTTCCAAGAAAGAGAATGTACTAGTAACATGTTCGCTAATAGTTTACTAATCTCCAAGTGTGATAATCTTTAATCCCTAATCTATTCTAGTAGTATAGAAAAGGAGAGCAACACTTTGATATGGATTGATTTTTTAGGCTGACTCACAATTTTAAATTTTCAAACTGTCATTTTAACTGCCACACAATTACCCCTTCCCCGTTTAACTATTACGAACATTTGTTTATAACGTTCGACGTGCACACGCATCGCGTGTGCCCAGAACCCTAGTCTTTAATATTGTAGAGGGACAAAAATGCTGATTGTGTACCAATTCTTCCACAAAAGTTGCGGATTAATATCTAATTGAACGAATTGGTCTTCGTGAATTTTCTGGATGAAGTAATCCTTTAGGGGGAATTTTTAAAAGTTTTTTTTTTTTTTTTTTTAACTCGGGACATATTTAAAAGTTATTTTGCACAAAATGAAAATTTTCGGAAATCAATGCGAATCCCCAATAGGGGATCGGTACTCGTACCTGGATTCGTGGCAGAACTTTAGGACCCATGATACTTTAGAGTGAGTTTTCACCGCGGTATTTTTTGGTATTTTCGGTATTAAGTTATAGTCAAAAGTGAGCTTAGTTTTCGCTAAGAATACAATGCATTGTATTTTTGTGATATGTGTGAGGAGAATGGTTTTGTTGAACTACATGAAAAATAGTGAAATACCAAAAATAATGAAAATACAGCAGTGAAAACTCTTATTATGAAATAGCGGCATCAACTCTTATTATGCACAAATGTAAACAAGTTTCTGTTAGCTCTAGAGGAATGGAATAGGGGATGGTGTTGTCTCTTTGGGAACAACGGACAGCCGTGATCGGCCAACATTCATGATGTCCATATCTTCTTGGCCCACTACAATTTTATTTGACGGTTATTTTAGAGGTTTTAACGTATAAGTATTCATTTAAGAGAATAAATTGATTAAAAGCATCGGCATCTATAGGAAGGAACCAAGTTTCGCATAACACAAATGGATCCGGTGATGCATTAATTCGCTTAACCGGATATTCTTCGACCAAATACTTTATTGTTCTCTGACGTGATTCTTTACATTGATATTTACTTTTACTTGAATTCGGTGTTGGAATATTTCCAAAATATTTAATGTACATGAAATGTAATTATGGGTGAACGGTTTTAAAGTAAATGTTGTGTCTATTCGAGATAACAG